>JARFJB010001795.1:5862500-5920000 GCA_036346205.1 Vesta saturnalis
GAAACATCTGAAACACTGAATCCTGCATATATAGGTTTATGGAAATATACTTCTAGCTTATTCATTTGAATGATAATCATATCATTATCAAATATTGTACAACTATGAAAATTTGGTTTTGATATGTAAGCACGAGCACCATAGCGACCCTCCCATTTCGTTACTAAACGTATATCCTTATATTTACGTACATTTTCCATCAGCTTCCCAAAAACACTATTAATCATTAATTTTTAAAAATTTTTATCAAATTCATTTTGAGATTGCTGGCGCATGGTGGTATTTAAATCGATATATTTTTTGAACCACGGGGACTGTTTAACACGTAATATACGGTGTACTTTTACCAACTTTAATCCATATTTTAAATATACTTTCAAATTTCTGTAATCAATTACATAATTATGTTTAGGAATATTTATTTTTTTCATTTTGAAATGAGATACGGGTGGTACCATATTTTCGTGTGCCAATGGTAGATCGCTATGACTCTCATGTAATTCTATGGGATAATCTAAATCAGACTCGACTATATAGCCAATTACCGAATCATGGTGATGGTTTATTAAATCTAAAGTTTCAAAGTTATCAACAAAGGAAAAATCGCCAAATGGTAGAAATTCTAACATGGTGGCCCCATATAAATTATATACGTCTTAGTACATTAAATACATTCTTGCGGAAGTGGGATCAAATTTTTCTCCCATGTACTTATTGTTAGCCTTACCATATCGATTAGAACATTGAGCCACAACACCTCTAATTCCTCTCTCAATAAACATTAGCATATCAATGTCTGTAAATAGTACTTACTGTACTTGTGTAATTTTAAGCATAGCATCGAATGTCAAACCGGGGGCTGTATAATAGTGTAGAGGATCAAGTTTGTAAGTACTAAACAAGTATGTAGAAAGTTTTCGAAATGTCTGCTAACAGTGGAACGTCCGTTTTTAGATACAAATCCGAGTAATCCCCTAACGATTTAATATTAAATTTGTTCCAAACATTAAATGTATATGCAAAACTCGCATCATTCAGTCTCTCATTAGTGAGATGACTGAAAAACGCTTCCTTGGGAGGGAGTCTGGTCTCGCTTAATTTATCCCAAGTATCGAGATATTCATAAGGAAACACACCTTTGCGAACTAGTAGCGAAAATTCTTCGGCATTGTTACAATTAGCGTGGGTAATCATTTTTTTTACTATTTTCCAAATAGTCCGACAACTTTTCAATACTACTACTCATAAATCTGAAAGAGTCAATCAATCTAAACTTAATTTTAGTGCCTTGCATTACTTTCTTTGTTTATGGGTAGCAGTGAAATCGCATCGGGAACAGTAGTCAATTCTCTAATGAGGAAATGACTATCATAACCTGACAAATTATGAAACACGACTGGTAGAATGTGGGAGTCTATAGTTTAGGTTATAATTCTGGTGTGATGCTCCCCGAAATACACCAGTAAAATGGTTATGATTTCTAACTTTTATATCATAATCAGTAAATGGTTTTCCGCAAATGTGGCAAATCGTGGTGCTTTCAAAGTGCTCAACCTGATTGGGAGTTAAAGTATCCATAGGAATTATTTTATTGATTATTTCGGTAGCCCAATGTGCAATACTTTGAAACTCTTTTACAAACCATTGAATGCAATCGCTCCCTCTATATAGTCTAAATCGTGATAAAGAATCATTGTATGAACACTTCAAGTAGTAAGTAATGCTGAAGGGTATAGGTTTGGAGTGAAATATAGTATTATTATCGATGTCCATTAAATTTGTACACTTTTCCAAAATACTTTCTAAATCTGCATAAATTACAAACGGCACCTTTTCCTGGAATGTGAAATTTTTGAACTGCAGAAACTTTTCTGCTTCAGGGGTTCAAACACCGATAACAAATGAATTTATTGTGCTCGTTATTCGATAGTTGTTTAGAAAAAACAGCCGACATTTAATAACATTTAATCTACGTGAAATGATAAACAGTATTATTTTTTGTATTAATATCACCCGCAGCTTGATAATTAGCCGAAAGTACTAAAAGGTTTATAAAAATTATTATTAATTTTATTAAATACATAAATAAAAAGTTTACCTCTAGAAGGATTTGAACCTACGACTTGTACTTTGCTAGTGTACCGCGCTAACCAACTTATAAGGTTTATAGGTTCCTTCTCACTATTTTGATTTTCACTTAATACAAATGGTAATATAACTTTCCCTTAAATGCAAAACAAATTAATGGAGAGGTTATTTAACTGTTCAAATTTTTTTACATCATCTAGTTTAATGGGGAAGGGAATTGGATCATAATTCAAAACATCTATAAAAAGGGTAGCTGTAAACTCTATCCGAATGATGTTGCACGGGATATAATGCCGAAACAACGGCCCACATGAAGCAATACGCATCGCTATTTTTAAGATTCACTCGGCATGCTTTACTGCTATGAAGTAAGGAACTTTAACGTATGTTGAAAGGCCACCCCTAAATGGGACATAGCTATTAATATTCACCTTCAAGTGTAAAACTTCATGTAATGCCCAACCGGAATCCCTTTCGGAAAATTCCTCTAATTTTTTTTGTAATTTCCAATAAACGTTTCCATTATAATATCAATGACATAATTTTTTATTGCAAAAGTCTTCAAACTCGATAACATGATTTTGAGGGTGCATAAAATTGCAAACTAAAAGGACATTCACCTTTAACATCGTTTACCCTAGCATTACTTTAACCTTTCGTACAAAACTGTTGTATGCATTTTGTAAAAAAATAAGAGGGTCCTTGATATTATATTGACTATAATTCCTTTAAGTAACCTACCATTAAAACATGAATCTAGAGAGTACCAACTTAATTTGCGTGTATGCTTTTTAGTGACATTGACAATTCCTCTACCTGCTTTCTCTGAAGCGTTCTTTAACTGTTTAGGTCTTACAAGATAGCACTTTAACAATGATAAATTACTTTTGAGTTTAAGCAAATGTGCACATGCCTCTAAATAAATTTTATTTTGAATTATATCTTGCAATAGCTTAATAATAGTGGTAATTATACGGATGTCCTTTACAAATCCATTTTTGGTTTTCAACAATGGAATAAATACGTCTTGTCAAATTAGTAATATCACTACTACTTGGTAAAACCTTACTCATAGTTACCTTCAAAACTGTATCCAACAATGCAAAAATATGAGGCACTCACTGCCGATTATGCAGTAATGTACTTATAGCAAATATTTTATTTATTGTAACTGATATGTAAAAATTAATAATTTAAGTAACTATAGAAGTACTTTAGGTTTATAATTACAATTCTAGCTACGAGTGGAATGTACAGACTGGTATAAAACTGCTCTTTATCTGTTTATATAGTCATATAAACCGACATTCAAGGTCAAATATTGCAAACTGGTTATAACTTGTCGCAAAAGTTTCAGTTCAGAATGATGCATGCACCGCACTTTCTCTACAGTTCGTTGATCCAACTAACTACTTCCACTTGTTAGCAATTTTTTTAACGTCAACAGATCTACATGTATATAATGTTAAAGATTTAATTGAGTACTCATTGATTACCTACAATTAGTCATGGCTTCGGCAGATAAAAAATCAAAACTGTCATTAAAAAAAGACAAACCATGCATATTGCATGATGTTTTAGTGCGAGCATCAACGAAGTGTACTGAATCAATCCAGGCACCCTTAGAAGAGTCCATTCCAATAATTTCAATTAGAGATAGCGATGTAGATGATGATTTTTCGAGGTATTTTGAAAAGTAGGTATAATTTTATTTCATTAAAATTATTATTTCCCGTTATTAATTCATAGAGTATTTAGTACAACCAAATTTATTTATCGTCTCAGCATAACACCAGCAAGTACAGTGATGGCAATACCGTAACCGCTGCAGAACCTCCAATACGGAGGTAAAGATTTATCGCTAATAGATGAGTACTTTACTCATCGCGAAGAACAGGACCCACCACCAACCCTGCAGGCGTTTAAGGAAAAAGTGTTGCGTGGTTACGTAAAATTTACGGCTACGTTAATAGTGAGGTGATGGGAATGGAGCGAATTGAAAGACTTACCGAAGAACTGGCTAAGGAAAATTAGGAGTTAGAATGTCTACTTCGTAATATTAAAAATACGGAAACCATTTTGCGTACGTTTAAGGGGATTGATGTGTGATGAGTGTGGTCTGTATGTAAGTAAGTAATTAGGTTATCTTTTTATTAGTAGTAATTTTTTTAGAATGTAATTTATATGTCGGTAGTAATTTAGGATGTAATAATAATAATAATTTTTGTTAGATATGTATATATGTATATATAATAAATTAATGTTTAATTATTTTTATCCTTTATTATTTATTTATCATAAAACATCCCTAAGTGTTAATACTAGGTAATAAAATGGGAGTATAAAAACGTTCACCACCACTACTACCAGCACCAGCACTACTGCAGCCACCTTTACTCCAATATGAAGGAAAAAAATTGGAATTAATCAGACCAAGGGGTTCACCACCACAACCACCCATAACTCAAAACTCCAGTCTCCAAACGCAGGATCCCACAAACCTGCACGAATTTAAAATCAAAAGTGTTAGGTGGTTGCAGGACATTTTGTTAACATACATAGACTCTAAAAATTCTCAAGTGTCAAAAGTGGAACGTTTAACCAGTGAGTTGGCTGAAGCTACCAAAAATGTGGAAATTGTTCGAAAGAAGTAGTTTTCTTATTGTTTAAAGCAGTGTTTAATTTTAGTTTTTGTGGGGTAGGGAACTTAAATGTAATTATAATTATTTTTTTACATATTATACATTTACGTGTTATAATAAATAAATGTGTAGTTGTTTTATTTCTTGTGAAATTTCTCTATCACATATATAAAGAAAGAAACAAAAAACGAGTGTGAAACTATTTAACAGTTGTTCTATTTAAAGGTTAAAAAGTGAAAAAAATGAGGAAATTGAAAATTATTAATAATTTTGTTAAATACATAAATAAAAAGTTTACCTAGCAAGTACAGGTCGTAGGTTCAAATCCTACTTTTGAACTCATTCATTCATAACAAAACTTAATAAGTTAAGGAAATAATTGAATCCTTAAGTAAGTGTTGAATACAAAATGTTAATTTCAAATCATTTCATAATTATATGAAATGATAACTTAAAAATATACTAAGAAGGTTATTGTAAAATATCATGCATATAAAGAAAGTATAAAAATATGGTAGTGTTAAAAGCTTGCGTTAAATAAAACTCAAAACAGTTCTCAAAAGCATGTAAATCTGAAAACTTTACGCCATGTATTTATGCAATACAAATGACACAATTGCATTCATGCATTTGCAAATCCCGTTTCAAAATTGTAATGTGAATTGGCGACTAAGATAAAAATAGAATGTTCGCATTCACAACTGCATAAAATTCTTTCAAAGCAAAATAACTGCGTTCATTATCCTACAATTCTTGAAGCAGTAATATCCACGCTCCATCGAAACTTGTAAATTTGGAGTCCTAATCAAACTAAATTAAAAAACAAGTCATGTTTTAAGTGCTGCTTGTTGTTTCAAAACTGAATTGGTTAATTTAAAGACCATTTTGATACATGTATACATGAAATGGAATTGCATGTATGTGTTCCTTCTGAGCTTACGTAAGTACAAATAGTTGTGTTTTAAGTGCTCTTTGTTGTTTCAAAATGGAATTGGTTAATTTAAGAGTCATTTGTTCATATTTTGATAAATTTATACATGAAAAGGATAAATTTATAAAACACAACTGCATTGAAAAAAATTTTTTTCTGAGAATTAGGTACAAATTTTAAATTTTCTGGAGCGCATGTTTTGTAGGACTTTATTTATGCCCTCTCCCGTATCCCCACCTACACCCTGAGAAAACAAACAACCATATCGATTCGTTTTTTATCTCTTTCCATAGATATGCACATATATCTTTACTTACATCACACACCTTCAAACATACATCACTTTTATAGTTGAAGTACACGTCTAGCGTTTACACAACAATAATTGGAATTATACATTCCATTTTAGACCAATACTTGTATTTCAAGTTATATAATATTACAATTCATACTGATAATACATTTTACAATTGCAAGCTTTTTACTTATCCCGAGTACAATCCATTTAAAATGGGTTGTAATTGCATATACAAATGTAAAATGTCCAAAGATACATCGTGAAAGTTAGTATTACTTTATTTCATAAAAAAAACCGTTAGGATTTTTTTTTGAAAAAAAAAACATTACAAATATATTAAACATTTATTATATTACATCGCATTTACTATTAATACTCAATTCATTTGGAAAATATTAAAAACGTAAAGATACATTTACGTTTTATATCGAATTGTGATGTATAATATTTCACAGTTAAGGAAGACTTTCTTTAATAAAAAAAAGATTTTTTTACATAAACAACATATTACAAATTATTATAAGTTTTTGTTAAATATTACAAATATTTCCGGAATAAATAAGGATTTTATTTTACATCAGTATTTATCTTAAAAATTTATTGAGTTTGTACAGTATTAAAATGTAAATATAAATTTACGTAAAATATCACGAGAGTATTGTTAGTTGCATAACATTTCAGGGTTAAAACTTTATTATTATGCTTTTCTTATCTTATGCATACTACGGTTTCCATCATTCACTTAAAAGCTTTTATTATTATTATTATCATTTTATTCATCCCTAATTATTCACTATTGTATACCAGTGTACATCATTTATTTCATTTAATGTTAAACACAAAATTTCACTTCATCACTTTATGTATGGTGCATTTTAAAATTAAAAGCTTTTCCTAACGTCACAATTTTTATTATTTATTACATATAAATACAATCACTCATTTAAACACTACAACACATTAATACCTAATATGTTTAAATGTTTTTTTATTTTCAAACTCGAAGCTGCCTCATTCTTCTATTTATTTCATACACCTCTACATCTACTTTTAATTCTTTAATTTTTCGTATCAACACCTCCAACCTCTTCTTTTGCTCAACAATAGTTAATACTTGTTCTTTTCTTGGGATTCTTATCTTGCATGCTGCCAATTTCGTCATTTCTGCTAATAATTAATCGTGCGCACCCAAGGAAGTCTTTTATTATAAATCCACATCCTTCAAAACCGCTAATCTAGACAAAAATTTCTTCTTCTTTCCATGAACTTATTCTATTTTTATACTTCTAAGAAATATCATACGATACCCCTACAGGTCAATAATCTTTGATCTTGACCACTCTATTTTTAGACTTCTTAGAATTGTAATATGGTGATGATGACATTGAAATTTCTATTTTTAGCTTTTGACCTTGACACACAAATTTCCCTCCAAAACGTTTGACCGCAGAGTGACCTTGTAATATGACGATGATGGTGACATTGATATTATATTTTTAGCGAGCTCCAATAATTTAAATTTCCCGCCAAAAGTTTGACCATGAAAGATCGAAAAGCTTACATTTCTCACCACCAGAGGACGAGTGACCTTGAACTGGTCTAGAACCGGTCCCTAATCACTATGTTGCTCACTCAGTGTATATACTATTATCTTACTGTTCGAGTTGAAAGTAAACAATGCTTAGTACCTTAACATACAATATTTAGTTATCTTATGTTTAGCGTCCTTTCTTCCTGGTATAAAAGTTGTTGACATTTTTATTCTTGGGTGAGATTTATTGTGTTGGTGGGGGTGGGTGTATCACGTTTTTGCACCGAGTGGTAAAACTGCTAGCACCGGACGCCGGCCCTGGTTGTGATAAAAAGATAATTGGAAGTCAGTAATTGTAGTACTAGGTGCCATGTAAATTACGATTATTTTTTTTGACACCTGGATCACGACTGCAAAATTCCGGCAACGAAAATCTCAAGTGCAGTAACACTGCACTAACGATTGTATATCGTCAATATTAAAAAAAACTGAAGGGTGTAGCATTATGTTGCCCCCGCCTACATTTTTTTACACAATCGCTGACATTTATTTCTGCATATTCGAATTGAGCGTGTGCATCAATTTTATACCCCCTGAGAATATCTTCGCTGGTATTTATGCACTAACAAAAATCAAGCGAGCACTATCGTGCATTAACGGATTAACCCATTAGGGACTAGCGTGCCTTAAATGGCACGGATGTCGATTGCCTACTTAGAATTTTTTAAAATTACTTTGAATAAAATTTGACGCGTACGCCCATGTTTTATGAGTTCCTAATACCTAAACCCATCTATTATGAACCGCGGAAGAAAGAATTCGCTTAGTCAGTACTTTGTAAGTGAATGAGAAAGACGTGCGTTTATTTACAAAACCAACAAATATGAGTTCCACTAAACCGGAAGTATTTATCTTTTACACGTTGTTTAAAACTTGCAATATTTTTTAGGATTCGTTTTATATAGAAGGCTATTTACAAATATAGCAAAATGCAATCTGAAAATACTTATTGGTATAATCAAGATGGGGGTGTTTTTGTTGATGTTACATATATGGTACGCTAGTCCTGTACACTACTATATCACGTTTTACGGACACACATGTAACAGTAATATTTTATTTTCAGTTTCACTGTGAAAGACGTTGCGGATATGTTTGAATCGGAAGAATTTTGGTAAGATTTTAATAATGATAGAGTAGATCGTGTATACATAGAACCCCCTGATAACAAAAATGACTCAGGCGAAGATTCAGTGAGTCTGGAAGTTTGTTGGATAATTTATCTAGCAGACAATTACAAGCATCTGCGGAGGTGGTTTTACAAAGTGGGCACCGCATTGGTACTGATGACATTCAAAACGATGGTGTACTAAAAGAAAGTACAGGTGAAAATAATTCAAGTCAAGGAAAAAATAAAGGTATGCCAAAGAAAAAAATAGTTGCGCCCATCAAGTGGAGTGCAAATGAAGACCTGCCTTATTCTACATCTGGTCACATATTTCCTACACAAAACTATTCAAAATATAGAGATTTGTCGCCAACAGATATTTTGGAGATGTTTTTAACAGATGACATACTACAGTTAATCGTAGAAGAAAGCAATCGATACGCACTATTCCTAAATTGTTCGAACCCAAATCTTACCATAGAAGAAATCAAATGCTTCTTAGGAATACTCATTGTCTCTGGATACGATCCCAAACCGTCCAAGAAAAGTTATTGGGACTCTGGGGATGATTTACGCAACATTGCTGTTTACATATCCATGCGCCGTGACAAATTTATACAAATAATGCGCTTTATACATTTTGCCGACAACAATAATCTTCAACTTGCAGATAAAATGTCCAAGCTGCGGCCACTAATCACAAAAATGAAAAAAAACTTCCATGCGAATTATGTACCACAACAGGAGGTAGCTTATGATGAAAGCATGATTGAATATTTTGGGAGACATGGATGTAAACAGTACATTCGGGGAAAGCCAATCAGGTTTGGCTATAACGTTTGGTGTATGAATTCAAAAAATGGTTATCTCATGAACTTTGAAATATACGAAGGAAATATACCAAACTCAAATGTGGACCATCAAAAGAAATTTGGAAAAGCAACTGCACCTCTTCTTCAACTTTTAGATGAAATGCCATAGGAAGTTGAGTCCTTGCCTTATCATTTTTATTTTGATAACCTGTTCACATCTACACATCTTCTTTATCATTTGAAAGAAAATGGTTACGAAGCCACCGGATCAATTAGGGAAAATCGGCTTCCAAAAAATTGTCCTATCCGTTGCGTAAAAGATGAAAAAACAGTAAGAGGAACACATGACTGTGCACGGACACAAGATAAAAATGTAATTGCTGTGCGATGGATGGATAACTCCGTAGTAACAGTTGCATCTACTCTACATGGTGTCCATGCATTGTCTAATGCCTCTCGTTATTCCTCTGCAGAGAAAAAGAAAATCTCCGTTCCTAGACCAAACCGTATTGGAAAGTATAACGAGTTTATGGGAGGTACCGATCAAATGGATGCGAATGTCAATGTATACCGAATTGGAATTGGTGGTAAGAAATGGTGGTGAGCAATATTTACGTGGCTTATTGACACCTGCGTACAAAACTCTTGAATTCTATACAAGCGACATAATCCTGATGTGTTACAATTGAATTTCAGACGTGAAATAGCTCAAGTATATTTACAAAAATATCAGAATTTGCCAAAAGCAGCTGGACGTCCTGCAACGTACTCATCGGATACCAGAGTTGCCCCAACACTAGATACGACCCAATAACAAACGAAGGCGATGTGCTGGTAGTCATACACCTTCAAGTACTGTCAGAACCCAGTGTCGTAAATGTAATGTAGGAGTTTGTATTCAATGTTTTCCTAGTTATCACAGTAATTAATTATTCTGCTTCAGTTTTTTATTATTGTTAATTATCCAAGAATAAAGACTAAGTTTATTGTACTTTTTAACCGCTTAAAGGACTATATGGTACAGGCGGTATTTTACCACGCATGCGTCGCATCTTCAAAAAAACTCTTTTTTAGTAACATTTAAACATTTATTATTGTGTACAATTAAAAATTGAGTTCAGTTTTTCAAATAAAAAAATTCAGTCCTTAATGGGTTAAATTAATTTCAATAAAGGAAATGAAATGGACGGAGCTATGAAATTCAGCTGAAATTTTCACCACAACTCAGCCCTTATTGTTTATTTTTCCTTAAATCCTTTAATATTACTGGTTAAAATAAGTGAGGAAAAGAGTCATTACTACGAGGTAACCTGTATAAACAAAATTATTGAACATTTTGTATTAAACTTTTAATAACAACCGTGCATAAGAAGTTACACTATCAAGTTTTCAGAAAAAAATTATTCATGTATACAGACAGATAGAGGACATACCGAATATTTATTATTTTGACAATAAAGTTACAAATGATAGAAATTCAAGTATTGTAAATTTTAAATTAAGTATATCTATCAAAATGTCATCCAAAAATTATTTGCATACATAGTTTAAATGCATATTCAAAGCTAATTAACTTTTACCAAGTTAGTAAATTCATTAACTCAAAATGTCTACATTTCAAGTAATTAAATTAAGGCAGTAACTTTGATAACTTAACTGATATCCCATTTAGTAAATTGATTTACTTAGTTGTCAGTCTGTTCTCCTTGTTAAATATTATTTACCACTCGTATTTACTGTACACTTAAAGTTTGACTTATTTGTTGTTTAAATCAAATAAAAAATTTTCTGATACTGAAAGTAGCTGGTAAAACAAAAAGAGAGGAATTTTGATAATTAAATTATGGCGTATTGTATGGCGCAGATTTTTCAATAGCCATTATAATGAAGGCTTACACTAATTAAATCACAGCTAATTGATACTTGCACAATGTAATTAATTTGTTATTCTTGTTACGTATGAATTCGAAACTCTTACTCTGTTTTAAATAACTATCAGAAACAGTTATAATTATTAAATACACAAATACTACTAGATTAGGCTATTAGCAACAGAAACTTCACCTTAATGGAGATGAAGTGAATAAGAAGAAAAGAAAAAGTGTGAAACACATATTTTATAGGCTTCTTCCGTTTATTTTGACTACAAATTTAAATATAATGCAATTTAATTTCGTACGACCTAAATATAAAAGAGTTTAATTGAAATTATCTTTACGATCTCTGAAATCAGAACAAAGGATTTACCCAACGTGTCTAGACCGTCATAATATTTCATTAAAATTTGTAGTTCAGCATCATTACGAAGACACATTAATAATATGCCACCAAATGATATGTATCTAAATACACCAGCTAGCCATTTAGTGAATAATGTATTTATGTAATACATCAGTATTAAAATTACAATCTTAGCAAGAATAGCGTGAGGCATCGCAGTTTCCACGGCTTTTTGTCTCAGTGTGTTGAACATTAACTATGCATTTGCATAAATCATCTGATCCGGAACCAGCAGAATGTAACAACACACGCTGTGATCTGTACATGCATTATGCTCCGAGTACTTGTTATTGCTTCTTGCTACGTGATATGATCAGTTAACTTGGAAAATTAGTACTATTTACATTTTATCGACTGTCAAAGAGTAACGATGTTAACGGTTTTGACGAAATATTGCCTACCCATCAATATGTCATATATAGATATATGGTATTCATACATTCAAATAATTCATTTGAATTTCGAGTTACATTTCCAATACTTGTTTACTCTAAGGAATCTCCTGAAGTTTGTATTAATACTGATTAAAAATATTCGACTAAAATCTAGTTGTTAGGAACTTACTATTTAAGTGTATGAACATTGCATAGTTCGTATAAAGTAAGTTTTATACTGCAGTTATTACTGCAGCAGATTTTAATAAATACGTCTACAAGCATTTATTACTTTTGCATTCCGTTTTTGATAATATGGCTTATTAAATTATTTAGCTTGTCAATCTTAGCACATAAATTATCTGGTGTGGAACAATACACCACATTCCAACATACAAAGTAGAAATTAAAATAAATGAAATAATTTTAATAATTTTTTTTTGATAAATATTCATCCCCTTTTCCAATTCGGTCATACCGAAAATAGATAACATTCTAAAAAGAAAAACAATAATCCATGTCAAATGAACATTTAAAACTTCATGTCAGTTAGACGTTGATAGACATAGATGCTAACTTAAACAAAACTCCCGTTTCTATAAAAACATCGGTAACGCAATTTAAGCATTTTCAATTCTATTACATTAATTTTGGACTCTGTATTCAAGAAAAGGTATAATGAAAAGTTATGTAAGGAAGAGAGGGAGAGAGGGAGAGCGGGAGAGAGGGAGAGAGGGAGAGAGGGAGAGAGGGAGAGAGGGAGAGAGGAGAGAGATAGAGGGGAGAGAGGACAGAGGGAGAGAGGGAGAGAGGGAGAGGGAGAGGGAGAGAGGAGAGAGGGAGAGAGGGAGAGAGGGAGAGAGGAGAGAGGGAGAGAGGAGAGAGGGAGAGAGGGAGAGAGGGAGAGAGGAGAGTGGGAGAGAGGAGAGAGGGAGAGGAGAGAGGGAGAGAGGGAGAGAGGGAGAGAGGGAGAGAGGAGAGAGGAGAGAGGGAGAGAGGGAGAGAGGGAGATAGGGAGAGAGAGGGGGGCTGGAAAGACGCGTGAGACGGGCATGGTCAGCTTCTATTACAGAAAACGTTCGCTAGACGGCGTCGCAAATCTGCTTTAAAAATACTCTACTAGGTAGAGCTACTATCAATTTCCATTACATAAAACATGCGCTAGTTTAAAAATAGACCACTAGATTACGTGACAAACAAGTCTGCTTTTAACGATAAGTGTAATCACACGCGCAAGAACGTGTACATCATATTTCCATTTTCATGGGCAGTCCAACTTTCGCGCCATTAGCTAATTAGGGTTTTTAGTTTATGTACTTGAATAGTGAAAGGTTGTTATTGTGGTTACATAACTGGTGAAATAATTACTTTATAATAATGATGGCTGGAAGTTTCTAAGTACCCTATGTTATTCAGTTATAAGCGAGACGCCTAAAGTGAAATGTGTTGTGACCGTAAGCAGCAGTTTACCCTGTCAAGGCAGTCGTCCAATACGTTTAACGCCAACAACCCTGGTAAGTGTTTATTAAATTTTTTATTTTAACCCTTACCCCTTATTTTATTTACTTTATTTAATTGCTAGAGGCTTGATTTCAACTTTGGTTATATTTGCTGCTGTATAGGTATTTTTACCGATTTAACTGTAAAACGTATTATTATCACTGTATGCAAAACTCGACTATAGTATACATATTAATTTGTGGGATATTATTGTTATTATGTTTGTCTAATGATAATGATGAGCGTGGTTAAAATAAAACATCGTCCTATGGCTCTCTTACGAAGTTAAATCGGTGTTAGTTTCAAAACGCTTGTGTTTGGCCGTTTTCAAAACGAAATAGTGCGTTCAAGATTGTTTATAAATCTAGGGCCCTTTTTACCAGAGGTATTTCCAAGTTTGCGTGGTATTATTACTATTATTAAGGCTGTCTAGTGATAATGATAAGCGTTGTGTAAAATAAAACTCAAAGTCTTATAATTGCTTACGAAACGAAATCGGTATTTGACCCCGGGGCGTTTGTCCATTTTAAAAAACTAAATAGTGCATTCAAGCTTGTTTATAGATCTAAGGCCTTTTTGTCAGAGGTATTTACGAATTTGAGTGATATCATTATTATTATGACGGTCTAATGATAATGATAAGCGCTGGGTAAAATAAATCAGAGTCCTATAGTTGCCTTGCTGAAATCGGTGCTAGCTTCAAATCACATGTAATTATCAAAATTCAAAATGGAGGTCAGCTTGTTTATTTGCCTACGGGTATTTGACAATTTTCAAAAACCAAATAGTGCGTTCAACCTTGTTTATAAATCTAGATCCTTTTTGCCAAAGGTATTTCAGACAACACCCTAGTATGTAAAATAATATAGTGGCCTGATTTGGAGTTTGGTTATATATTCGCTATAGTAAAAGGATTTTAACTAATTTAACTGTAGATCGTATTTTTAACACTGTATGCAACAACCGGCAACAGTGTTACAAGTAATTCGACGCTCGTATATTGACAGTAACGCCGAAGGGTATCTCATGTATTATTGTGGTTGGTGTTAGCAGGCTGTAAGTGAAGTCAAACCAGTGTTTTTGAAATGTAAGCTGATTTTTGCAAGCTGTAAGTTACAATTTGATACATTGAAATTGAATTGAATGAGACGGATTTGCTGATGATTGAGTATTGGTTAGCCTTATCTACAAAGTAAGTGGTCGCTCATAGGAACTAGGTATATACAGTGGGAGAATCGATACCTGAAGGTTACGAAGAATTGTTAGCTGAGATTCTTGTTTAATTTGATTGAGGTTGATTAATTTGACTGATTTGGTTAATTACTTTGATTGATTGTGTTTTATCTGATTGCTTGATTTGATCTAGAGTAATTTGTTTGAGATTGATTTGTTTAATTGATTTGGTTGATTTGATCGAGGCCGATTGCTTTGATAATCTCAAATTAGTATTACTTATAATAGATGATTAATACCATTTAGCTTTTTTATTTATAAATTTAATTATGATTCATAATTAAAACCATAATAAGTGGTACGTAACATAAATTATACAATCTAAACGTTTCGATAACACTTACAATTATCTTCGTCAGTAGTAATGTTTGTTAAAAATTGTTAAAGATGTAGTAAACAATTTTGTCAAATTTGAAAAATTCAAACATAAACATAAGCCTGCTATTAATATAACAGTTTGAGAAAAAAACAAGTTAGGGTTATTCCAGTACTAGTAGTAGAGGGCCCATATTCTAGACCACTTTTAATTGGACGAAGTCACACCTAGTTTAAGTTTGAGCTTTCTCGTTGGTAATTAGCCCCCCTACGAACAAGCGCGTCCTGAGGTGTTTCACTTTCATGCGACGCTCTCTTGCATATTCTGGCTTCTAATTGGTCCTTAACCCCCCACTATTGGACTAACACGTTTTGACTGGTTGGGGTAATTCCACTTTTCATTCGATTTTAAAAAGATGTGATTGTAGGACTACAGTACTCAATTCTCGTTGTTTGTCTGTGTTTTGTTCGTGTGGTTATCTAGTGGTATATTTTAAAAACTAGTGCAATTTCCTGTATTTGGGCAACCGTCTAGCAACATATTTTAAAAAGTAGTGAAATATTCCTGCATTTGGTCGTCTCCGCGTGTCGTTATCCAATGGAATGTTTTAAAAGTAGAGAAAGCGTATTTGAATTACAATTACAATTACAATTACAATTAAACTATAACAATTGCTATGGCGGAAAATTTGCCATTTGAAATGTGTTATACAATTGGTTGTGGTTCAAATTTCTATGTGTTCGATATATGAACATTGATTAATTAGAGGGATAATGTCATAGAATAACAATATATTGCGTAAGGTGTTAATTAATTAAAATTATTGCTGCCGACAAAATTTAAAAATTGACGTGACACAATGTATTTGTTGACGTCTTAGATGCTTCCGTGAAGCACCAACCATTATAGCTGGTGTGGGTGGTGTGCAAAATTAGTACAATGATTGAGTAAGTGTATGTATTTCTATTATGTTATGGCATGGTGACCGTAAACATTCTTGTTTTCACTTCCGCAAGTAAACCACTGTACTTGCACTTTTGTATTGATATAAAACCAACCCTTATTTTTTCACTTACTCCAGAAGTGCACCTTCCGCATTTATACCTTTCTGCACCTACCATAATGGTGCGCCTTCTGTATCAATCTACGACGGATCTGCGTGAACCTTTATATTATTGTGGACCTACTCCTGTAGGGCAACTTTTGTATTAATTTACAATTAACCTGTACAAACATTTACATTTTTCTGCACCTACTCCAGTAGTGTTCATTTTAATTTTAATTGTATTGTTCCTGTTTGTAATAATTTCATGAGTGGTTGATGACGATATAGATTTTAAACCAACTATTTTGTTATTTAGCTTTAAGTAGTGAGCGTACTTAGTGTCCGTACGGAATACAGTGCCGGCTCTAATCATTAACGTTAGGGTGTACAGTACTCAACCAATTGTCAAGTCGTTGCCAAGTCCTCGGGGCAAACACAATCAAGAAAAATGCAATCTGCTATTATGCCTGGGAATTCGCAAGTTTTCCTATTTAAAACGTCATGATCGGAGGCGCAAGACTTTGTATTCTGATTGTTTATCTGCTTGTTTGCTCGTGTTGTCATCTAGCGACATATTTAAAAAAGTAATGGGATTTTTCTATATTTGGATCATCATAAAGCGGCATATTTTAAAACTGAGGAAAATGTTTAGGATTTCAACCAACACTGTTATGGAGGAAAGATTTGAAATTTGAAATCGTGTTAGATTAGTGGCCGTGGTTTCCGTACTTGGTCGTTCGAAATAAAATAGATGATCGTTAATTACCGATGATAAAATTAATTCTAAGTGTACTAGAATAAAAATATGTTGCGTTACGCATTCACTCTAATAATTACCGTCGACCAAGTTAATCAATCAATAACGTAATTCAACAAAAATATGTTATATTTGCTTGTCTTGGCGGAAAATTCGAAACGTGGTTTAAAATTTCATTGCGTTGTTTTAGTCCCTATGCTACCATTACAACTCTTTCCACGAAGTTTTATTTTCGTTGCAGAGCACCCTTCATCTGTGTCATCCAGTGGCTATCAATGATAGTCCTTCCTTGAGAAAGAAGAGAATTGCCACCAACCCCTTCAGCTACTATTTTAGCTGATAAAGGTTTGGTTATAACCCTGTAGGTTTTGTGCCTTTTGCTCAGTCTGAGATTAAGGTAGGCGGGGTTCATAAATATTATCTGATGTTGCTTTAAAAAAATATACATATAGATATGTTCGCTTTACAAATTGATGCTACTTCAACCTGAAACTAAATTATTAAATAAAAGGATGCCAACTCGTTTCATGGAAAAACAAGTAAACCATGAATATAAGTTAAAAAATTGACAATAACAAGCTTTATTTACTACCTAAATTTTGATTATAAATGAGAATATCCTAAAGCTTGTGTTAGTAACGATTGTTTAACTTAAGTAAAACTAAGTTATGGAATTATTATAACAAATAAAATACCTTATTTTGATTATGCAGTACTTCTGTAGGCTCCAAAATGGCCGCTTACTGAATCAGAGCTTAAACAATTTCGCTGCGTAAATTTTACATAGAAGTTAAAATAAAACTGGATTCGGATGCATTAAAATTCCCAAATGTATAAATTTCTTTGCTGGTTTAATGGATATTAAAATTCCACTTCATAGTAACAAAGGTTATTGCGTCATTGTTGGTTGAACGCAATTACACCGTAAAGCAACTAACGGTAAAATGCAATTGGTTAAGTAATTATGCGGATTAATAAAATAAAGTAAAACGTAAAGTAGAAGTAAATAAAAAAAAATAAAAGTGCCTGAAAAAGCAAACATCTCAAACTCTTATATAATAGTTTAAAAATAACTTGCCGTACAAACTTATACAGCACTTTGTTTGTTACAGAATGGGGTTTGGTTGTTGAATTAACTCCTGGTATACATGTGTGGCATCTGATGCGATTTTCTCAAATTTCCGTCATACTCTGATGTCATCGGCGTAACCGAACGTGCTGTGTGTTACTTTATGAGTAGTATATCCACGACCATACACTATAGCAGCAGTAGCAGATTTGTCCCTGTTAGCATCCATGCGTAGCTCGAACAAGTACAGAGACATTACTGAGTGAAGCCGTTATACCCCCATGTTTCAGTATTGTTTGTATCAATTTTCAAACCTTAGGGTGTACTCTTGTTATCCAGCATAGATTTTATTCAATCCATAGAGATACTCTGACGTTCGATTGGTTTTTCCCATACCTTAAGGGCAATACTTCCACGTAGTGTCACATACAACTTGAAGGCTATCAGACCAAAATCAAAGAGCAGGCAATATTTCATCTTTTCTGGGGATTTAAATTTTTGACTGAATTTTAGTTAGGTAGTTCTGTTACCTATTAATGTGGGTTCCAGAGTCGTTGGTTCAACCAATCCCAATAATAGTCTGATCCCGAGAAGTGACTGGAATAAAAGCCCTAACGTTCCTTCTCGATATCTGTATAGTTTTTATTGTTTTTTCCACTTTGGTCCTTCCGTAGAGCTCTGAAATATGCCAGTTTATGCAATATATTGTGTCTCCTCGTAGTATCTTCTCCATATACGAGGGACAACCCATTGTTATTGAGAATAAAAGAACCCGTGTAACATTTTCAAAATTTTATTTTGGATATTCTCAAAGTAGTTGCCTTCTGCTATAATGTACTTAGCCATTATTTACTTCCACTGCGTAAATGTTCCAAGCCAAGCAGCTTTAGGATCGCTATTAAAATAACAACGAATAACAGTATCAAACTCTTCCTATGAAAGACCTTCCTCCTCGTAAGTTCTTTTCTAGCCCAACAAACAGCCAATACTCGTACAGAGCGAGATTCAATTAGTAGGGAGGGTTTTCGATTACATTAATCTTATTTGCAGGCAAATACTGCCGAGTTAGCTCTGTAGTGTGGGAAGAAGCACTATCGTGATGTATCATAACACTTCCGGCAAAACAGTTTTCGACGTACCATTTAGCTGTAACAATCTTCTGCTCCTCTAGCTTAATAGCACTTACTAGACCGGTACTTCTAAAGAACACGGTGTACATTACTTTCTTCATTGCTTGCGGCTTTCTGATTATTGTTGATGTAGCCTCGTCTTCATGGATCCATACGCGGCTGTCTTGTCGAGTTGGGATGTCGAAAAATGGTATGTAAGTTTCATCGCCTGTTACAATTTTCGACAAAATTTGGTGTCCACTATCCTTAAACAATGTTACAGTTTAGTGACTAATTCGTACTCGTTCTGCTTTTTGAACATCTGTAAGATGATGGGATACAAAACCACTTACGACTTTTTTCAGATAAAAGTGGTCGTGTATTATTGTTTTCACAGACGAGGATCCAATCCCCAGTTGAGCCTGTATTATGGTGTAACTTGTTCTATTATCGGATTCCATAATCTTCTTTACAGCAGCAACGTTTTGCTCTATTACAGAGATAATGGGAGGGCCTTCGCCTTTCTGGTGATCAACTGTAGTTCTTTCATGTTCGGATTCCTTGTACTATCCGTAAATTTTTGCTACGGAATGGACCAGAAGTGAAGAGTTGCTCTTACTGAGGCTACATTTTTTGTTTTCCATGACCTGCCTAATTTATTCATTCTCAATAATTATGGCTTGTCCCTCGTATATCGCTTTGCCTACATGATGGCTTTATTCTGGTCAGTGAGTGAAGTTCTTTACTCGAGAAACTTCTTTATACAATCAGGGTACCATATTGTGAGTTCAGCTTTCATTTTCGGGACAGCATGTACGGAAGATCCCCTGTGTTTAGGTTTTCTTTACGGAAATATTAATGAGTTCCTAGCAAATTATTCTGATGTTTATGTTGGTTTACGCATGGGATGAAACCAAAAGGAAGTGAAATTGACCAAGACCATCTTAATATTGTCTTATTCGAATTCTTATTGGAGATTTTATATTTCAGCACGCCGGAGAAGGCGACTTGCATAAAAGAATTTGAGGAGTTAGAACGAGATGGTGTTGATTTAACATCAACGCAGAACTGTTGATAACCTTTACGCGTGCCCATTTTGATGTGTGTCTACATAAAATTTTAAATAATTTCAAACAGAACATTGAAATTTTTTCGTCGTCGATCATTAAAAATAAGGTCACTTAAATCTATTAGTAATTATATATTATTGTTAAAAGTGTTTAAAAGTCATACAGCGAAATATGACCAATTAAATAGTAATATTTAGTTAAAGTATTTAATTTAAACGAGTGACATTTAACATTTGTGTGTGCTGAATTTAATACCTTTTAAATGGAACAATGATAGACGTAGTATGTTAATTAACTGTAAATTTAGCCGAAGTGGAAGCACTTATTCACGATTACTTGGATATAATTTCAAATTCAACAAAATCGTCAAAATTGTATTTAACGTAAACAATAGTAAATAATCGGCTAAAATTTTAATAATTTATGTCACTATAAATTCAAAGCGGACGGTATTGGAATTTGAAAATTGAGACTAAAATGTACTTAATTTTACCCATAGATCAGTAAGTGAACACAAGTATCTAAATTGGCGATTAAAGAATTATATGTGCCTTAATTACCGGAAGGGAAAGAAATTGATTAGGCAAGAACCAATTAAATCCATATTTATGCAGCACCTTGTTTTGGAAATATACTACGACTGTGTGTATAAAGTGCATGTATTCAAGAAGAGGTACTTAATATTGGATTACATATTGTCAATTAACTAAGAGATTTTTGTCTGTATTATATAATTTTGAAATCAGTCATATTGAAATTAAATTTAAATTTCAAATATATTATAAAAGATTTACTTGATTAAGTGAATTAATTGAGTGTCAGAACTTGACCATTAAATAATTATGCATATCACTTTAAGAGCTAGATGCAGATCTGTTGGGGTTTTTTAAGATTTATAATGTTTATGTTAATAACATGGAAATAAATTGTTAAGATTGCACTGTTAGTTTGAAATTGTGACAATATGAGTTTACCCTTGTGATCCAAAGCTTATTAAGAATTCCAGCTACAAGCCAATTAATTATGACGTGATATCCTAACACAATTTATAGTTGGGGCAAAGTTATATTAAAAATGTTTATTGCCCTTTATAAGTTCAGTGTTTGCTAGATTGGTCAAGAAGTAAAGCTAACAACAAAATTGTTATTGCTGGAAGAAAAGAAGCTTAGCACATTACTTGTGTATATAATTATTGATTAGAAATTGATTCAGTTACTTTGGATCAATTAAACTTTGAAGTAATATAATGATTTATAGGTCAGTGAAAAATCATATAAAGTTAAACGGTTAAACCGAACATTAAATGAATCGATAACTTGAGTGAGGTTGATTTTAATTACAGTTAGCATATTATTGACAAATTCAATCTTCATATTAATATTAAATATTAATAACCCTTTAGTAGAGTTCACTATTGAATTTATTTTTAACTTGGTTTACATAAAGCGATATTGAAAAACTCGATTCACAATTAAAATTAAGGACATCTTACCTAAGGTGAACAGACTTTAATTTGCATTAACATTAACATAAGTTTTGATCTTCCTACAACAAGAAAAAATCAGATTTACAAAAAAAAATTTATTTGCGGAAATTTAACTATTTATATAGAATGTAGATTATAGTTGCATTATAATCATACATAAAAAGCTAGCCTGGGTAAATAATAAATTTTTTAACTTATTCAATACGCTATAAATTTGTCGCCAAAGTGAAGGCACTGTTTTAAGTGTTAACTTCTTTTTTTCTTCAACGAATAATAAGAAGGTAACATTACAACTTTGCAAGGAACTGGAAAGCCTGTGAGTTATTACACTTTTTCTCGCAACGTGTCAGCATACACTTGCCGTTTCATTACAATTTAGCGCCCAAACTGTAGGGTTTGTTTCATTCCACCTTGTCCCACGTAGTACAATTAGTGATTTCCCTTTGGAATTCATCCTTTTCAGAATATGTTTAGGTACTTCTGAAACCGTACAAGCAATTTGTATTGTTTCTCCTAATTTTTTTTGTTAGTGATTTTCTTTATGAATCTGTAAGAATTATGGTAGTTAATTTTTGCCTTAACCTTTCAAGTCTATTTTAGCCATAATTATATACAAGTATGTATTGCTTTAAACCAAAAGCATTTTTTAATTTATTGTAACGAAACACCACCCATTAGCACACTATCTGCTAGGCATTATCACTCTCTTATCAGGAAAAACCGAGTCTATGGTCAAGAGTACGCAGAACTTCGTGGAAACCGTCAGAAACTCCAACCAAAGCATAATGGAACTTCTGACAATATGCATTAGAACTACGTATTTCCAAGTAGAAGACAAATTCTACCAACAAGAGTTTGGGATCACCCACAGTGAGGAATATATATATATATATATATATATAATATATATATATATATATATATATATATATATATATATATATATATATTATCCGCCATGATTGGTATGAAACTTATTTCTAGTTTACTTTCGGTTTGTCAAACCAAGTAGGCCTTTACAGTTGAGCAAAACTTCGTTATTTGTCAATTTCGTTTCAGGTAACGTACATCTTCTGTTCATAGTATGCCAAAGTGTTACTAAGAAAAGTTGTTCAGAATGACAAGATATATCATTATGCAAATTTTCAGAATGATCGGCCTACTTTGATAATAGAAGTAGAAATACGAGAAAAATATTTTTTATTATTTACGATTACATGATCAATCTTAGATGAGAAAACAGGGTGGTTAGAAATTTTCAAATTAAAATTCAGATTTTTACAGTTTATCAAAAAACTAGAATTACTCAATTTGGCTTCCTACAAGATCTGCACATTTTTCTATCCTAACTGTATAAACCTGGTATACCTTCGCTATAGTCATTGGGTTAATTTCATCTACAGCATCCCTAATTTTTTGTTTTAATAAGTCAATGTTACCATGAAGATCACATGAATAAACTTTTTGTTTCAAATAACCCAATAAGTATATATCCATAGGGGTAAAATACGGCGATCTGGCTGGTCAATGTATTGGACCATATCGTACAATCCACCTTTCAGGAAAGTGCTGATTCAAAAAATGTATAATCGAACGAATTGAATGAGGTGGACATCCGTCTTGTTGAAAACGAAAATCTAAATTCACGTTTTTCATGGCAGGCAAAAAAAGTTTTCGGGCACATACAAATAGGAATGTTGGTTTAGATTAGTGTCAAAAAAATATGGGCGAATACTCTTATCGTACCTTATTGCACACCATACATTTACTTTCTTGTACCGTTGACTGTTAGTTACCACACGAAAATGTGGATTTTCATCAGAGAATTTTTGAAAACACGACGCCATTGGTTGTAAAAGTTGACTCATCTGAAAAAATTATTTTTTTATAAAAATATCTGTCGTTCAAAATCTTTTCTCCAGCGCATAAACAAAACAGCAATCGTTGGACATCATCTCCAGCTTTTAATTTATGAATGAACGTGGGTTTAAATGGTATACTTTTATTTTCTTTTCATTGTATGTGCGATTTACTTATTGATAATTCAGTAGACCACTTTCTTAATGATAATTGATTATCAGTGTTCACGGATTCTATCACCAACAGTGTAGCAGCATCTTCATGATCATGAACTAGCTTTTTTTATTTAAATTTTTGTACACTTCTAGTTCTGTAAACTTTTTCACATGTTTTCTTACTCCATTGACAGAAATTTCTACCAATGGAAATAGCTTCCCCAAGTCTATAACATTGTATTAGGTGAATGCGCTGTTTGAGAGTCAATATTTGTAATACAAAAAACTACAGAACAAGTAAAATCTAAAGAACAAGTAATTTGCAAATGACTGAGATAAGTAATCAATTTAGAACAAATACTTCAAAGTTGTGAAGTTTATTTAAGATAATGGCATTGCTTGCTTTACTACGACGCGATTGCTCGTTCATACAATATAAATAAAAAACGCGAATTTAATGAAAGTGAGCTGATCTTTGTGAAATTTTGCATAGAGCCATAGTTTTATTTTCTGAACTTTTCTTGGTGTACTAAGAAGGGAAAAGTGACTTTACCCGAAACGAACTTGACAAATAACGGATTTTTGCTCCACTGTAAAGGCCTCCTTGATTTTGACAAATCTAAAGTAAACTAAAAATAAGTTTCAAACCAAGCAGTGAGGAATCCTAAAATATGAAATTCCGATTCGAAAATTTTTGGTCCATCATACCTATTGTGAACTCAATCCGGGGACACACTGTGTATACAGTGTGTCCGAGATTCAGCATGCATGTATTGCTATATTCGTTAATATTGAAGATAGAATGTCGGTTAAATGGGGAAAGTTTTAGAGAATTTTATGGCTATCATCATGGTAAAGTCAGATTTGAAGTAACTTTTTTTGTTTTTGAAATAATTGAAGAAAACGAAAATTGTGCATTTTCTACTACCCCCTGTAGCTCTTTTATTTGAAGTCTGACAACATTTTGATTTGTACATTGTTATGACACTTTTAAAAGACAATTTTAAAAAAAGTACCAAAATTTAGCTAGTCATTTGTTTTTGAAATACATACACTAACTATTGTTTTTCATATGGACGCCATCTTGGATTTTTACATTATCGAATAGTATTTTTTATCACCTTTCCAGCGATGTATCACATGATACGAGAATTTACTTCCAACTATCAAAAATTTAAAAAATATAAAATTGAAATAGTAGGCCTTGAGAAGGCATGGATTAATAAATGAAAAATGAATACAATTAGATTCCTAATTATTGTAATTTCTAATAACTAAAATAAAAACAAAACCGATAATAGTAACTATCATAAAACATGCTCGATATGTCCCCCTCTACACTCCACACATTTTCTACATTTTCATATCATGTAATACATTGTAGAAGAGGTGTTAAAATCCACTATTCGATAATGTAAAAATCCAAATAGCGTCCAAAAACAAAAGTTAGAAATGTATTAAATTTTGTAAGTAAAAACAGATAAATTAGCAAGGGTTTATAGTTGGAAGTAAATTCTCGTATCATGTGATACATCGCTGAAAAGGTGATAAAAAATACTATTCGATAATGTAAAAATCCAAGATGGCGTCCATATGAAAAACAATAGTTAGTGTATGTATTTCAAAAACAAATGACTGTAGATAAATTTTGGTACTTTTTTTAAAATTGTCTTTTAAAAGTGTCATAATAATGTACAAATCAAAATGTTGTAGTAGAAAATGCACAATTTTTGTTTTCTTCAATTATTTCAAAAACAAAAAAAGTTACTTCAAATCTGACTGTACCATGATGATAGCCATAAAATTCTCTAAATCTTTCCCCATTTAACCGACATTCTATCTTCAATATTAACGAATATAGCAATACATGCATGCTGAATCTCGGACACACTGTATAATGTCCCCGGATTGAGTTTACAAAAAGGCAAAATAACAAAAAATATTTTTATTTCAAAAAACAGTTTATGAGGTTTTTTTTGGTCTGCGTGTATAGAAATTAGTTTCTACCGAATTAAAAATGCATTCATCTTTGGGACGCGCCTGTGGTAACTAGATATGTAAAATATTGTTAGGTAAACTGCCCTTTTTGAAAGAGATATCACAAAATTTTATTAAGAAAAAATATAAGGAATTCAAAATAATAGAAACTTGCTAAATTTCACCCAGATTTGAGTAAGTTGGTTTCACCCGCAATTTTACATACATTACCTTAAAACGAAAACGTTAAAATTTTGTTTTTAGTTTCACAAAAAATGCCAATGGAATAAAAATTTGTGCTTGATTTGTAACGAGCAAATCTGCAATCAAGTGTTCAATATTAATACAGTGTGTTCATAAAATAAAAACAAAGGAAAAAAGTTTTATTAATTTTACGAGAAAATTGCAAAGGAATAAAAATTTGTGCTTGATGTATAAGGAACAAATTTGTAATCAAATTTTCAATATTAATACAATGTGTCCTTAAATCGAAAAAGAAATAAATCAGCAACATTTTTAACTATTTGATTAGCCCACCACCCCTCTCAGTACACAATTCAAGTCGTAGCTCCTTTTATGTTGCGGATTCCTTGAATTGTTAAAGATGCAATAGCATATCTTATCCGATTTTTTAACATTTCCCTATTATTAGATAAGTGTTCCTTGTAAACAATTTGTTTTAGACGCCCTCACAAACAATAATTTAAAACTGTCAAGTCAGGACCTTTTCTGCCAATCCAGTTGCCTCCAAATTCGCTTTAGCTAGTCAACAATAACACGAGAATAATGGACCGGACAGCCATCATGTTGAAAAATGAATTGAGCAACTATAATCAAGAGGTAAATCACTTAAACCATCGCGGAGAAAATTTCTCAACATATCCAGGTATGTGTGCTGATTAACGTTATGATTAAAAAAATGGGCCTATTATTCCATGGTAAGAAACAGCACACCACACGTTTACTTTAACCAAATATTGACGCTTATTCGCAATTCTAAAATTAGGATTAGTAGCACTCCAATATCGAACATGTTGTGACGAAACCGTCCCGTTGGTAGAAAAGGTTGCTTCATCGGAAAACTCATAATCTCATTTCCTGTCCATAAACAAAAATAGAGACGTTTTGCATCATCCCCTTGCTCCAAAGTATAATTAAAGATGGGTTTATAAGCATGTATTCTGTGTTCCTTCAAACTCCTTTGAATGTGTGATTTGCTAATAGCTAGTTGAAGTACCGGCTTCCTCAAGGAACATGTTGGCTGATCTACTGAATCCAACACCAACACACTAGCAGCATCTTCTTCATCATGGACTATCTTCTTTTTATTTAAATTGATTACGGAACCAGTTTCTAAAATTTTTTTTACCAACTTGTTTACACCCATACGGGAAACTGTAACACTAGGAAACTTTTCGTTAAATTGTTCTATTATGTAGCGGTAACTTTTATCCCCCATGCCATAAAATTGTATTAAATAGATTTTTTGTTGCAACGTTAACATTTTTGATAACAAATCGCACTATTTTCAATTTTATCTGACATTAAATCAGTATTTGACATTTTTTGAGTAGCCAACTTAAAAGTTTATAAAATGTTGCAATTACGTAAAATTGAGGGTGAAACCAACTTACTCAAATCTGGGTGAAATTTGCCATGTGTCCATTACTTTGAATTCCTTATATATTTGTTTAATGAAATTTTTTGATATCTCTTACATAAAGGGCAGTTTACCCAACCATATTTTACATATTAGTTGAGCTGATCGGTCTATTCCACAGTTTTTCCTTTTTGAGCGCGAAGTTTCGGAAACGGACTCTGCTTCCGTCATCAGGATTAGTTCTGAGAATGACTGTTTTCGCACTTGAGTCGAATTCATATGTTATATATAATTTTTTACCAAGCACTTGACTACTCTCAGATTCGAACTTGCTACCTTTCACATACTAGTCTGACATCTGTACCGATGAGCCACTGAGTAATCCAATATATCTTTATATATTTTTTAGAATTGCCCTGGAAGTGGATCTCTCTCTATAATTTGTCAGTTTTTTTTTGAAAAGGTTAAAATAGTGTTTTTGTGTTACAAGTAAGTTTTTCTAACCTAAATAATCATCGGAAAAAAGTTAATAAAAAACGGAGAGACGAGTATTCAGGCGCAATTGTTTTTATACCGACAATAGTTTAAATATTTAAGTTCGGTTACCGATACCTGTGCGTTTTCGTAAAATTCATTACGAATTAATAATTTTTATGACGATTTTTGTTGAACGTTTCTAAATTTTTCATTTGTTGAATTTGAATTTGGTTACGTTTTACCAAAATAAAATCGTAATCATTTTTTGTCATTTGTGTTTTATTTGTTGCTGCAATTTTCTTTTAATAATTTACATTTGAGCCGGGACCTAAAATAAAGTGACATTAATTTAAACCTTGGACAACCATTAAATATTACATAAACGATACAATCAGAAAGCGTTAATATTTAAATAAAATATTATCGAATTAAAATTTGTGGTTGGAGTGAAGCCGTATTGAAGGAAAAATATTACCAGTTACTGAAGCGAACGTGATCAACAACCCGAGCACCAGTTGGCAGCTTGTGAGTAAATGGTAGCAGTAAGAATTCATACATAAAGATCTTCGATAATATTGGAAAGTGCCTGCATCTAATTGGAACAGCCTGTGTGAAGACATCAGTTTGAATTTGGAACATTTATATGTGAGTCACTGTTCATTATAACCCTATCTATTGTGTTCATTGTTGTGTTTGATTTCCTGCAATTATTATTGGTTTTATGTATAGGTGTATATTTTTAAATAATACTTGTGTAAACACCTGCAAAAGAAGCAAAATTTTAAATTATTTCCAAATTTTAAATTTCATTTATCCAATTAAAAGTATAAACATAAATGCAACATGTCATTGTTTGACAGTCTTGACATTTGATAATTTTATTTAGTAACGTTACAACGCATGCGTTAAAAGTATAAATTGTGTTCAGATATATTTTTTTTACATATATGATATTTTTCATAAAGGGCAATTAACATAATTATATTCGAATCAAATATAATTTCCCACTAAATCCTGAACCCTATCCCCACATTGAGATTAGAGCTAGCCCGGTGCATATAATCATTTAATATCATTATATTGATATTTATAATTTAAATAAATCCAGAATCCTATTCCCATATTGAAATTATTTATTTATAATAATTTTATTCATTATATCCACATATTATAACATCCCAATATATATGTATATATATATATATATATATATATATATATATATATATATATATATATATATATATATATATATATATATATATATATATTGTGTGTGTGTGTGTGTGTGTGTGTGTGTATATATTAGACTTTTTCGTGGTTGCGCAGTAACTTCTTGCGCAGGTGTATTGCGCTTAAGCTCTTTATTACATTATTGGAATCCATATGGGTTTCATTTCTACACTAGCTTGGATTATCGGACAGTCCTTCTCAGAACTAAGCCTGATGACGGAAGCAGAGTCCGCCTCCGAAACGTCGCGCTCAAAAAGCAAAGTCCTTCTCAGGACTAAGCCTGATGACGGAAGCAAAGTCCGCTTCCGAAACGTCGCGCTCAAAAAGCGATAGTCCTTCTCAGGACTAAGTTCGATGGCGGAAGCAGAGTCCGCTTCCGAAACATCGCCCTCAAAAAGCAAGTATATATATATACATATACGAGTTATATATATATATATATATATATATATATATATATATATATATATATATATATATATTGGATTACTCAGTGGCTCAGCGGTAAAGTAAGTGAAAGGTACTAAGTTCAAATCTGAGAGTAGTCAAGTGCTTGGGAAAAAATTATATATGTAACATATGAAATCGACTCAAAATGCGAAAACAGTCCTTCTCAGGATTGAGTCTGATGACGGAAGCAGAGTCCGCCGCAAAAACGGTGGAAATAGGCCGATCAACTCAACTAATATGAAACCACAGTTACAAAACACTTATAATACAGAATATTTTACATATATAGTTACCACAGGCGCGTCATAAACATGAATACATTTTTAGTTCGGTAGAAACTAATTTCTATACAAGCAGAACAAAACTCTATATACCGTTTTTTGAAATAAAAACATTTTCTCTTATTTTACCCTCATGTAAACTCAGTCCGGGGACATACTGTGTGTGTGTGTGCTATATATATATATATATATATATATATATATATATATATATATATATATATATATATATATATATATGTATGGAACACTTTATAGACCAAGCGATATCCGAATTCACGGAAAAACCAAGGATGTGGCTTAGATACGTGGACTATTTCTTCGTAGTTTGGCAACACGGCAAGCATAAGTTGGATGAAATCCGAGATCATCTGAATAGTCGCACGCCATGCATAAAATTCACAATGGAATTGGAGTCGGAACAGAAACTGCCATTCCTGGATGTACTTGCACACAGGAATGACAACACGTTCACTACAGGTGTACACACTACAACTTCAACTACCACATAAGCGTGAAACTAGGCGATAGAGCGTAAACAATATTCTCAAAGCAAGGGGACCTGAAAAATGAAAAAGAAAATATCACTACAACACTTAAAGAAAATGGCTTCCCCGATCTAACACGTAACCTAAACAGGACAAGGGTAACCGAAAAACAAGAACCTAAATACTCAGAGATAATACCGTACATACAAGGTACCTCAGACAGATTACGAAGGATAGGCAGTAAATACAAGATACGCACTTCCCTCAAATCGACAAGAACGCTCAGGAGAATACTAATCAAAGCAATACCTCACAATAATTGTGTATACGACCTACCATGCGAAAGCAGACAGAAGTAGACCACTGAAAGTAAGAACTAAGGAACAAAACACAACATCCACAAAGACGAAACAGAAAGATCAAAACTCGGGGAACGAAGACCACCACATTCAATGAGATAACATACAGATATTGGCAAAGGAAGAGAATACAACTCGCCGGAAACTCAAAGAAGCCAGATACATAGCACTAGCATAAAATCCAATAAGCCAAGCTAGTGTAGAAGTGAAACACATTTGGACCCCAATAATGGGCAAAGAGCTTAAGCGCAATACACTTGCGCAACAGGTTACGGCGCACCATGCGCAATAAGCCACTGCGCAACCACGTAAAAGTTTAAAATGTATGTAAGTTCTAAAAAATATATATTGGATTACTCAGTGGCTCAGCGATGTCAGACTCACAAGTGAAAGGTAGCAAGTTCGAATCTGAGAGTAGTCAAGTGCTTGGAAAAAAATCATAATACTTGTAGGAATTCGACTCAAGTGCGAAAACAGTCCTTCTCGGCACTAAGCCAGATGACGGAAGCAGAGTCCGCATTCGAAAAATTGCGTTGTAAGAGCAAAATCTGTGGAAATAGTACGATCAACTCAACTAATATGAAACCACAGTTACAAAACACTTATAATACAGAAGCACTGAATAACTCAGGAAACGAGACTAATGTTGCATATTTCCGATAATTGTAAATTTATTTAAAAATAACAACTTCAATTGAAAAACAATTAGATTGTTAATTCAATAGAACACAATGGATATAAAAGCTGAGGGAAATCTACTTCAAAAGTTTCTTTTTTATTAATCATGTGTTTTGTTATACATTCAACCTCGAAGCGTCTGAATCCAGAAAATTGAAAATCAGGGAAACAAAACGGATGTCTAGTATGAAAAGCGGTAGTTTTCAATTGCAATTGCAAACGCAGAGAAGCATTTTAAGAGCAGTACATGCAGACGCCAATTTAATTTCAATCAACCTTGCATGGCTTCAACAACATACAGAAAACTTGTCATAAAACTCCATTGGAATCTCCCAATCTGCTTCTCACATTGTGTACTGCTTCTTAACTTTCAACTAATATGAAAAGCGACAATAATTTTTCACTACCACCAGCGATAAACATTTTATTTGTCTAGGTTAAGACAATTTTATTTTATGAAAAGCTCTTTTAGAAAATCTTGAATAAAGATGTTTAATTTAGTCGCGCATGTATATACATTTTAAGAAAATTTTAGTGCGCAATGAAAACTTGATTACATTGTAAGATGAGCAATATATTTACTTTTTTAGTGTTCTACTAAACCTATTCAGTTCATGCCCGCACAATTATTCTCTGCTGAACATCTAGAGAGCGGCAACAATTTAATAACTAGAGAAAACTTTTAATTAGATACTATCTCTTGGATAACTTTCTAAAAATAGAATTTATCAGACGTTAAAACATGAATGTGATGGATCTTTTCAATGTGAAGAAAATCTTTTTATTGTTACATCGTTCAGTATTTAGGGATAATGTTACGTTCATTTAAACTCTAGTTTTTGATGTAGTAAATTTTACAGAATACTTCTTATTCACGTATGAAGGTATATATTTGACAAACTTTTACAGTTAAATTCGTTTTAAAAACAAACAAGAGCATAAAGAATAAAGGTTATGTGAGTTAACCCTTTGAAAATAAGAAAATGTTGTCAAGAATATGCAGGTTACGACTTTGTAAATTCTGGTTTATGTATAATGTAGGTGTATATAATAGAACTGCTTCTTGCAGACTTACATTTTAATATTTGTAAAAACTTGTAGAAAGGGTTTAGAGTTATCTTGCATAAATAACACATTATTTGAAAGAAAATGAACGGTAAAACATGTACATATTCTTATGTATGTAAGCTGGAGCAAGTACACATAGAACTAAACCGTTCTTTCACAAGTCCATATGTTGTGTTTTAAAGCGCCCAAGACGGTAAAATGTGCTATAAAAATTTTAATAAATAATAATCATTGAATAAAAGAATAAATCAGGAGAAAAATTTGACATATATGAGACATCCAAAGCTTCAGCACGTGTCTGAATTGCGCAGACATCTTGTGTCTCTGATGGACAACTTGTAACTTTTGTTCTTGAATTGTAATCAATTCTAATTTATAAACGGAAACTAGTGGAAACATTGTATACAACCACTTTTTTAGTGACCTTAACTTTGTGTTAAACTAAGGTGACCATTTATCTAAAACGGGAGTAGGGGAGAGGCGCCCCAGAGTACGCACTTAGTGCAATTGTTTAATTAAAACAGCTTTTATGTACAAGACAGGTTGTACAACAGCACAGAATGTTAATATGACTTGTTAGGGACACGCTGGACTACCTAATGATATTCTGTAAGTCGTTGTTTAATGTTTGTGTATTGTTCTTTAAAAGTCGGCACATGCGTACTCTTACCATACCCAGCTCCTAAGAGTACGAATCCTGGATCTTAAGAGTACGCAGTCGTTAGAGGAAACTTTCAGACGAAGTGCTTTAGGTTTTTATTAAAAATAACAATGTAAACCAACAAAAATAAATCTATTCTGTAAAATACTCATAAAAAACTTCCCGAAAACATGAAATGTTTTGTAAATAAATGAATACTTTTTTCTGTAACGATACTTAACAATAGTCACACGTGAACTTCTCGGTTCCAAGATAATTAGAACAGTCCTCATGCCACCAATATCCACAAACTTCACATCGAATCCATTCAGAAGTGCTGTAATGCTCTTAACATCCTGGGCAGATGGTATTATCCTCAGAAGCATCTGGAGTAGATGGTTTTTTTCATGTAGCTGTCTCTTTGAGAGTTGACGTTTTTGGAGCTGCCTTCCTTGATTTCGTGAAAACCTGCTTCGTCACATTTTCAACCTTCCTCTGTTCCACTGCTTGGGTTAACACATCTTTATAGGAAGTTGATGTTACGATCTCTGATTTCTTAGCAACTTTTCTACGTTGCTGAACTTGAGTGTCTGTAGGCATAGGCAAGATCATGTGCGGTGTGATATTCTAAGGATTACGGAGGATAGGCAGCTGCCGATGGTTCTTCCCTAGTAGGTGTCACTCTAGAGGACGGACCTGGATTAGGATCACTGCGATCCTCAGTTCTAGAAGACGAATCAATGACCTCATCTTCAGTAGGATGGAAAATGTCAACACTATTTAAACTAGTAAACGAAACGTTTTCGTTACCAGTGAGGTTTGTGGTAACATTTTGTTGTTCTCGATTACCATTTGTTAAAACTGGACGTTCTGGTGTCCTGTTGTTTATATTCTCGACTTCGATTGCAGAACATTCATTTTGTTCATTCTGTGCGGTTGTGTTCCCGTCGCTACGAAGCATTTAAGGGCAGATTGTAATGTACGTGTAATGTCTGGTTAACGGAGAGCCCTTTATAAGATTCTGAGTCCAGCCCGTCGACTGCTGTACAAAGGGATTTCCTGGGGAGCGGTAGAATTAGAGCGAGTACTCTTCTTGCCGCTGGAGTAAATGGAAGATGACTACAGGGCGTTAGCCTAAAGTAGCAACGTCCTGGTTTGTGTGTATGTGTGCAAAAGGTACCTTCAGGCTTTACAGCCTGTTGTGTACTTCTAGTATGTTTACTGGAACGGTTAGATAACTTCCGGGCTTTACAGCCCGTCGTTTCTCTAGGTGTCTGGTGTAATGTTTAAGAAAAGTGGTGCAATAAAACCTACGTGCTATTAACCTTAGCGTATCTCAACCAGCAGTCTGATTGTATAATGCTGATTTACTGGTGACGCGGCGAAGTAACGCGACTAAAGATACACGACGGTTCAGGATGAAGGGATACGGTAATCGACAGGTCGGCGGCGTACACAACGTAACTAACTACGGCAGGCGCGCGCGGTCTGGATCTCGGTTCTAGATTCTAGATGCTGGAGAAGCGAGAGTAACAGAAGTAGCGGAATCGCGGAGTAGACGTAGTTAGGAGTAACGGAAAAGTAGTGGAGAAGTAGTAGTCGGAAGTAGCGGAGAAGTAGTAGTCGCGGAGTCGCGGAAAATAAAGTAGCAGAAAAAGTAGAATTTCTTCCGGTAGCACCGCGGTTGTTATAGCTAATTCGCGGCGGGTGGATCCGGCTTCTATGCAGGGGTCCTCTGGCTGTGATTGGCTGAGGATTCTTGGACGTAAGAACATTTCATGCTTTTTAATATCTACGTTGGAGGGGATTAAAATTAATTATTTATGATGCAATATCTCGCAATCTTTTGTAATTGGTTTTAATCTTATCCAACTTTATCTATCTTGATTACTGTAGGGCAATTAAAATTACAAAAAATTTAGTAAAGTTAAGCTGGGTCTTTACATACCACTCCTTCTTCCCCTGGCTCGAGGTCGACCCGCTTCACTATTGTCTTGGTGCTATCGGGCAAAAGGATAGAAATGCAGCGTCGGTTTCGGAGTTGACGCCTCGTCAGGGTGTAAGACGACGGTAGGGCGAGGGGCGGCATTAGGGTAGGCGGTCCTTCTGTCCTGGACTTCGAGCTGGGATAGACGTCCAGTCACCTCCTCGATTTTCCGGAGATGTGTCGGCGTATCCGCCGTTCGAGGACGGCCGTCTGGATGTACGCGGGGCGGCCAGAACTCCCACTCGTACTCCATCGCAATTGGAATATCAAAATGGGAAGGCCTATAGAAATGTTATGGGGGTTCGTATAATCAGTGCTGTACCCGCAAAAGCCGTCAAATGTCTAAAATCAAGCAATGTTCAAGAATATACGGATTACAGAGGTTTTTTTTATAGCAAAACCTAACGATACGCTTGGGTCCATTTATCCAAATAGGCCACACAAGTAGTATAACTGACGTTTTAAATTGAGGTACGGCTAGGTCTTTTCCTTCTTTACCACAGCTACAAGAATAGTGTCAACTTGATTTGGCAAAAAGACTTCATTTTTCCGTCTAAATTTGATAGAACCACGTATACTTGTACATTGACGATTTTTCAGATTCCGCTTGCAGCACTTATTTATGAAATCTAGAATCTTATGAGTGAATAAATCATAGCCAAACTTCAAAAAGGTTGTTTTAAAACTATTAAGAATGCATGTGGGACATTTTTATTAAGAGAGAAATATTTCTGGAACGGATTGAACATTTTTAACGTTCCTTCTATCGAAGGTAACAACGCTAACCATCTGATTTTACTATGTCCAACAGTTTTTGGTATTAAATATTATATTTGAATACAGTTATGAAGTGTATGGGCAGCGCAGTTCACTCCAACTAAGGGTATTTTAAATAACTGCTGTACTTTATGTAAGACATTATTTTGGCCATGTCTTGCTTCTCCAAAATTACAATCTGTATTGTCAGTGCACATTGCCATTACTTTTGTTGTTAATTCGTATTTGTCAACCGTTTTAATAATAATATATTCGGATATAATGTCTGAAGTTTCATCTGGAAGATCTTGAACTTCCAACAGTTTTATTTGAATACCCCTGTCTTTCATAAAATAGTTTACGAATATAGGACACATTTTTACGCTCCCGTGATTTGAACAATCGGTACATATTGTTACAAATGATTCTTTTTTGTAAAATGTTACACACACAATACTTCTAGTTTTCGCTCTAGCACATGAAAAGTTTTGTTGGAAGCAGCTTTTTATTAGCTTACTAGTGCAATCCATAGAACGAAAGGACTGTTGTTCTTCATTTCCAAGTGTGTCCTTAAGAAAAAAAGACGATACTTTGCTACTACTACAAACAGCAATGTCTGTTTTTTTATGCTTAAGTGTCGATATGTGCTTCCCCTTTTCCACCAAGTGAAAACTGTGCACAACATTTTTAGCATTTTACATCACTATCCAAGGCTTTTTAATAAGTAAATATTCGCTTTCTTTTTGTTATTTTCTGATTTTCTAATGAACTATTTAAACTATATTTATTTACACGCATGAGTATATTTATTTGGCACACGTACAAAACAACGTCGTAAGATAATTTTTTTCGCGCTAGACTTGATACTTAATCCGGCCTCAAAAGCGGTATCGCGCGCTATATATTTAAGGAGACAAAAGTGCTAGAAAAGTCTCGTAAATTGTAGCACTTGTGATGTCATCCCATTGTGTCTTATCTGAAAGTCGCGCTATCTTTTTCGTACTTTCTAGACTTTGATTAATTCCTTCTAAACAATGAAACGTCAGAAACGGGACAAGAAAAGGATTTATAAATGCGAAATATTTGCATAATTTATAAAAACAACTACATATATTTGTTTAAAAAAGGAACTGTCCCGTATAATACTTGACGAATGGTCTCCTTATGTTAAACAATTTGTTAAATATTATTATTTTTCAGACTTCGGAGGATACCGAAACGTAGCCATCAATGTAGGAATTGTATGGATACCCACTCGCTGAATGCTACAGCTTCTTTGATGATAAAAACGAACAAACGATGATATTCTTCACGTTTTGTTTGACATCCAAGCATTTTTTCACAATTTACACATTTGTTCAAGGAAACCAAAAATAGCAACCTAAAACTAACTGAAAGTAAATTATTTTGAAGAAATACATACGTAATCAAGAGTTTAATGATAATGATCCTGCGAATCCTTTATATAAATTTCCTATCCTAGTAAATAATTCCTATCAAACCTTATTTTCTAGATATTTATACAACTGTATTGTCATTATTCATAAACGTTATAAATTGTCCATTCCTGTTCCCACTCTCTAGAATTTTGCTATAAATACCCGATCACGTCGCATATAACATTATTATTATTACATTGTTACTTCTATTCCTTTGTACCGTTTAACATTTACATTCATACCAGACCTGCACCCTAAATTATAAACATCTCCGATTTACCTGCCAGCACACACCAGTATCCCTAATTCAATATCCAAAACTGCCACCTCTTTACACACCTCAATCATCCACTACTTACGTTCCTTAACCCTGTATTATTACAATCACCCTTTTTGGAGTCACGTTTGTGTAAAACGCTCTTGGGTGCTACTAGCACCGAGTCCGGTACATAAACGTACCTAGGGTACGTGGTAATAAGTTTGCCGGAGACTACGCCCCTATACGTTGATACAGTCACCCACAACAAGAGGGAAAGGTCTTATAATTCAAACTTCTTGGCTGTAATTTGCATCGAAACGGGCTTTTGAATTATTCCCAAACGACGTAGTTATTTCGATGGAGGTCCAGCCTCGAACATCTATCTACTTCTACTTAAACCAACCTCCTTGAAGCGTTACTACTCCTTTAATCGTTGCCGATAGTTAAGGCCCTGAATACGATATCACTGTCCTCATTTACACTACAGAACCGTCTGTCAATAACTCCAATAATCATTTGAACCTTCTCGTATGCTCCAATCCCATAATTACATCCTCTCCATCCCACATTACCTGCTACAATTATAGTTAAAGCCGATATTCCCTTCCCTGTATACATCCTACCATACCAGTCCAAAACATTCACTAGTCATAAAAGTACACATAACTGATTTACACATCCTTCAGACATACATAATTAATATATACCTAATTAAATGCACCGGTTCAGAAGCACCAATTACACTATCACATGGTCCTTATCATAACCAAAAATTTCGTACATATCAAACTCACTCACCTTTGGCTACCTCCGGTAAAACTTCCAGATTTCGTTATTACAACGGCTATTGTGCTGCTGAATTAGATTCTTTGATACCATCTCGGGCTATCTTTGCGAGAAACACTCGGTTCGCTCATTCACATAATCAATATGCAGTACAAATCTCCACTTGTCGTACCAAACGGGCGCAATCCACATTTTTCTACACGGCTTCTAAACTCTGGAATGATCTCCATAGTTCCTGCTTTCCTCTCACTGATGATATGAGAAAATTTAAGGTAGCTATTCATAGGCATCTATTGGCTATTCATTATCCCTCTATCCATCCTCCTAAGTGTTCCTGAGTTCTTTAGCACGATAGGCCAAATTTAGTCTGTTCAGGTCCACAATCATAAAAAAAAGATCACATCGGCAATATACTGATAGACACATAACACCTGTTGTTTTAATTAACGTTTTCTTAAGAATTTATTTCACGTGTAAACACATTGTGTAATTAGTTAATTTACAGTTTCACTCACAGAGGTCGATACTAGCACGGGGAAATAAACCGCCAACGTCGTCCCGAGCAGCCATGGAAACAGGGCCACCCAGAATTATTTTTATTTTATTTTATTCTTTATTGTGATATATCCATAATATGTTAAGTTTATTTAGTTTGTTACATAGAGTTTCATTTATTTTATAACCATTTGTATAATAAAAGTATCTATAACCGTGCTGGTTAATATTAGTTAATTATTCACAAAGAAGTGACGTCGTTTAACCCCGATCCTGTGGGGCACAAAACAAGGGCAACCAGAAATTTTATTTGTAGATCTAGTACATTACAAGGTACCTTGTATAACATATTCCTAATTCACGATGTTAAAAAACCTTTGGTGGTCATGGTTTATTTTTTATAAATCCGCAGCCATGAGCTAAAAAATGTTCAGTTTACAGATTTGTCAACAAAGGAGATTAAAATGTTAATGTTAAAATGTGACACTGTTAATCAAGAAAAATTTATTTCGTTAAGAAAAATTGTTACTTGTAACACTACACCAGAAACGCCATCATATTTTCAATTTTGTTGCTAACACACTGCACACCAACGTATCAAAAGGCTCTAATAACTATGGCAGCTCTTCGAAAATGTTCATATCAATATGAAAAATCAATTGTACCAAACTAAAACTTTTAATGACTTGCCGATCTATGCCTAAAACAATGAGTTGGAGGATTTTAGGATTGGAAAGTTAGTATTAAGGACTAAGGCATGATGAAGTGCCCTAAATAAAGTAACTGAAATATTACAAGGTTTATAAGTGTTATTTTGTATTAGTCATAATATGTAATATAAGAATTAATTTCCAATAATACATCTCTCTAATTCTCAATATGTACCCATGTATCTATCTTTCTGAGAGCCCAATAAACGTTTCTCAAACAATTCCTTGCGAAATAGCCAAGAAAAGGAAAATTTTAGTATCGAACTTATAATTATGTTTTATTTAATTAATTATGTTTTAACTTCGAAATCCACTTCAGCCTGCAAACCTCGTCGAAAGGATTTTTTTTAATAATGACGTTTGATCTTATCAGTTCATTTTACATTTTACTTGCAACGTTTCATTATTACAAAGAGCTACAGTAGAATCGATGCATTTACAGGATAATGTCCTCTCGTTTATTGAACATGATAACCGTTATGCAATCTACACATTACAAAGATAATTTCCACCTCTATGGATATTGTATGGAGTATCGAAGTAGGTGCTTATGTAAAAGATTCGCTGTGGATATTATTAAATTTGATAACCTTTGTGCAATTTACCTGTAATGAGGAGTAAATTTCAATCGTAAAATAACAGTATATGCTTTTTTGTTTTGGACTCAAGAACTTAGAGTATTTTCCAATAAGTAATCATTTTATGGGAAACGCCTAGAAACCATTACCAATGTTAGATTAAAAGCTCATTGCAATAATTTTGTGCATATTTGTCATTTTTATAGAAAAGGAAAAATTTCTCTCGCAATGTTAGACATAACGTAATTTAAAGGTGTTATGTTACGGTTGTTATTGACATATAATCTCTAAATTTAACTAAACAAAGTTGTGACCAATATTTTTCATTTTTTATATAAAAATGATAAACCTAACGTATATTACAGATAAGTTCCAAAGGACATGATGGTAATTTATGTTACAAGCACCGTTTGCTCTTTAGCCTCGTGTCGCATTCTCTTTCATTAAGCTAGTATCTCTAGGCAAAATAATGTAGTAAGAAGTAAGATACCTCATTTTGCTTCTTTTAATAATATTGCGTTCACATTGATGATATATAATTTACTGATTTTATGGGCAAGCATTCAAAGGTTAATTTCGTTTTTGATATATGTATAAATGTGGATAAAAATGTAGATGAGCTTTATGGTGTCGTTAAGTATCGAAATATTACTCAATACTAATTACGGATAATTATTGTTAAGATATTCTTAAAACGGACAAAATCTTTGTGAAGTTGTATCATCTGATGGTTTAAATATTTCTTCAGTTTATGATTAATTCGCAGATTAGGGCTTAATTAAAAATAAAATTAATGCGAAACCCTCTGTCTGTATTTAAGATCGTTTTGGAGTACATTGTAACTTGTTTCCGTATCTAAAGTCTCTTTGGTACAAACTGATTTTAAATCAACATCTTAGACATGCATACCCAATGAACAGCTTTAGTTAAAATATCGTATTAAAACCATAAAGCAATTGTTCAGTCCACCCTCAGGGTATTATAGATTTTTTTTGGTATTTATGACAACATGGTATTACGGTGGACATTAGTAGCGTTTCGAGGTTTTAAATGGAAGGTTAGTTTCAGCATCCCTTTTCTGCAATAGTTGCGGTGTGGGAATCGTATTTTATCGTGCATTTTCTAAAACTGTGGTTGAGATACCGCTTTAGGAAAAAAATATTTGGTTCTACAGCGAGTGGCACCCATTATTCAAAGATCTCTCGGTCGAAAATCTGTAGGGTTCGGTGTTAGACATTTTTAAAAGGGATACCATCATGTGCATGTATAAACTTAAACGTGTTTTTCTTAATTCAACACATATTTAATCATAGACATGTAGCGTCCTCCAGGTACCCTAACTTGAAAAGTGTAATTTGAAATTATTCGCAATAATGCAAATTCAAGAACAACACAATCTCTAAGTGATTTGTCTTGACTTTTCTGACAATAATGTTATTATTACCCAAATTAACTGCTTGCCTTACATCGACTTTTCTGGAAATAATTAGAATTTATTTACAAGTCTGATATTTAAGCACTCTCAAACCTCGAATTTGATCAAATTGGCCGACTAGTGGTAAGTGGTAGGTACGCTATGTTAATTGAATTAGATAGGCCTGATGAGGTTATGTGTTGCATCATGTGGGACAGGTAAATAATGAAACTACTCAAATTAAAATTAACGAGTTTTGCGCAATGATGGTTCAACCCGTCAATGTACCATTTTGGGAAAGAACCACCAAAAAAACCCAATTTATTCATAAATAAGTAACTGCACAAGTACATTAATAAATCGAATAGCACAAAGAAGGATTCAATACAAAACAAAACACCATTAAATCAGGTTAAAGTACATACAAAATTATAACATTAAGAAAAAATAAATAAAAAGCCGGTTAGCTACACATAAACACAATAAAAAAAACCAATGTAATCACATCCACAATTGTGTCAAAAATAAATCAGAATAAAAATTGTAGTACCAAACATGTGGCCCTATATACCCAATCCCGCCGGTCTTTATGTAAATAAGCAAATAAAACAATAAGGCAAATTTCGGTACATATAAAATATAACAACAGTAAAATTATACAGGTAAAATAAGGTAACCGCAATGCAAGGGCAAAAGAAAATAGGCAAGGAATTTACACATACACAATTGTTTAGTGACAAATAAAGCACAAAATACATACGTACAATTACAACAAATGACATATAAAGAGAAATTAGTTCGCAGGCGAACAATTCTACTTAAACAAACTGACACAAGAAAAACTCATTAAAACAAAGCCTTGCAAGAGTAAGGAAAATAAATAACTACGTGACCGATAAAAAAGCTTGAGTGACTGCGTTAAAAACCAAAAACAGCGTCCCCTTTCTCAGATTACACATCCATCTATACAACACAATAAAAACAGTAAAATACTATTCTAGGTGTTTTAATGGTCATGTGGACCGGTGTGTATGTAGATCAATCGGTAATTATCTATTTACAATTATAACCAAAAGCTATCTATTAAACGTTTGTCCACGCCCACCTCTACACAAATATAAATATAATCAACAACCAACAATTCTAATTCGCCCAAGTACATGAGGGTGGAAGCCCTGTACGGTATTATGCTAGCCCTTTTATTTTAACAGATTTCAACTTAATGAGCCCGCATGCGTAATGAGATGATTTTTAATACGTTACATAGGCTTATAGAATTATTTGCTGCGAGCTTTAATTGACATTAAAATACCTACTTACGTTTTGAATATATATTCCTTTCATTGGTCACAGACACAAATGGTTAACATAGGCGGTTTAACTTCAAAATAGTGCCTGTTATTTATAGATTAATATTTGAAAAACACATTAAAACTAACACCCAAAAGAAAGAGACAAGTTCCCGTTGGTTAATTCAAAAGAAAAGTACACGCAAAAATGTTTAACAATATTTAACAATATTTAATAATGGCATTCTAATCAAACAAACCGCTCGATCTTACTCAATCAAAACTCTAACTGCAGCTGCCCCTCTTCAGACATCAACTAACGATATTTACTCCCGAAATGAACTCCCGTTTTCCAAAAGTAATAAAAAACAAGAAACATTACGTGGAAACAGTTTCATATTAAATACTAATAGAAGTATAACTTTTAAAATATGCATTCGTCCGTAACAAACCTTGTCGGTCTCGAATTTCCTAGTACCCAACAAAGGTGTTCCTTGATCAGCGGTATACTCCGACGTAATTAATTATTAAATCACTAACATTTTTACATCAAGAATGTGCGTATAGAAATTATCAACAATTCGTCATGCCAGTTTCGGCAGAACATCTGTTTCTCCACCCTAATGTATGTTTTCTTTTTCTGTTCAACCCTTACTCAAATATCAATTACATACGTTTCCCACATTTCTTATAAAACACATAAAATAAAATATCACGGAAAACATTGGCAGATTACGACTGATAATCAAGATATTTAAAACCGTAAATTATCTTTTCTATTGCGGTAAAATTTTCTCGGTCCGCTACCTACAGACACAGACAAAGATATGCAACGCGCAATACACAATTTTTTCAAACATCCGCGTGACAGAGCTTACATAAAACATTTTACAAGGCAGATATCACCTGCAAATCTGAAATTTTTAGGAGAGGCGTCACATCTAATCCGCACAAGTACTTATTTTTCGATTTAACTTTCAAGCTTTCAACACGAATTAAATCAATATAAATTTAACTTATATGTATATATATATATATATATATTTAAATAAGACATTTTTCTTGAAACTTATAATAAACGTACAAATTAATATAACGTTTCGGGAACTTCCTTTGTTCCCTTTTCAAGAATTTATTTTTACAATTACCAATTTCTGTAATTATCAAAATAAATTCTTGACAAAAGGAACAAAGGACGTTCCCGAAACGTTGAATTAATTTGTACGTTTATTTACACAAGTTTTCAAGAAAAAATGTCTTATTCAAACATTAATACTTGTGGAAATCTAAATAGAAACACACACACACACACGCACGCACGCACGCACGCACGCACGCACGCATGCACGCACGCACGCATGCACGCACGCACGCACGCACTCACTCACGCACGCACGTACGCACACCCGCACACACGCACACACGCACACACGCACACACGCACACTCGCACACACACACACACACACACGCACGAACGCACGCACGCATGCACGCACGCACGCGCACACGCACGCACGCACGCACACATGCACGCATGCACGCACGCACGCACGCACACGCGCACACGCGCACACGCACACACGCACACACGCACACACGCACACGCACACACACACACACACACACACACACACACACACTATATATATATATATATATATATATATATATATATATGTCAATGAAACGCGTATTCAAAATCTAGATGGAAATGCTTTTGAATCCGTCTTATATTGCTATTACATAATAATGTTGTTGACCTTCTTACTTGACTTAATAAGGGTCACCCGATTGATGTCTAAATAGCAGACGCACACCTACAGTTATTAAAGATAGATATAACAAAACTTAAGCCAGTATTCGGTCACCGAGGAAACGAACGGACCAAATTAGTACAAACGCACACGCACACGCAAACGTATACGCACGCGCACACGCACACTTACACGCATGCGCACTAGTACGAGTACACATACACACACGCACACATACACGCACTCACATTCTTACATTATATGTGTTGTTGAGGATGAGGTATAGATTGTTTTTAACACACCAAATCTTTTATAGGTGGCGCTTTTCAAAAGATACGGAAACTCGGTTTTTCCGCATATGTTTCGAATACTGTTCATATGTATACAGTTTTCATTGACATCTCTGTTTCTAATATTCCACGTGGGTCTTCAGTTCTCAAGGGGCCAGCAAAACGATACCCGGTTCGTTTTTAGTTAGTATTTGATAAATATTCCTAAATATAATCAGCTCTAGGTGAAATCAGATCGAGTCTAAACACAAAATTGCAAGTAACTTATATAATATATATATATATATATATATATATATATATATATATATATATATATATATATATATATATATATATATATATATATATATATATATATATATATATATATATATATATATATATATATATATATATATATATATATATATATATATATATATATAACAACTGAAAAAATTTATTAATCAGGGAATCAAATAGTGGTATACAGGTATTAATTAACCAATTTAGAGAGTAATCCTTATTATATTTATGTCGATATTTCGCTATTGGTTTGGTAGCTTCATCTGTAATACTGAAAGTTAATGATAACAATTAATATTGGTACGTTCGTCAATCAAGGACAACTTACATATGTCGAGGTCAACACTAAAAAACTAGTTACTAACTTCTAACACAATTAACAATTAAAATTGATTAAAGTAGTAATAAAATTACGATCTAAAATACACATGGAACAACCATGTTATAAACATAACGAGATAAGGTTAAGAACTTTGATAAACTTATATGCGCCAAATTTAAAATTTTCTGAATTTTGTTATATACACAGTGAAACTTATTTTATGTTCTTAACTAAGTACAAAATTGTTATTAATGCAAAACTCTAATTATGTATTATTTAAATGCTGACAATATGTAGGTATACAGGTTACTCAAGTTTTCCTCGTCACTTTTATGTTGGGTAATTCTGTTCCTTGGTCTTTGTGTAGTTTGTCCAACATATATCTTTTGACGTTGAGAATAAGGAATGGGATACACTACATAACTTTTATTGTATTTATTTGTTTTGTCTCTAATAACACTAAAAAGTTTGTACACTGTGTTTATGTTAAATTTGGCAATTTTTACTGGTAAGTTTTTACATTTTTTTTCTATTAAATGAGTTAAACCTTCTATATACGAACGTTTTTTAATTGAATTATTTCATTACTATTGTCACTATTGTTCTTGTCCAAATTGGTTTGTGGATGGTTGTAAATTAACCTCTTCAAAAAACTTTTTGGATAATTATTGTTGATTAATATTTTTTTTCAATTTTTGTCTTAATAATTATACATGGTATCTTTTATGTTAAATGCAATCATCAATTTGTTAAGTTGGTACCATATCCGGTTAGAAGGGAACTAATTGATTCTTGATCTGTTCGTTGCTTAAAGTGTACTCCTGTTCTAGGCATTTGTATTTTTCGATAGGTCACACATCTTTGCCAATAAATGATATTTGCTTCCATTCATTGAGAATCCTAAAATATTGTTATTGAGGAGGTATTTTACAAAAAATTAGTTTCTTAAACTTTTTAGTCAGCGTTATGCCTTTAGTGGCATTCAACTCCCAGGATTAATTTTTCAAGCAACCTCGATACATGCCTTGCTGTTATTCACTCGGAGATTATTAGTTTCTAACCTGTATTGTTACAATATTTAATTTAATTACCTTGGGTATATTGTATCATTCATATTTGTAAATTTCGAGTAAATTCACTTAAATGAAGTGATAACAAATTTTTATTGTTGAGTACATTCAAAGTCAGTAACTTTGGTTACGATATGCTAGGCGGGTTGCGTTTCGTACATTTTTGCTCTCGAACCGTGGACATTTGTAGTTGAAATTGTTTTTATGTGAATAAATGAAACCCTATAATAATAATAATATTTTATTTCACCAATTCATGTTTGTCTACACGCAATGGTATTGTCATAGAGTTATATATAACAGTTATTTCTAAGAGACAGACACTAAAAAAAATACAGTTATTAATAAGAGATAGACACTAAAAAAAAGCCACTAAAGACAAACGATTCAAATACCTATAAACACTATCAACAGTGAAGATCAGAGAATCATTGTGTATAGTTCTAGAACTCTTCTACGCTACAGAAACAGATGCAAGAAATTCTTTTAATTTTTTCAGAGGTTCGTTCTTAAAATTATTTGACAAATTATTGTACATTGTTACGTGCAAATGTGTACTTTGTCCGCTAACTTACCGTAACAGAGAAGATAGCCTTAGGGCTGCCGGAAAGCTCAGTCAAAGTAGAGAAGTGGGATGGGTTCTACAGTGACGCAGGTGGTACCTAAAAGCTTAAAAGACAAGGGAGGGCACCAGCTAGAATGATTAACAGCCAGCCCTAAATAAAGGGAGAAAATTAGTTACTTTCCTAGCTAAGCAACGAATATAAGAAAGGATCTGGGCAGTAAAAGAAATAGTTACAAGATAGAATGTCCCAAAACACAAGTAATATATTATATGCCAATATCACATAAACGTAGTATATTGCTTTTAAATGAATATATATATATATATATATATATATATATATATATATATATATATATATATATATATAAACTAAACTGTATCCCGAAGGTATTGGATAATTCTTCAAATAAATATTTAAATTGAGTTACACACAAAACGTTAACCCAAAGCTTACACACTAACTATTTATTCCCTTAAATACACTATAGCAAGCCACCCAGAATTGTAGTCTCCAATTTATATAATAATATCAAATAAATGTAATTAAAAAGTACCAAATGTAAAGGTAATAAGATATGGATCTTCAAAGCTAGGTTATGATAAAGCATAGATATTAACATTTAAACAGGCAAAGTAGGTGTAATTTATGGATTCCTAATTGTAGAGGCACATTAAAAATATGATAGTATATCTTTTATGCAAATCAGTCAATAGCACATCGCTATGAAAAATAGGCAATTCACAATTAAACTGTAATAACACTTACCAACCGCAAAGCCGAATACATTCAGTTGTACAGTTTTACTCTTTCTACAGTTTAAATACATGAAATATAAATCGGCATTGTAGCCATTGGCCCCAACACACAATAAACAAATTAATGTACAAGTGAATAGTTAGTAAAGTATACAATTAATTGTTTATCAATTCAATCAACATATGTCTGTACAATCTTACACAATGCAACAACTAAAGCATCAAGCTTATGTAATACAAAAACAGGTGTATTCGGTAACTTAGCTTTCAATGTCCAGGTAGCCTGTCCTGAAGATCCAACGCAACGACCAAATGTTGACCAGTTATTCATCACCAGGTATTGCACAATCTGCATCCGGTATCTTGCTAATATGTATGAAGTAAAACGCCCTTAACTTAAATATAAGTTTACCCAACTTGAGTATGTACCACGTATAAGACAACGTATATCCAAGTATGTACAACGTATAAGACAAGGTATATCCCAGTATGCACGACGTACCTCTAAAATTAAATATATCAACCCAAAAAGAAAGCATGAAAATAGATCTTACCTTCAATGAGGTAGTTAATCGCAGGAATGATTATACAATCTTTAAGTAATGAATTTAACCAAAGTGCAAGTTCGAGAACAGTTGGTGTCTGTTTCGAAAAGCAACATAGTATACGATTACCCCCTAAAATGAATAAAGGAAAACTAACAACAGTTAATCTAATTAGTTACACCTTACCTTACGATTTACGTTACAAAGCTAACTAAACGGTTGCAGAATGTCAGTACATATTTAGAAAAATGATTTTAAAACCGATATAACTCGATGGGCTAAATAAGTCCAGAAAATATCTGCTTCACCAAAAACCAAAACAGGAAGAGAGCGTGCAACTCATTTATCACCAGGATGTCAATCCGCTGTGAACCAGTGCCTCCAACACATAAGGTTGAACGCAACGTATGAGTGACCATTAATAATTTTAACAATTTAATACCGAAATGTATTTACTTGAGCAAAGTAAATTTTCAAGAAACTACAGAGAGACGAAATTATAGAAATGCAGTTACTTTTAGAGAAATAGTATATTCAATAAAATACTAGCAAAACAGTAATAATCCAGAGATTTTAACTGGTCGAAAAATTGACTAAATCGTGCAGCGTAGGTAACGAATTTAACAAGATCACACAGCCAGCATAATGTGATCACTTTTTATAGGCTTATAACTTATTACTACTATTACTGTAATCGAAAAAATATTAAAAAAATTTTTTTTTCGGACTTTTCAACGTTTTCATGTTCGAAAAACATCGATTTCGCGAAAAAAATTTTCGTATATGTCTATCTGGCTCCGAGACTGATCGATTTTAGTGAGATTTGACATGGGTCCATACATCTGAAAGTTATGTATAAAAATGGCTTTTCGTAAAAATCAGTTAATGTGGGGCGAAATGAGGGTAGTTTTTTTGGGGGTGCATTTCCAGAGCCAGAAAGTCTATTTTTGGTGAAAAGTTAGTAACCCTACACCCCGATCGAACAAAAATTTTAAATTCATAATGGCGGCCAAAATGGCGATTTTAGTAGATTTCGGCGCTTGCGATGTCACTAAAAAACCATAAAAGCTACTTGCAATTTGAAAATCACTACTTATAAATAAAAGTGCATACTTTCGAACGGTTTGTAAATATTTTTGAAAAAAATAAAATGTTGCCCTTAATTACGGGGTTAAAATTGCCCTTCTTTTCAAAATTGATTTTCTCAAATCTTTTTTAAATTTACGTATTTCATAATCACATATAATGAAAATATAATGAGCTTTATGAGATTTCTCTAACTTATCCAGGACCGGAGTTAGAAATTTTCAAATTTGCAAATTTCAATCCCTCATAACTATGCTTCTGATAAAAATGAAATCTTGGAATTAAGAGATTATATAGTAGACATATATGGCTGCTAAACTGCTATATTGAAATATTTTTAGCGCTTCTTTGCCGTAAATAAAAAAAAATGCTTTTTAAATTTTTGTATACCGAAGTTTCAAAAACAAATTTAAAATATTTTAAAGCTAATTTCTCATGCTATCCAAATACGTAAAAATATACAGTGAGTTGCAAAATATAAGATGAATAAGAAGAAAATAATTTTGTAGGTAAGTATATCTTATTATATTGAAAGTTATACGGAGTTGTAAACCAAACATTATTCTGATTATGTGTTTCTAAAAGATAAAGACCCGCTTAATGTTTACGGTTGGGCGCCACACTGTTATATTGTACAGGATAATGGGATACTCCAGAGAGTAGTATTGTCCCTAAAACTGTGTATTCTACTACATTTAAAATTCTTGTTGTGTATTTATTTTGTTGCATATTTAGACATACACGTTTAATATTAGCATATTTTGGTCAGTTTTTAAGCTCATTTTTTACACATTCAGTTTTTATTTTAAGCATACTTTCACATTCAGCATCAACAATGATAGAGGTATCATCTGCATATTTATAAACTTCTCCAGACATATAGTTAGGTAAGTCACATATTTTTGTATACGATAACGGTAAAATGTATGTATTATGTGGATTTCTGTATCGAATATTTGCGTAACAAACTGTTTAATTTAACTTCTTTTGCTGCTTATAAAAGCCTGGCTATTTCTCTAATTACTTTTAGTGTTAGATTACTTATCTCAGTTCTAGACCAAGGATTTTAAATAAATGTATTTGAGTCACCTAGGGAGTTTTTGATCATGTTTCCCTAATTTATGTATTGATATTTTTTTATTGCAAAGCTATCACTGTCATTTTTTGTATTATATTTTATTACTTTTAAAGTTGCACAAACTATTAATTATACTTTTTAATTAATGGAAAATTGTTCGAATTTATTTAACGGAAAAATACGTTTGTTTGTCAACATAAGTGAAATCTTTTTATCGAACTCACCTGATGCTTACCGCACCACATATGAGCTAGTTTTAAAACTCTAGCACTGCTTTACGCATTTAAATGTAGCAGCTATAATCGCTATTCTAATAATTAATACTCAAATCATTAGTTACTAAATTATATCAGTTTGAAAACGTAACAAAACCAGATCTTTGGCGAAAAGGTGTTAAAATGACTAATTTTTTATTTCGAATATTCAACAGGAACAAAATAGTTTAAAGTTTGTCCTACTTAATGTACAATGTTTAAAAAATAAATTGGAGGAAATCGAACTAGTACTTTACACAGTTTTTTCATTAACATTATTATAGAGAAACTGATTGCATCGCGCATACTAAATTTTTTGGACAGTTTAATAGCATGCAGTCAACACGGTTTCCGTAAAGGAAATTCTACAATGCAGCTTTGTTAATCATCTTAAATGAAGTGTATAAAGGCCTCGATGATGGCAAAAAGTTGCAGCACTTTGTGTTGATTTAAAAAAAGCATTCGATCTAATAGAGATCAAAATGTATTACTTAATAAGATTTAACGGTTAGGAATAAGAGGCAAATGTCATGATTTTATTAAGTCATATTTACGCAATAGAGAACAATATGTGCACTACGACGGTAGTAATTCTACCTGCCTGAATGTTGAAATGGGAGTACCACAAGGTAGTATATTACGCCCTCTCTTATTTATTACATACATTAATGATATCTCTGATTACATCCAAGCTAAATACTGTTTATTTACTGATGACTTAAGAATTTTAATTACGTCGGATAATATCGCAGATATGAGGTACAGTGTAGAGAACTCATTTTTATCTTTAAACAACTACATGAATGTAAATCCTATAACCCATTAACGCCTAAAGGCACCATATGGAGCCATAAAACATCAATGTTAAAAATGCGGTGTAAGTACGATATTTCATTACTTTTCGCCAGTTCGCCTATTTACGCATCTTTAGTATGATTCATGAAGCCGTTAGACGAGTTTATATGGCGCTCTGTTTACGTTTGGAATTTTTTAGTGTCAAGTGAAATATTTGTTTTTATCAGCTGGTAGAAAACATGGACATCGACTTTGTGTAAGTATAATAATTAGATATTTTATTTTATACCAGTTGTTTTTAGAGTTTTATCATATTATGATATATAAAATCATATTCCCAATCGATAATAATTTTATTGATTGTTTGTTTATGTATAATATTGTTGTAAATATCGGTGTTCCCATATGGGCTCGTTAGGCGGTATCTCACTTGGACTAAATTTTAAAGCTGTACATTTTGTTTTAGTGGAATTTCCCTTCAGGAAGCGTTAGATATGGCTTATGACAACGAAAATGTTGAAAATATTTATATTGAGCCTCCAGAGTGTAACGAGCTGACTGATGAAGATTCAGCAGATGAAGATGTAGGTGGTTTAGTCGATAATCTAACTACTAGGCAACTTACTGCTAAATCAGAAATTGTTTATTCGAACAACGATAGACTAGGCATTGATTGTGATAATATGGAGGAACCAGAAGGTGTGCCATGTGCTTTAGAGCCGAGTAATAGTAACAGTAGATCCACTTTAGTATTGACTGCAAAACCTGCTACTACCAAGTTTATAGAAGGAGAATTGCAAGAGGGCTACCGTGAATTTCCACCAGAACATTATTCGAGGTAGAACACAATGAGCTGCGTTGAATTATTTGAATTATTTTTTTCCGATGAGATGTTACAAAATATACTTATGCTTTACAGACGAATTGCTCTGACCCACAAATATCCACTGAGGAACTAAGAGTATTTTTAGGAATTCTGATTTTGAGTGGTATGAACATCTTACCGTCAAAAATGCATAATTGGGAGAATTCTAATTATATGAAAAATCCAATGCTATTCGAAGCAATGAGACGTGACAGGTTTTTACAAATTTGTAAATTTGTTCACTTTGCCGACAATTACACCTAGATGGCGAAGATGACCACTTACCTACCATCTAAAGAATTGTAATGTATTGAGCATTTTGTTCCACAACAGAATTTATCATACGATGAGTCCAAGTGGATACCTTATAAATTGTGAGATTTACAAAGGGAAGAATCCCAGATCAAACCCAAACTATGAAACCTTGGTTGGTAAACCTGCAGCTCCTCTGTTGCAAATGATTAAAGAATTGGATGATAAAAGATGTCTAAGATATAGTTTCTTTTTTGATCATTTGTTCACTAACGCAAATTTTCTATGTACCCCGAAAGTAAATGGATATGGAGCCACTGGCACAACGCGCGAAAATAGGCTGCCTAGAGATATTCCACTGATTCCAAAAAAACAATTGGAAAAGCAAGTTAGAGAAGATTTTTCGTATATTTTGGAAAAAAATAGTGGTGTGATTTATGTAAGATGGATGGATAGTAAAGTTGTTACGCTGGCAAGTTCACTATATGGGATGACCTGTAAAACCAGTTGATAGATTTAGTAGGAGTGATAAAAAAACGATTTCTATTTCCAGACCCGATTTGATCATGCGCTACAATAAGAATATGTGTGGAACAGATCAGGAACAATAACTGGTTCAAATTTTTAATTTTTCTTCAATTTCTAGCTATCGAATTGGAATTCGTGCCAAAAAATGGTATTAGCCGATTTTTACGTATCTCATAGATGCCGCCATTTCAAACGCTTGGATATTATGCAGGAAAAGTGGCCGAAAAATCAATCAACTCGACTTTAGGAGGAATATCTTACAGGTACAGTAGAACAAACAATTGTTAGGGAGAAAATATTTTGCCGTTTCCTTTTATTTTCAGACATACCTAACGAGATACAAAATACCAGCTCGCGACATAGAGAGAACGCTTCGTGTTGCAACAAGTGATTTTCGAGTAAGTAATGGTATCAGGTATGATGGTATGCATCATTAGTAGTTCATATGAAATGTTCGTACCTAACCTAGTATTGTAATTATGATGATTATTTTGATAGCTGTAGTGCTCGAGGTTATTTTTTACAAATTCTACTAATTCTATTCTGTTCAAGAGTTTTTAAATCATACATTTTAAGTTTACTGTTGATCATAGAGACATGTCCAATATCTGTGTAGATCAACTGGATCAATAAAGAATTATTATTATATTATTATTATTATTATTACACCATTTCCATCAGTAATTAACATTTAATTTGCGTTCTGCAAATCCGTGTTTTGTATGCAGTTTTATTGCCTAAGTACTAATTAGAAATTATGCAACTACATAAAGCTGAAAAAATGCTTACACGGAAATAGTATTGCGAAGGGAATAAAGGACGAACGACTAACTTAATATCTAAATTTCTTATTTGACTCAACTAAATATCTCATAAGTATATAAAAACTTAGGTATTTCTTGTCTTTCGCTATTGAAAATAATTTAGTCTTTTTGTTACATCAAGATACCCTTGACTGGTTTAAAAGAATAAACTTAAACGTTTGAATTATTCAAATATCTTCTGTGTTGAGTTAAAGCTTCCGAGTTTTATTTTTTTTTATGCCTAGAAACTCTAAACCGCTGGACATGTTTTGTTTCGTATGTGCTTTGGCGAGGATTACCGTCGACGTCCTTCAGTCTGTGGCGTGTGGTTTTGTGAAGCCTCAAGTGGTCTGGCGCGATGGCAACTTGGCCAGCAGAGCTAAAGGGGTTAGACGGATTACAAACGGAAAAGAAAAGCTCATAGTAAAGACAGCTAGTTTTTTCGTTTGTTATTAAAGTCGTATTCACTCACTTTCTCTCGTTTTTTTATGTAACTAAAATACAAATAATTTAAAAAAATGTATTGTGTAACCAAAAGCGAGAAGCTGGGAAAATTCTCAGTTTGTGACAACAAAGTTTAATGATTGATTGCCTTTCGGAAAGTTAGAAGCGTGTTGACTAATGTGATCTTTAAAGGACAATAGAAAGGCGTCAACAACGACAATACGCCTGGGGTAAATTCCTCTTATTATTGTGTTTAGGAGCTTAGGATTAAATTGCAATCAGCTTAACTTCTGCAGCCTTTAGGGTACGTTCAAAATTTGTGCAATCAAAAGCATACCATGTCACATTTTGAATTAATCGAATTCCCCTTTACTTTATAGTACATTTACCGCTTCCGCCGATTTTTCAATTTTAATATTAGCGTGAAGACAAGTTATATTAAAATAACAATCCATTTGAGAATAAAATACGTTTTAACTTAGATATTTCAATTTGATTTCAATTTAAAAGTAATTTAGCTAAAATATAAGCATCGGTTTTATTGATTGCCACGCGAATTGGTGCACTTTCCAAGCTTGTCTTCACAGAGGAAACTAAAGGAAATCTTCCGTGTAGTAAAACATCAATCAACAAGATCCATACCCTTTTTATTTCTCGAAACTTCCGCATTGTTTTTCAACGATCTCGATTTGACTTATGAAACCATTTACTGTTTAATGAAAAAGCTTAAAACGTCTACAAGTCTAGCCGTCGATTTTTAAAAGCATTCTTTAAAAAAGTTTTTAATTCTCATAAAGATGGAAAAAAGATAAATTATAAGCTATTTAATTGAAAATTGAAAACGGTTATAATTAACTTTTTTCTCTTGCAAACATTGAATGTAAAATTGAAATGCATTCATACAAATATGGTAAAAAAATTGTGTACGAGGTTCATGATTTATGCTTATATGCAGATATCAAAATGTTGCAAGAAAATTCAATAACGTCTAGAATTTAATACGATCATAACCGTAAATATGCAAAGCCACATTCGAAAGCATCGGTTTAAGCTAATACAAACAATATTTTATAGTAGAAATGCGGAATGTGAATGCACATATGTTTAGATTGTAAGGAATGCGTCCTCTTACAAACTGCATTTAAATGATAAAACCAATATAAGTAAAATACGTACTTAGAAAATTTTGGTCAAAATTTCTCTATGACTGATTAATTCTCTAACTTAGCAAAAACACGATCCCAAACATACAAATACAAATATTACGAAGAACGTCTCTTCTATAAAAAAGATAATATAATAAACCTCAGGATGCTATAATAATAGAACCAATTAACAAATCACAAAATTAGGCATAAACGAAACAAAGTGTTGGGTGGGTGGGACGGTGGGTTGGGTGGAGGGGGACTGGGTGGTGCAGTGGGTTGATTGGGTGCGTGCGTGCGTGCGTGTGTAGATGTGTGTATGGATATATGTTAGTATCCACGATAACTCCAGAACGAAAATACCTACGTAGTTAAAATTTTATATTTAAGCTTTTTTCATTTGGCTTAGAGCTGATTAGATTATGAAAAAATCCAGCGGCGTGGAGAGGGGTTTATAAGGATCAGTTTTTGGTTTTTATCAAATATTTCTAAAACAGCTGCATATTTCAAAAATATAAAAATATCCGAATATAGACCTGAAACATATCGATTAATTATGTTCTATGCAATTTTTTGATATGACGCGTGATTTAGCGGAAAAAATAATTCCTAAGGTAGAATTTAAGCGTTAGTGCAAATTTTTTCATTATCTGAATAACGATTAATATTATAAAATGTATTTTTTAAAGAAAATATCCCGGGCGAATAGCAACGGCTAATCTTGGGATATTTTCTTACTGAATCCTCCACGTGCTTGAATTAATTACCGGAAATTTCATCTTGTTCACGAATGTATTGAGAAAATTATAAAATTATAATTTTCAAAACATTCGTGACTCCAAAAAATTTCCGGAAGGAATCCAAGCACTAGGGAGGGTTACAAGCGAAAATTTAATTTTACACAAATTTTCTTTACACAGTTTTTTAATGTGCGTAATAACTAATAAATGTAAAAATGAAATAAATATGATTGAAAACACGGAAGCTGTATTATCTATTCTATATTATAGAAGCGGGCGGTTTTGCAATTTTTGTTTGCATTAACATGACGTATTTATGTCTATGAATCTCTATCTCACATGAAGTTTTAAACGTCATTCTGACATATATTACTGTTTTTGTTTTTACAATGTTGTTATGAACGTATAAAAGAGAGGTTGCATAGTTATTCTAAAATATCTGGTGTGGAACACCACACGACCTTCGAACCTACAAATGGAAATTAAAAGAAATGAAATAATTTTAATAAACATTTTTTTATATTTTTTATATAATTATGCAACCTCTTTTATAATGTTAATTACGAAAATATGTAATATTGTAAAAACAGAAACAATAATTTATGTCGAACAGGCGTTTAAAACATCATGTCTAACTTAAAAAATTAAAAGCAATGAAATAAATTGACTTATAATTTTTTTTAGGGTAACATGCAACCTATTTTTTATACGTTATTAACGAAAACAGGCAACATTGAAAGAACAAAAGAAAATAATCTGTAAGAATGACGATTAAAACTTAATGCCAGATAGATATTAATATATACATTAAAAAAATTCCAAAGCCACCCACTTCTAAAATACATCAATAATGCAATATAAGCATTTTCATTCATCTTTAGTTAAGTTTTTTATTTACCTTGCGTTATATTAGGAAACGTTATGTAAGATTCAATTTTCTTTAAAAAACACGTCTACACTGTTTCTTATAAAATTAATTGTTATTCAGATAATGAATAAATTTGAACCAACACTTAAATTCTACGTTAGGAATTTTTTTCCGTTAAATTACGCGTCGTATCAAAAAATTGCATAGAAAATAATTAATCAATATTTATAATGTCTATACTTAGGTATTTTCATATCTTTGAAATATGCAGCTGTTTTAGAAATATTTGATGAAAACCAAGAACTGCCGCTAATAAAACACTCCTCTCCGCCGCTCGATTTCTCCCAAAATCTAATCAG
>JARFJB010001795.1:5930000-5950000 GCA_036346205.1 Vesta saturnalis
GATAACAAAAAAATACACGAAAGTAACCAAAGGTGCGCGAACGTACTGCGGGGCAAATGCTGATTCCGATCACTACTTAGTGTGTATGACTATAACAGAAGGAAAAATGAAGATGCGGCGTAGTAAACCGGAGACTAAGAAAAAATGGACAGTACAGAAACTACACATCGAAGAAACTAAAACGTCGCAGCTGGAGATAAACTCACTCCAACAGGAAGACATTAACAAAGACTGAGAAAATACCCTGAAGGCAGCAGAAGCAACGATACAAGAGAAGACAAAAAAAGAAGTAAGGATTGGTATGACAATGAGTGCCAAAGGAAGATCAATTCAAAAAGTAAAGCGAGACTGAGATGGTTACAAACGAAGACCGAACAAGATAGGGAAGAATATATAGAACGAAAGAACAGTGCAAACATTTCCTTAAAAGAAAGAAGAATGACTGGCTAAACAACAAACTAGAGAAAATAGAGCAGGGAAATAGAAATAACAGTGCAAGACGTTTTTATCAAAATTTAAAGGAAAGGCACGCCAAACCAGCAACGACAGTAAAAAATTTTAAGAACAATAATGGAAAGTTAATACATGAAGAGGAAGAAATAAAGATAATTGGAGAACAATATTTTGAGAAACTACTTAATGCGATAGAAGGAAATAAACAAGATAACGTAGAGGAATCGCACAGCAGAGACACAGAACAGGAACAGGGGACACCATATAGCTAGGGGAGATAACCAATGAAAAAGCCAAAGAACAAGAAGGCAACAAGGTAGGTCTACGATACCAGCAGAAATACTTAAATATGGAGGCCCGACCTTACACTCACAAATACATACTGAGGAGATCTTAGGCGACTATCAAGAAGGGTTTCGACCTGGTAGAAGCACAGTTGGTGCCATCCACACATTAGAACAAATAATGGAAAGAGCATAAGCCCATAATCTGAAATTACACTTACTAATCATTGATTTCAAAAGTGCCTTCGACTCTATCCACAGACGGAAAATAATACAAGAATTAGGAAACTTAAAAATTCCGAGTAAATTAAGCAGATTATTAAGAATGGTATTGCAGGAAACAGAAGCAGTAATAAAAATAAATACACTAGCGACAAGAAACATCACTGTGAACAAAGGTGCAAAACAAGGAGATACACTGTCGCCGCTCCTCTTAACATAATACTAGAAAGCGTAATACGAAAAATAAATCTAAAAGGAACAATCACCAACAAAGAGACACAACTGGTTGCTTATTCAGATGGTATAGTGATTATTAGCAGCAGTAAGAAAGGCCTAATAGCTAATCTGCAACATTTAGACAAGGACTACAAATTAACGAAGAAAAAACAAAGTACCTAAAATACAGCAAAAACCAAGGACGAATGGAAAATCTCCAAACAGGAGAATATAAATTTGAAAGAGTTAACATGTTTATTTACCTAGGATCAGGAATAGCGACTCCAGAACTACAAAACACACGTATCAAAGAACGAATCCAAAAAGGTTGTAAATGTTTCTACAAATATAATTTTCTACTTACTAATAAACAACTGAGCACAAAAACCAAGATGAAAATTTACAAAACTCTTAATACGTTCGATGATAACATACGCCATGCAAACTTGGTCATTCAGAAAAACAGAAGAGGAATTACGATGTTTTGAAAGAAAAATTATAAGAAGTATATTAGGTCCCAAAAAATGGTAAACGGACAGTATAAAAGAAGAGTGAACATCAAATTAGTAGAGGCCATAAGCAGAGAGGACATTGTAAAGTTAACAAAGGGATCGAGGCTGAAATTGTTTGGACACGTCATGAGATGTGAAGATGTAAAAATTAGCAAAAACATAACACAATGGAAGACACTAGAACAAAAATATAGAGGGAGACCGAGAAGCACTTGCAAAATAGCATATTAGAGGACCTACGAACAATGGAAATAAGAAACTGGAAAAGTAAGTGTAGTGACAGAAATGCTTGGAAGAAAATGGTGCAGGCTGCTAAAACATATAAGGGAAAGTAAGGAAAAGTGAAGTGCAACTTAGTAATAAATGAGTGCAGATGTTAGAGAAGACCTTACTGTTATTCCCCACTTGTAATAGTTAATATTATATAGTAAGGGTGTAAACATCCCCTAGGGATGAAGCCATAACCCTCTCAGGGTTGGACGGCTTGAATATACATATATATATATATATATATATATATATATACAGGGTGTCCCGTTTTCGAGTACTACACTGAACTTGTGTTTTTTAATGGAACACCCCATATATTTTCATATATTTCAAGTTAAATGCAGCCTCATTAATTCGTTTCGTATTGGCATGTGTAGTAGGAAAATCCCTATATACCTTCTGTTTCACATATTCCCACAGAAAAAGGTCTAGGGGAGTGAGATCTGGTGATCTGGCTGGCCAAACAATGGGACCACCGCGACCTATCCAGCGATCTTCGCGCCAATTTTGTAAAAACCGACGTACTTGATTATGGTAGTGCGGTGGGGCTCCATCATGTTGGTAATACATAACTTGTCAAGTATGTAGATTCACATTTTCAAGGAACTGTGGCAAATCTTCTTGAAGGAATTGCAGATATCTTTTGCCAGGAAACCATACAAAAAGAAAGGTCCTGTTACATCAGTATTGATAATACCATCCCACACATTCACAGTCCACTGTTGCTGGTAACCTACTTGTCGTACCAAGTCGACAAAATTGGCTTGTTGGTTAATTTTGTCCAGAATAATATTGCAAAATGCGACACGAGTTGCGAAATCTTGCGGTCGTAAACACTAATGGTATGGGTGATATTTATGTTTGCTTATAATTCTTTGTATTGAACTTTTCTCAGATCTACTTGTACCGCAATCTGACGAACACTTATGTGAGGATTTTCTTCTAGATTTAATAAAACTGTCAACTCGTTTTCTTCATTTGCAACTGTACGATTTTTTACATCTCTTTTTTTGTATATGACATTTCCTGTCTCTTCAAATCGTTCTCGAAGAAGTTGAAACGCTTCTGGTCTTGCATGTCTAACTAAAGGGTACTTTTGTTTATAAATTCTGGATGCCAACAAACAGTTCCTTCCAGCTTGTCCCAAAACATAGATCATATTAATCAGCTCTTGTTTTGAAAAATTCATCGCACACTAAGTAAATAACGAAGTCACTATCAGATAGTTATCTGACAATTCTTCACGAATTATTTATAATTATAATTCATTTGTGAAGTTGTTAAGAAACAGTAAAAGACAATCGAAAATCAAGCTACTGTTATTCATTGTGTTCTTTAATTCCATTTGATAGTTTATAGTTATGCAGTTCTGCGAGTAAATAATTATTAAGCGTTGCTCTTTTATAGTGAAAAGTGTTGAATTGTGTTATAAACCTATAGCTTCACGGTTTTATAAAAATTGGCATTGGTTCGTTTTTGTTTTTCTGTGAATTATGATATTGTCTTTATTTATTTTATTGACAAATTCAACAAGAATAAGAAATTTTTACAATTTTCAACTTTATCACTAAATAATTCAAAAACATTTAGGAATAGGTAGTAAACAGTGAGTATCTATTGAAAGCCCGTAAAAAATGCTATTCAAATGTGTAATAAAATACAGGGTATGCAATTTAAAAAAGAAGAGAAAATAATATTGAGCAAAATGGAGCGCCCTGTATATGCAAAGAAAAGAGTCTGCAATCTGAATATAGAAGTTAAAAATAGACACATTGGAAAAACAAATCCCAAAATTTTACTCCGATATCTTTCAAGATGGCGGAACACGACTAATTGACTAATTTTTTTACACAGAAATGTCAATAACTTAGGAACGTTTGGTCGTAGACCCATAGTACCTTATATAATATTGCTCAGCATTTAACAGAGAATGCTGTTCCATTAAAAAAACACAAGTTTAGTGTAGTACTCGAAAATGGGGCACCCCGCATATACCAAAATATTTTTACAAGATGCTCCTCGTTGTTGACTACCATAATCTGTTATAAGATTTTTTATTAAATCCACAGTATGTGCGTAATCTTCCACCCCCACCCCCCCAATAGTTGGGGCACCATGTATATATGTATATACAGGGTGTCCCTAAATTGCATAGCAAAAAGGATAACGAAGATTACTTACGCGAAAATAAGCCGATTTAACTAAACTTACCTTAGTCCAAAAGTTGATAATAACGAAGCTACAATGTGTCAAAGTTGAAAAAATAAATCACATCTTCCTTGATATCTTTCGACTGCTTTGAGCTAATTTATAAAATTTCTTACATGGGGGTTTCTTGGGATGAGAAATTCAAATTCGATTCCGATGTATTTACTAGAGGGCGCTATAGGTGACCATTAGGAAATGTTTAAACCGCTACAACTGTTTTGCGCTACACTGTAGGCCTTTTAGACCTTTTAGTATGGAATAATAGTTTTCCCTACCTTTTCTGCTTAAAGGAAGGTATACTTTCTTGATATCGCTAAGAGCACCGGTTTCCGAGAAAAATGTATCTTAAGCTCATGATACATGCAAATTATCCAATAGTATAATAATAATTCATGATAATTATAATAATAATTCATGAAGCCGATTTATTGAAAAAAATAAAGAAAAATGAAGTTTTTCAAGAACAATAATTATTGAAGAAAAAACAAATAAAAACAATAATTAAGAATATGAAGAACAAAGTTAAACAATTAAATTGCATTATCAACCAAAAGCTAAATAAATATTAAAAAATAAAATTATGTTATGTAAATTTTGTTTTAACAAGTGCAATTGATGGACTTTTCTGGAAGGTATTTAATTTGCTGATTCAACAAATGTTAAAAAATTTCCACCATTTTCCTGCATGCACAAATTAATTCTTTTTGAAACATTACATTCTACTCTGGACAATACTTCAGGACTATCCTTTAATAAATAGGCTTCATGAATTATTCTTGCCAACAATTCTTCTTACGTATTAACTGGTGATGCATAAACTTTTGATTTCAAGGCACCCCACAAAAAAAAATCGCAGGGTGTCAAGTCCGGTGATAGAGCCGGCAGTTTACAGGTGCGTCACCTCCTTTTCCAATCCGGCGCTGTGGAATACACCTCATTGAAATTTTGTCTTACATTTAAAGTAAAATGACGAGTTGCGCCATCATGCATAAACCGAAGGTCACGACGAAGGAGTAAGGGCAAATTTTCTAATAAAATAGGTAAATTTTGTATTAAAAAGTTCAAGTACCTATCTCCATTCAGCCGATTTGGCAGTACAAAGGGACCAACAATAAAAGTGTCTACAGTTCCAGCCCAGATATTTACTTGAAATTGATGCTGATACTGAGATACTCTCGTTTCATGGGGGTTTTCAACAGCATAAACATGTTCATTATGAACATTGAAAGTACCGCATCTAGTAAAGGCAGGTTTGTCCGTGAACAAATTTTTTACTAAAATTTGGATTTTCGATTCTTTTATGAATATTAAATCGACAGATGATAAGGATCCATAGGCAATATGTCTTGAACTTTTCGAATATGAAAGGGGCGCAATAATTGTTCTAGAAAAACTCTATTTACCCATGATTTCGATATTCTCAATTGTAATCCTACACGTCGTGTGCTGGTCTTTGGATTTATTTCAACAGCGTCCAAAATCTCTTCTTCTATTTCCACCGTCCTGCGTCTAGAACTTACACGGCTTGGTTGAAACTTGTCATTTTCGCGGAGACGCGTTTCGATATTAGTAAAAGTGTGCCGATTTGGAGTTCTACGGAAATGATATTTTTCTCTATAAACTCGTACGCTTCTTCGATGGTTGCAATGGCAAACTCCATAGACTAAAAGCATATCCACCATTTCAGAATTAGTGAAACTGTGAGCCATGATTATGGATCTTTATCAACGGAAAAGCGACAGAAAAAAACTAACGTTTGGTAAATAAATTCAACTGTCAATATGGTAACTAAAAAGCAAAGGCGACTAAAGTTTTTTACCTAAGTGAAAACGCTTGCGCAAATGTACAATGCATTAGAAAATATTTTTTCCTGACTAAACCGTTCGTCTTATCCAAATTGTTCACGAGAGAAAAAAGATTCAAAATTAATTGAAATTAATTGAATTCCTCTAGGAAATACACCGAAATCGATGATAAATTTGAATTTCTCATCCCAAGAAACCCCCATATAAGAAATTTTATAAAATTAGCTCACAGCAGTCGAATGATATGAAAGAAAATGTGATTTATTTTTTCAACCCTGACACCCTGTAGCTTCGTTATTATCAACTTTAGTTAAATCGGCTTATTTTTACGTAAGTAATCTTCCTTATACTTTTGGCTATCCCATACAGGGAAACACTATATATATATATATATATATATATATATATATATATATATATATATATATATATATATATATATATATATAATATATATAAACGTTTCAATAACACTTGAAGTTATCTTCGTCAGTGTCATCTAATAAAATTGTTAGATATGTTCAAAACATTTTTATGAAATTTGCAAAATTAAAACATAGGCCATCTAACAGTTTGGAAAACGTATAAAACCAACTATAGAGTACAATTGTAGTAAAGAATAACTTAAAACATTTTTATCCTAAAGTTTCGGGTTATTTTACCATCACGATGTTTAAGTCCGATGTGAATGTTGAGGGCTAACAACTTAGATACCTTCTATCTGCAGGATATAGATTTTCAGATACGAATCAATCAATGTTTCTCAGAAGAGAAGTGAAAATGTGAACGATTTTAAAGCACACACCTTATTATACACTTTTTTAAAGACTGGAAATAAATTTGGTTTAGTTACAACCTTAAGTAAATAAACCTCTTCTCATCTTCGAATCATATTAAATCAGCTGAAACTTCGTGTACTGAGGTATCATTCCGTGCATGGTTGTACAAATAGCTTGAGTGACGTTATTTCATTTCTCACACGCAATTTCATTTTCGTAAACGTTTTAGTTTGACTTGCATTAAATGCGATAAAGCACAGAAGACATTATCATCAGTCAAAATACTAAATTTAGCAATACAGGGTGGCCAAACGAAAAGGGAGTGGAAGATTGTACAAAGACGAAATAAGTTAGAGAAGTGATTTTTGGACCACGGGGCCAATTACTACATTTTAAAAATATTTTTGATCATACATGGTGTTTTATGTTCACAATTTTCAAAATATTTTCAGTTTATTTGTGAAATTGCGATTGTAATACAAAAGGTCGGAAAATAGAGGTGTTAAGTTGACCATGGGATTGTAGTTTCAACAAGAGTTAATACAACAATTACAAATTGATTTAATGAATTATTTTAAATTTAACAGACTTTTCTGAACAAAAATAATGCATAAAACACTTTTGCTTCTAGGGAAATTTAAATCATTAATTAGTAATATTTCTAAAGTACTCAATTTGATTGTGTTCAGATCAACGATTTCATTTTCTACGTCTTTTGTAACTGTAAACGTTTAAAGATGGCCATGGAATTGTAGTTTCATGCTTAAGAATTTTTAAATCAAGTTGTATTAATTTATAAAACAAACTTTGGCGTTCTTAAATATCTATCATTTACAAAATTTTGAGATACACTTTCAATTCTACGGTAAAACTTCGAATCTTCGAAAGTATTTTTAATTTGTTTTTGTATCTATTGGTATTACCAAATTTGTCTTAATATTGTAAATTAACTAAGCATTGTTTTAGTAAATTAGGCTGGTGAAAACAACTGTAAATATGTATTAGTTTTAGATGCAATACTGTGTAATAAAATTAACAAATACAAATTACAACAAAACAAGAACAATAAAATGAAATAGAAAAATAATCAAAAATCAATTTCTAATTAAATGCTCGAATGTTCTTCCTTCAACTTCAATACATTTATTGACAAGTCGCACAAAATTATTTTTCACTAACTCTAATGTTGAAAAGCATTTCTGATTCTTTTCTTCATATTTTCTGGTGTGGTTGGAATTTCTTTATACACATAATCTTTTACGTAACCCCACAAAAAGAAATAGAGTGGGGCCAGGTTAGATGACCTCGGTGGCCAAGAAATGAGTCCTCCTCGACCTATCCACTGATTTTCTTTCCAGTGGTTTAAAGATGTTCGTACGTCTTGATGGCAGTGGGTGGGTGCACCATCACGCTGGAACCACACATTTCCATAAGCTGCTTCATTAATATCTGGAAGGTTAGGCAGCACATCTCTTAAAAATTTAAATACACCTCTCCGATTAGAGTATTTTCAAAAAAATAAAAACCTATGACATGGAACCTAATAATCCCCCAACATTTAGTGACTACTGATTTTATTTTTCAACATGCCTGATCCAATGAGGATTTTCAGTGCGATAACAATGCATGCAATGTCTGTTTACGAAACCATTACTTTTGAAGGTAGCTTCGTCACTAAATAATATTGAATTGAGAAAATTACGAACTTCTGCAATTTTTTGCAAAAACCACTTGCAACAATTAATTCTTCGTTCAAAATCTTGACCGTATAGCTGTTCTATATGACATCCATGGTATTTATGGGCATTTAATATATTTTTCACGCTAGATTTCTTTATATGTTATATGTGATACTTGTGAAGTACTTATATGAGTAAGTTGGTTTTCATCATTTGTCACTGATTTATTAGCTACTTTTCGTGTCTTAAATTTAACAAGCAAGAGTGTTTTATGCATTAATTTTGTTCAAAAAGGTCTGTTAAATTTAAAGTAAGTCATTAATTCAATTTGTAAATTGAATTAAGTCTTGAAACATTTGAAAATTTTTAGTTAACAGTCATGGCCAAAATCACTACTTTGTAACAATCGCAATTCGAATGAAAATTGAAAATTGAAAGTTGAAAATTGAAAATCGAAAATCGAAAATCGAAAAATGAAAATCGAAAATCGAAAATCGGAAATCGAAAATCGAAAATCGAAAATCTAAAATCGAAAATCGAAAATCGAAAATCGAAAATCGAAAATCGAAAATCGAAAATCGAAAATCGAAAATCGAAAATCGAAAATCGTAAATCGAAAATCGAAAATCGAAAATCGAAAATCGAAAACGAAAATCGAAAATCGAAAATCGAAAATCGAAAATCGAAAATCGAAAATCGAAAATCGAAAATCGAAAATCGAAAATCGAAAATCGAAAATCGAAAATCGGAAATCGAAAATCGAAAACCGAAAATCGAAAATCGAAAATCGAAAATCGAAAATAAAAATCGAAAATAAAAATCGAAAATAAAAATCGAAAATCGAAAATCGAAAGAAAATCGAAAGTCGAAAATCGAAAATCGAAAAGAGTCGAGGGTCGAGAGTCGAGAGTCGAGAGTCAAGAGTCGAGAGTCGAGAGCCGAGATTCTAGAGTCGAAAGTCGAGGGCCGAGGGTCGAGGGTCGAGGGTCGGGGGCCGATGGTAGAGGGTCGAGGGTCGAGAGTCGAGACTCGAGAGTGGAGAGTCGAGAGTCGAGAGTCGTGAGTCTAGAGTCCAGAGTCGAGAGTCGAGAGTCGAGAGTCGAGGTCGATAGTCGAGGATCGAGATCGAGGATCGAGGATCGAGGATCGAGGATCGAGGATCGAGGATCGAGGATCGAGGATCGAGGATCGAGGATCGAGGATCGAGGATCGAGGATCGAGGATCGAGGATCGAGGATCGAGGATCGAGGATCTAGAACCGATCATCGAGTATCGAGAATCTCTACAAAAGGAGATATGGAGGATAGGATACGAGACCCTTGTGGAATGATAACACTGGAGATGCAGATAAATGCGAGGAAGAACATAATATAACGACTAAATGTATGCATTCAGCAGGTTGGACACCTTTTCGAACATATTTTAAAAACTCAGGAGTAACTGTTGAATTATCCAATGACTTGAGAATGTACGTTTATTTTATATCAAATTCTTATGATAACGCAATATACTTTCTGTTTGAGTTAATTTATATCTATGTTAGTGTTTAGTATTTAATGATACTTTTTGTATCTCTTGTTTTAACATTTCATGACTACTGCGAATATCACAAGAAATACCATTGAAATGTTGAATAATATAGTAAAATCAAGATACCTCAAAAACAGTGAGAGATAGGTATAGGATGTTCTTATGAAGAATTGTGTGGTTTTTGATTCTCTTAAACACAGCGTGTTCTATTCGAGAAAAGTGATATTTTTGAATTTCAAGTTTTGCAGGTATGAACGTTTATTTTTTGAACACCCTATCTCTAATATTTCTTCTTCAGAACTTACGCTTGGTATTTCCTTAGTACGAATGTAAATATTTTCCTAACAAAACACAAGATGGTACATAGTAATAAATTTCTACCATGCTGCAAAAAATTAAACTGAGAAAAAACGATTGTATGAGATGTACAGACTAAGAAACAAATAAGGGAAGGAGGCACTGAGAATAAGTAAAGAGGGAGTGGCGGCTGTGGAAGGAGAGAAAATGCAGAATGATTTTGAGGGAAACAAAAAACTCTTCTGGAAGTGGGTCAAAAATACAAAACGTGGCCCCAAAACAGAACGCTGCAGGGGTGATATAGTATGGGACGATTGTGAAGTGCGGAAATGCTCTCGTATCCTATCTTCCATATCTTCTTTTGTAGTGGGATATGTGATGTATACAGGTTCTTTAATATATCCCCATAAGAAGAAATCTAATGGGGCAAGATCGCACGACCTTGGGAGCTACTGGACAAAATCTCCACGCCAAATCCATTTTTTTGAGGATAATCATCATCTAAGAATTCACTTACATCGCGGTGGTGGTTGTAACACCTCATGACAGCACAGACTTTTATTTTATTTCGATTTAGTATAAGAGATTTATTACTGTGCAGTACCCTATATAAATGCTTTTATAAAACTTCACCTGTATATTGTAGTATTAAGTTACGAGTGCGCAAAAAAGAGAGGCTAACAGAAGCGGGAAATTGAGAGTCGGTGATTGGCAGCGAAAGTGAACGCTAGCACAAGCAAGTGCTGCAAGTCATCCCTAAACAGTTATTAATAACGGCCATTAAAGTGTTACAGTGAACTAAAACGCAGTAAGATATTAAAGTTATAAAAATTCGTAAGTGCAATATTTATATTAGTGAGTGCTTTTTCTCCCGGAGAAGTATAATGCAATTTATATTTGATACAAGAATTAATTCTTCTAGCGTTTGCAGTATCAACTGGTTTTTGTTTGTTGGAAGCCAATAATTACGTCGAGGCAACAATACGCACATTTATACGACGGATTTGCTTAAGCGAAGAAAGAAGATCGCGAGCTTAAACCAGGTTTTTGCATGTATTTTGTTTAATGCTTAATAATTAAAAAGGTGATATAATAATAGTAAACGTCTCTCCATTATTGAATTGAATTGATATCTCGAGGATTATTACGTCAACTTTCGATTACATGTAAGTAGTAGCTTGAAACCGACGTGCCATTGGTCCACGCAACCTGGTTTCCTTTGTAAGACGATTAAAAATTGTTTTGTCTGTCGTTTTGAATTATCAAAGTTTTATTGTTATCATAAATGAATTAAAACACTCCAGAAGTCCTGTAGAATAAAGAGTTTTCTCATTGCGCTGAGTTAAAGTTGAGGCATATAAAGAATTAATTAACATTAATTTCAATTACAAAATCAAACAGACCAATTTAACAATAAAAGAGGGAAGCTGGTCGGTTGCAGAGGCAGCCCAAACAGATCACGATTACATGGTGCGGAGGCGCATCGTTCTGTTGTAGCCATGTATTATGTCGTTCATGATTACTAAGCAGGTGAGTAGATTAGGGAAAACATTTTGGAGGAGTTGAAGGTAGATATGTCCAATCAGGAGAGTGTTAATAAAATACAGTCCAATAATTTTATTGTGGAAAATGTCACACCAAACATTTATGGACCAGTTTTGCACTTGTCGAATCCAGAATTTATTGTCTAATGCGTGGTAGTGCATATTATTATGATAGCACCACTACTTCTAAACGTAGTCTCGTCAGAAAACATTATATAAGATAAAAAGTTTGGATTAATCTCAAGTAGAGCAATAATCCACTGGCAAAAGTTTACTCGTCTTTCGAAGTCATCATTGCGTAATTCCTGGTGTAATTCAATCTGGTAAGGATGATATTCATATTTTCTAGTTGTCCGATTGACAGTTCAGTGTGACGTTTCACATGATATTGGTATCTGACATACCGGTTTTCTTTAATATGAACGAGAATCTCAAGTTCGTTTTCTTGGTCACCACTTTACGTTTTACATAATCCACACTGCCAGTAGAATCGAATGTCTCCATCAAAGTTTCAAAAGTGGCCCCAGTGGGTTGGTGTCGAGCATTCTGTAACCTTTGAGCAAGAGAACAATTTTTTTGAGCGTATTCTAACACAAACTATATCAATTAATTCACTTTTAGACTAATCGATTATTTTACTATTGAATACACAAAACTTTCGCAATCTTAAATGGCTACCAAAATGCAACAATAATTTGACAAGTCAAATATTCGTCATGTGGGAATATGTTTTCATGGCTACTGCGAATATTCACAAGAAGGACTTGATGCTCTTTAACACAGCGTAAAAATATTTGACAATAGGTACTTTTTAATTTCAAGTTTCACAGATTTGAACATATATATTGAACACGCTGTAGGATTTATCTCTATTTCCTCTTTAGAACATAGGCTTAAGCCTAGTCTTTCCTTGGTATAAATATATAAGTTTTCCTAACAAAACGCAAGATGGTACATAATAATAAAGTTATACTTGTAAATGTGATTTTTTGGATAAAATTCGAATTATTTCAAAAACCAAAAATGTTAAGTGCATGAAACATATATAAGGTTTTATAATTGCAGAATACAAAAATCAAATGATATACAGGTTGTTCCATTAAAAAATACTAACTTTGTCTTGCCCATCTTTTTTGGAACACTCTGTACAGTCAAGAATAATTGTAAAATGCGCACTCATTTGCCTTATAGTATAATAAATACATTATATTGGAAAAGTTTACCCACAAAGCACCAGTTAACTTCTCTTTGTCGTTGATTCACCCGGTATATATTTTCTCACATATATGTATTTGAAAAAAAATCGATTTTGAAAGTGGCCACTGAATAGTGACACAGGATCTTTACTCACATTGCAGGCGTTTGCAGGTTTTATTATTATTATTTTTTATTATTCCGACAACCACGGTGGGCTATTATTAACAAATGTTTTATATGTAAATATCTGGTGAAACACCACACGACCTTCCAATCTACAAAATGGAAATTAAAAGAAATGAAATAATTTTAATTTCACTTTTGGGATAACTATGCAACGTCTTTTTTACACGTTCACAACGAAAACAGGCAACATTGTTAAAACAAAAACAATAATCTATATCAGAATGACGTTTAAAACTTCATGTCTGATAGAGTTGTTTGAGTATCAGAAAACAGTATATTTAACTAATTTATGAAAATTTAATATCTCTTATGATACTAGAAATAGAAAAATTTACCAATATAGTCTGTTTTGATTTAAATCGAATAATTCATTTACTTTGCTCATAGAGAAGCATTATCTAGTCTTCTATGTCTACTACCACCCATTAATGGTAGATCTCACCGGCAGTGCTTTACATAAATTGCTTAACACTAAGTTCTTCTTAGATTTGGAACACGTTTCACGGACCGTTGGAAACGAATGCTTATCTTCAGTAACAGCGACACACAAGATTTCTGAATAACTACGTAGTGCGCCCTATAACCATCCTGTGATTATACTACACACGATTAGATAAGCAGCGATTTCGAAAAATTTTAACTGAATTCTTCTTCCCTCAGCATCTTTTCTGGGATTTTTATACAGGGTGGGCGTTTACTGCGTGGACGGAGGATTGCTCCTTAACTATTAGAGATATCAAAACCAATTTTGGTGTGGTAATACACGATCATTGGACCTACATTTTAAAAATATTCAGGTATATACTGGGTGATTGACAAAAATATGCCAACCCAAACATGTGTTTTTTTTCATGGAACACCGTGTACATTTTTGCATTTTTGAATTCACTGTTAAATTTAGAATAAAAGTATAGAAATTTGTATCTGTATCACTAACCGTTCTGCAGATATCATCACTTTAGTACCAAAATAGAGTTAACTTTGGAACCACGATTTTGTAAATTTGTTTATTAATAACAGCAAACAAACTGGAAATTTTTCGGAAACGTAAAACTATACAGAATGATTAACTTACGCGAAATGTAATTTTTCTCAATTTTTTCAAATGCAACACCCTGTATATTTTTTTACACTTCGATTCCCCGTGAACAGTAGATATTATTTGATAATACGTTTCATAGCGATAAGACAGACCCTTCTTGAGATATTGACGCTTTTACGTAAAAATATTCTAAAATACAAAATTACTACTACAATAGAATTCAACAAAACGAATCAGGTAGGCTTGCTGCTCGTAATAAAGATGAACAATTGCATCTATTGTTTTGACGTTTGTATAATCATTAAAATATTGTTCCATTAGTGTGTGTGTGTGTTTGGATTGTCGTTTTGTCAATTTTTGTATAAAATGAATTTTCCCAAAGAGCAAAAGGTCGACATGATCTTTATTTACGGCGAAGCTCAAATAAATGCTTTGCTGGCTACCCGTTTTTACTGTTAGTGATACAGATATAAATTTCTATACTTTTATTCTAAATGTAACAGTGAATCCAAAAATGCAAAATATACAGGGTGCTGTTCCAATAAAATAAAACAGGTTTGGGTTGGCATATTTTTGTCAATCATCCTGTATATTCCTAAATAATTCTAGAGTGTAGGTCCGAGGATTGTGTATTACCACACCAAAATTGGTTTTGGTATCTCTAATAGTTAAGGAGAAGTCCTCAGTCCACCCAGTAGGCAACCACCCTGTATATTCTTTTGCCAGTATATAATTTTATAGATCCTAATGTAACGATATGCTCAACCACATATCACGTAAAATAATGGTACAATAACAATACTTCATACTTACAAATCGTGAATACATTCAAGTCTTCTGTTTGTGGCAGTATAGACAACACCTTTTCTTTCCTTAGACGGAAATGGAAAAAAGCAATTCTGACATCGAGTTAAAATGGTCACTTCTAACATACACTTGTCTAGGAATTTCATTGTGAACCAAATGCATGATTACAAAACGGAAAAAAACGTCACCGCCTTGACACAAAAGATCATTTCGCTTGGTCGGACCAATGCAGGTTATGTTTATGTTGTGTGTTATGAGACATCAGCGAGTCGATTTTGGGGTTGAGTTGTCGTTTAACTCTCCGAAATTGACTACTTACATTTAAGCAATGCTTAAGTTTTAAGATTGCATTTGAAGTACCGGCGCAACTCGTTAAGCAGTACTTGATAATTTAAGCAATGCTTGGCTTGTGTCGGAGAGATCGACGATAAGAGTATTTTAGCGCATAAAACTTTTATTTTGGTCATTAAGTTTAAAAATTAAAATGTAAAACGAAATGTATATTTTTTGCGTATTTTTGGAAGTAAAATTGAAATATTCAGGGTGTCCTAAACTTGATATGCAACCCTTAAGTTGAAATTTTCTAATGAGAACCCCCATTATTTGTAGCATTTAGGGATTCTACGTAATATTTATCATGTAGCATACCCTATGTCGATAATCAGCGGTTTTTGAGAAATGGCTGTTAAAAAAATAGTACTACTACTACTATTTTATTTCGTGTAAAACATGGTTTTATCGAAAGATTGTAATTAATGAGGAACAATAATTGTTTATTTAATTAAATACTGAAACTGAAACCAATCTTGTGCCTGGCAGTATCCCAAACGATCGATAAATTCATGCTGGACCATATCTATTGTTTCTTGACTAATGTTAGCACATTCTCTTTTAATTCTAGTTTTTAAATTGCTAAGAGATTCCGGTTTAGTTTTGTATACAACATTTTGGGGATGACCCCACAAAAAATAATCCAAAGGGTTGAGATCTGTAGTCCTCGGTAGCCATTCAATTGATCCAGGCCTTCAAATCCATCTGTTGGGAAATACTACTTTATCAAGATATTGCCTAACATGAACTGCATAATGTGGTGGTACACCATCTGGCATGAACCATAAACTTTCATCATGTAGCATCGGGTTATTAGCACTGAGAAATAAATGTATTAAATTTGGGATTAGGTATTGTCGTAATAAATCAAGGTATTGTGGAACGTTTAAGGTCTCTTCAAAAAAAGTAAGCCCCAGTGATTCAATTTTTGACAATTCATCATCATCATAAGAATTTCCATTGTTTGTTTTATCGATATACGCATTGTAGGATTACTATTTTTTCAAATAAAGTCATAAACAATAAACTGACAAATTAGGTAATTTAAAATTTTTTACGTTATTAGAATATTGTTTATTACATGAATGAATGTAGAATTACTATAGAAACAAATAAATAAAGCTTCCGACAATGTACAGAATACCAGCCCAATCTGTAGTGTGGACTCTTTTATCATAAATAAAGATAATTCTTTTAAACACCATTTGTTTGAAACCAGCTGAATATCGGCACCACATGAAAAATACTGAGAATTTTTACGAAGAATCCATAAATGTAACAAAAAATGGGGGATCTCATTTGGAATTTTCAACTTACGGGTCGTATCTCAATTTTGGGACACCCTGTACATTTCAATGTTATCTCAAAAGCATATCCAAGCAGTTTTCTGAAAGAAAATTCCCTGGATTTTAATCGAATTCGTTCCTTACTGTATGTACCTACACACTGCATAAACCACACGTTGAAACAACCTTACAATGACAAACAAAAATTCATGTGTTATGTAGTAAGATTAAAGTTAGCAATAGAGACCGACATGTCGTGAAAATTCCACCAAATGAATGAAACTTTACAATACATCGAAAGACACGATGACAACGCTAAAAGTGTGCACAAATACTTAAAACATAGATATAATCTGAAAATCTGCACATACACATGCACGCACGTACGCACGTACGCATAATAACCGCACTAAAATGCTCTATTTTGTAAAGAATCTATATTTAACTCAAACTAGTAGTATTTCCACGGTCAGCAAGTAGAAAATACTTTTTTGCCTCAAACGAAATTTCGCATATACAGGGTGGCGCATTAGTGTGACAAAGTCCCATATCTCCCTTATTTAAAGAGATACAAAAAAAATTAAATACAAAAGTTGTAAGATATGTTCTGGTGCATATTCTTAAAATATTTATCACGGCCAACTAACAACAAAATTTGAAAGCCGTATAGCCTTTTTACAATAAAAAAATGTTAAATTGTCATTATTTCAAAAACTACAATTTTTTGGAGTATACACTCTTATACAAAGTCACCCTTATTTTTAATGCTAAACAAGATAGAATTAAAAAAATAGGGGGTTTGCATTAAAAAAAATGACTTTATAGGTTTTTTTGAATCTACTTTTTATTGTCCATTTTTGATCACTCTGTATGAATGTATTACAAAAATATCAATACAGCCCATTAGAGTAGGTCCCCATTTGCAAGGAAACCAACCATAACTAATTGAGAAAGGCTTCATTTAGAAAAGATTTCCACCTATGTTTTGGCCTGTAAACGTCATTTTTGACAAAAAATTTGAAATTTGTCAAAAACGGTTAGACTTAGGTATAGGACATTATACATAAAATGTGTCTAAAATTGTATGTAGAACCTAAATATGTAATAATATGTAGGGTTTTCTATTTAAAAAAAATTTAAAATTACTTCTAAGCTTTTATGATCTACCCTGTATAATTAAAAATATTTTTGGAATATGCACCAGAACATATCTTACAACTTTTGTATTTAATTTTTTTTTGTATCTCTTTAAATACAGGAGATATGGGACTTTGTCACACTAATGCGCCACCTTGTATATTAATTAATAGACTAATCAGCTCTGCACAAAACCTGTTTTGTCATGGAACATATTAAATAGATTAAGAAGTATACATATTTTAATAAGAAAATTGTTTAAGACAGAAAGAATTTGAAGAATTTTTAACACAATAATGCTAGTAAAGTTATTTTGCACTTCAAACTTTACGACCATCTCCTATTAAAAATTTTACTTTACGTACTTGTTGCATGAATAACTATAATGTACTTTAAAACAAAGTTTGGTTAGTGTCACTCTTTGGTTGATTTATAGGATCATACTAAATATTTGGATGACATATTAAAATATTTCTATAGCTAAATATAACATATATTCACAATAAGGGGAAACATCCACTTTTACTAAAATAGTTATTTTTTTTTAATAAACAGGTTAGAGTCTTGAGCAAGTTTTATTAAATTCTTGTGAGCAATTGTATGCAGTAACCCGCAGATTTGTATAGTTGTGTATTATCAAACCAAACCCTTGCTTTAATGAAATTGCAAATCTGAAATGCAGTAGATTTTCTTTTTTTATTGGAAACTAATACAAAACCAGCAAAGCCTTCTCGTTTTAGAAGCAAGAATTACGAACGCTTTTTGAACTGGAAACTGGAAACAATAGAAAACGTAAATGTAAAGTAAAAAGATGCAAACGTATACATAAGGACCGCAGGTATTAAAATATTCGCCATCTTCTCTTTACGTGGGTAATATGAGGTGATATGCGAATTCGTGTTCTACCCGTATTTACAGTAAATTTTCAGATTATGGCGACAACCGACGCTTTGAGATTGGTGTAGGTGCTAAGTTATCACATCTGCTTTATGTTTTTTTGGTTGACCGCAAAATATCATTAGGTATAAAACAAAATTGCGTACTCATATCTATTTACATAAAACATTCCTTTTACGAGGTTTTTATGTAAGAATTTTATAACAGGGACTTGGTGTCAATTAAGGTCCGGTCCCCAGGTCGTTTTATTTTGTCTGCATCAATTCGCTTTTGGTTTGGTTCCATTACCAATGTAGGCGCTATGTTTTACTACTCTTCTCTTATTTTCTTTTATGACACTAAACTTGCAGATTCAGCCAAAATGGTTTCTTATCGGAATTAAGGGAGTCACTCGGTAATTTCGATGCTAACATGGATCTAGACTATCGGATTTAATTAAATAAAATGTGAAATCTAAATTACAGGAACGATCATTATTTTGTTGAACTTACCGCCGTGTGACATACAGCTTTAACTTACAGTCTAAATGCAAAGAAAAGTAGTTTTAAATTCAACTTTTAAAAAATTGTTACATTTGCATTTTTATGTTAAGTATACATTTAAATACAAATATATTTGGCAATCTTAAAGATAGCACTCTGTATATTTACGATAACAGGAATTTTGATCAGTTTTGCAATAAAAATCTCATAGAAAATGAAAGTATTAATATGCTTTACAGGGTGTCCCGGAAAATCAGCGACAAACTTCTACAGTGAGTTCTTAGGACCAAATTAGGACATTTTCCCTCTCCAAATTTTATCCCAAAATGCACCCCCAAAAAGTTATACCCTCGCAAAGTTCAATTTAAAATAGAAAAATCACGTTTTCCCCGTAAAATATGAAATTTTTTTATGGATTTTTATACAGTTTTATACAAATCAAAATTTGATATAAACTAAAAAAAATCGCACCATTAGAACTACCCGTTCAGCAGTGGCGTCAACCCTTAAAGAAATTATTTTTGCAAAATAAATTAAAATTTTTCTGCTTTATTTTGGTAATACAATTGTTAATAAAAGAATTTTGTCTCTTAAATTTTTCTTCTAAAATCGACAGTTCTTGAGAAAATTTGAAAAATAGCTTTCAACAACTGAACCGTTTTCATTTGATAATTCAAATCGACAGTTCTTGAGAAAATGTTTATTTTGTATCTAAGTGATCTGTGCTTATTTGATAATTGATTGATATTAATAATACATTTTAAAATAAGGAACTAAAATAAAAGTTTAAAAAAATAAAAATATTAAAATAAAACACTAATTTTATAATAATTCGTC
>JARFJB010001795.1:5955000-6202500 GCA_036346205.1 Vesta saturnalis
TTAAAGTAGCCTGACCTTGCAGCTGTTGCTTGAAGGTAATGTGGTTTTGTGTGTGTTCCTCTAAATGTAACGTGATGATTTTCTCCAGATATCGGCTGGCTTCGTCTCGATGAAGTGATGCAGATGGAATAGATGTTAAGAAGTAACAATCGTAAGGAAGGTAAATGGGAATGTATATTTAAGATATAGTAATAAGAAAGGAAAGAAAAGGAAAAGTTCAAATATGAGTTTACGTATGTTTTGAAGTGTGATTTGAGGCCTGTAAAGAGTAATGATAAATGAGTCCTCGAGAGAGATAACAATAATGAATACTTAATTCTAGATGAATGATCGGTAGGTGATTAATGTGATTACAGTGTGACGAAGTTGTAACATGAACGACACGAGCTGATCACAGATGGTGAAAAGTTATAATTTAAAGTAGCCTGACCTTGCAGCTGTTGCTTGAAGGTAATGTGGTTTTGTGTGTGTTCCTCTAAATGTAACGTGATGATTTTCTCCAGATATCGGCTGGCTTCGTCTCGATGAAGTGATGCAGATCGAATAGATGTTAAGAAGTAACAATCGTAAGGAAGGTAAATGGGAATGTAGATTTAAGATATAGTAATAAGAAAGGAAAGAAAAGGAAAAGTTCAAATATGAGTTTACGTATGTTTTGAAGTGTGATTTGAGGCCTGTAAAGAGTAATGATAAATGAGTCCTCGAGAGAGATAACAATAAAATTTTTACCTTGATGTTAGTGGCCTTTAAGTGTAGTGCTTTATTTTTATTTCCGATCAATCGAATTGTTTTGATTTAACCAATTAGTCAATACCAATTTAAATGTTGTAGGTAGCCTAGATCCACAATTGATTTATTAAATATTAATTGCATACCACAACTAGCACAAATTTTAGATAATCCGCGATGAGAAAATTCTTGTCTAATCCAATCGTTATCCTTATCTCCCTTTTGGCACGCATGATAAATGATAACAGTTTTGCAGAATCTGAAAAATATGAAAATTAGGATGGCAAAGACATCTATAGGAGCGATTAGGAAAGTTATGAATTGAACACTTACAGGCAACTTATCATAAATTAAACACGTCACAACCAGAAGCAGTCCACCGCATTCCGTCCAGAGTATTTAAATTACATAAATCAATTTTCTCTTTCAAACGAGTCTCCATTTCTTGTATTAGTGGAAGCCTCACTTGCAAACACCCTTACAACATGCACACACGCGCGCGCACACACACGCACGCACCACACACACACACACACACACACACACACACACACACACACACACACACACACACACACACACACAACACACACACACACTAATATATATATATATATATATATATATATATATATATATATATATATATATATATATATCTGCACGTATACGCACACGCACACTCACGTGCAAATGATTGATATGGATTAAGAGTTCAGAGGCTTTACGCTGAATTATATCCAGGCTAAACATAGCGTATTCGCTCGTATTCATCAACATCTTCGAGAAGAAGGAAATTTTTTAAGAACAACTGTTGATTGCGGCCGTTCTCGAGAGGTAAGAACTGTAGCGTTAGGGATGTTTCAAATGATTACAAAGCTCCGCAGTTCTTATTTTGTATTCTGTTTACTGAAGCTAACTCTACACGAGAATCTATCCAAAATTTGCATAATAATCACATATGGGACGAAGAAACCCACACCAAGTTGTTTAGTCTAATGTTCAAAACCAAATTGTTCCTCTACAAATCAGGCAAGAGCTATGGTTCATGCACGATGGTGCTCCAGCCCATTTTAGTGTTAAAGCTCGCCCGCACTTAGACCAAGTTTATGCAAACCGTTGGATAGGGCGTGGAAGTCACCAGAATTAGTCTGCCTGATGTCGAGAACTGAATCGGTTGAATTTTTGCCTTTGGGGTTTTCTTAAAACGCTGGTTTATTGAACTTTCGTTGAAGATTCAAGGGATCCTATCATCGTAAGAATACGGAATTAATTCAATGAGACGAAAAGTAGAGGCGAACGTTTTAACTGAAGGACGCCATTTTCAACATTTATTATGATTATAAATTTTGCTATTAATATTTTGTTACCATTGTTATTTATGGTCGATCTTCCCACCTCATAATACTTTATTCTCCTAATAGTTACCTTGATCACCCATGCAATTGCGTAGGATTTTATTTGGCAAATAAATTTATTAAGAGAGGGTAAGGTCGACCCTTAGTTCGTCTTTTTTAGTTTGTTAATGGTAATTAGTAGTAAAATAATTATTGATAAATTTGTGAGTGCGATATTTCCTAATTTATAACGTTTTTGGACCAAATAAAAATGCCATTTTTCTTAGTTTTATTTAGTTGTGCAAACTGTTAAGGATTTACTTAACAGTTATTTTAAATAAAACTATTTGTCATTATGACATCAATTGATACCAGCGTACTTCATTTTTTTTAACAAACAAGAACCCCTCAGAAACAATCTGTTATAAAGGTCGATTTGTTTCACCCCCGTGTATAAACATTGCAGGGTTACAAAAACCACCAAAAAATGCAATTTTATTAGCATCAATTATTTGCTAAATCCCATTCTTCTAAATTCTTCCATAGTGGACCTCTCAAAAATTATTAGATGAAATCAAAATTAATCTATCCACAAAAATTTTAGCAACTATCGAAACAAAACTTAGCCATTTGTTAGGCAGAATTAATAATTCAGTCCCAAAAATCGGCACCGACATGAAAATTAAAGAAAGTTTATTTATCAATATTGCAGGTTTTCAATCTAAATATGAAATTTTGGACAAACGAGTAGTTTTAAAGAGTTCACCGACCGAAACATTAGGCAATAGTTTAAGTGATGATGATCAAAATTTAAAAACCGATCTTTCCGTACCTTAGTAATATTTAGGCACATCACCTGTTACAAGTATTGTTTCAAAAAGCATACCGGTTTGTAACATTTTCTGGGAACTCTTAAGTCATTGTCGTTGAGCGCATTTTTAGAACGAATTTCGGAATTACAGATTTCACGACGCGTTAGCGATAATCAGTTATTTTCGGAATGTTTAGATTTATTTACCGGTAACGCATTAGTTTACATTAGATCAGTTAGAAGGGAAATTAATACTTGGCTGAGTTAGTGGAATTGTTTAAGGTTCAATTCCAGCCTATTGATTATGACGATCGATTATTAGAAGAAATTAAGCGACCTACGCAAGGAACTGACGAAAAATTGAATTTATATCGCCCTAATGCGCACATTATTTTCGTGTTTGAACGAAAGTTATCCCGGAGACAAACAGTTAAAGGTTTTAAAGAAAAATATTGCACCATCGTATCAAGCACAGCTTGGCTTCGCCGAATTTAATTCGATTAATGATTTATTGAAATACACACGTGTGATTGAAAACGCATTCAGGCTATGAACAATTACGTACCGCCTAGTTGGAAACGATCCGACTTGGAAGCCGATGTAGCTTATGTAGGAGAAGCTCGTTAGGAAGTTAGACGAGGGGAAGTTAAGAAGATACCAAATCTAGAAGTACGCGTTAATTCTCGATAAAGAGTGGAGAAGGGGTCTCACCCTTTGGTTGATGGAAGGATTTATTGGAATTGCCAGAGGTCTGGTCAGATTGCGTCAAGGTGTCGAGTACCGCAGAAGAAGAGGTTTTGCTACCGATGTGGGAAGGTGGACGTCACAGTTAAGAGCTGTCCGAGTTGTTCCAAGGCGAAAAACGGGCAGACGAGGCAATAGGAAGCAGCATGTTGTCTCGAAAAAGTTATATTAAGTCGGCCGTTTATTATAGTAGTGAAAAGACTAAAGATAAATCATTTTTTTCGAAAAATAACATCTTACTAAATTATCTATTTGACCTAAAGGATTCTGATAAGAGGCATTTTTGGACAAGAATTGTTATGACTATTAGACAGGGGGTCGTCGAAGACCATTATCGGGAGTAAGGGTTGGGCAAAATTAAGTCATTTGGGAGTAAAGTTGAACAAGAAATTGACATCTACTTGTATTGTAGCCAATAGCCAATCGGTTAAAAGTAGCGCATCAGCTACGGTACTCATGGAGGTAAAAGGGAAAATAGTAAAGATTAACTGAGTGACTATTTTACGACGCGTTTGTGGATGTCTTCCAGTGACGTAGATATTCAGGATTTGCCATTTTTTCCCTCCATATCCTTTACGCCACTGCTTTTTTTCAAATCTAAAAGTCTTTTTTAATTTTCAATTTAATTTAGATAAAGGAATGGCTCTTGAAAAATTTTGATAAGAAGCTTATTTACAGAGACATTTTAGATATTTTACAGTCCTACATTTGAACTAGGTAAGATTGGAGACTTTTGGAACACACCACAATTCCAAGGTCCCACATGTCCAAGGTTACCACAATTTCAAGGTCCCACCAGCTGAAGGTTACGAAAAAGTAGGTCATGTTTGCACACAACTTTCCCAAGGTCACACCCGGCAATAATTAGAATCGCAGAATTGCGTTAAGTGGTACTATCTCCCGACGCCATCGCACACATAACGTTGTATAGGGGTGGAAGCATAGTGCGACCAATGGTCATAGGGATATGTGTAGCCCAAAACCAATCATCGTCAAGTTCTTCGTCGTCATAGTTTTCCACGTCGTCAGCGTTTTTATTATTTCCCTGACCCTGGACCTACGGAGCGACGTCATTGTCATTGTTCTCGTCCTGTATGCTGTCATGTGACTGTTCCTGTGCACTTAGTTGTTGTACAATGTCTGACAGTTCGTGAGCGCTACGTTCCAGTTGTTGCATGTTGTTAGTGAGAGTGTTCACAAAGTTCTCCTCATCGCTACTCTCTTCAATTATGATTTCGTTACAAATGTCAGTTTGTGTTTCACGAAGTAGTCGCTGTTGTCGTAATGCGTCATTGTCATAGTCGATAGCTGTAGACAGGGTCCATGTCACCAGTGTTGAGGTAATCGTTTCCAGCATAGGAAGAACATACTCCCTCAACACTGGATGATATGCTGACGAAGCCATTACTATAATTGTTATGTTCTTCTATGTCAATAGGTAGTGGTGTGTCCTCGTCACTGATAGTAATGATTACGGCATTGGTCATATCAAGCAGTACTGTATCCGCATCAAGATTGTAGCCTTGTAGAGAATCCAGGACTACGGTCGTCAGTTCATACATTTCGTCGTCGCTGGATTGGGCGTCCGCGATAATAGGAGAGGATGCAGAGGGCGGGATATAGAGAACCTCAGGGAATAGGGGGAGGAATCCTGAGGTGTGGGCGCTGAAGGAAGGTTAACGTCAATTGGATAGGAAACCTGAGGAGTAGGAGTTAGCGGGACATCGGGGAGAGGAGTTGAGGATGCTAGTGGGATAAAGTTGAAGGGATACAGGAGTTACTCAGGCGATGGAGAACGGGGAGTAACAGAAACCTGTAAAAAAAGAAACAAAACGTTAGAAATGTGCCAACCACGAAAAAAAATTTAAAAACAAAATTTGGTGGTTTTGACCTGGGGAGTTAGTGGGGAACTTACTCTTGAAATCATTGTATCTTCGATGTGTCAACTACAGAATCAGTTGTACGAATAATTTCTACTGTTTTCGTTTCGCTAAATATAGGTGTTTCCCCCCACTAAAAACAACGTTTTTCATGCATTTTCAGAAGACACTTTTCGAGGTCTGCGGTTTTTGAATATACCACCTCCAGGCTACGATTTGGATGTGGTATTATCACGCATGTACGAGCAGACAGACGTGGACGAACTACTGCCCACCCAACAAGCTGTACGTGAGCCGTATTAGAGGATGCAGTCACCCGTGAGTGAAGATCAGGTAGTATTGCATCACGTCTTAAGTCCTGACTGCATTGCAGAGTTTGGGAATAAATGGTCTCCGCTTGCGGAAAGGCGTTTATCGTCAAGCTCTGTGTTGCAGCCGGTGCTGGGGAAAGAGGAATCTCAGATTACTATGACACCTGCATGCGCTGTAGATGAGCAATCGTCCACATCTGCAACATATGCAGAGGGCAGAATAGTAGGGAATCCATTTGAAGGTTTGCTGAGTCCTGCTTCCACCATAGAATTTATGGAGGAGTGGTCGTACAGTAGTTCTACGGTAGGAGGGGAGGTCGGGGACTCATTTCTGATAGTATGCTGAGCCCTACTTGAATTGCAGAGTTCGCTGAAGAGTGGAGTATTATGAACTCTTAGGTACAAGTGGAGTGAATGGACGATTCATCAGAGAGTATCCTCAGTCCTATGTGTTCTGCTGATTTTATAGATATTGTATGGTCGCTAAATGACTTATCAGTATCTAGGAGTCCTACAACACTCATACACTACTTACCTGCACAATCACCGGTGAGGGATATAGTGAAAAAAGCAGTATCTTCTCCACAAAGTGTATTGAGCCCTACATGTACTGCGGAGTTTCTGAAAAACAGGTGGGGGTAATACCTTGCTTCCATCCCAAAGCACATGGCAGGGTGAGATACAATGCTGGGTAGAATATGTGTGCTCAGCAATACTATCCAGATTATCATTGTTATTGTTTCCTTACCCGTACACTACTCTACCCGTCAACCTCATATATCCATCATACCAATTATTCTATTCCTGGCGATATGTTACTTTGTGTCCTCGTTCGCATCGATGGATATAAATTCTTTTCTTAACACTTGTAATACATGATTGTAATGCTACAAACTAATAAAGAGCAATAAAGAGTTAAAAAAAGGAATTATAACAAAACATGTAACAGTACCCGTTCACTTATACATTGTTTATACATTCTCTCTGTTACAGATCACAATAAAACGTTTCAATGTGAATATCTGAAGAAATTTTCAAGAAAAGACTCTCTACTGCGACATCAAAAAACTGCATGTTGGGTAAGTATTCCAAGTACCCCACCCTCAGAGATGCCGCAGGCTGTACCGCAAAATCGTACCGCCCTTAGGAATGTGGTGCAACCAAGTACTTCCGATGCGAACAGAACGGAACATAGCCATATTGCTAAACGTCTTGCACAATCTAGACCATCAGGGTTAAACAACTTAAAGAATAATGTTCAACAGAGGCATGCAGATGATTCCTTTGCAGAACCAGGACCATCGGGTTTGAACAACTCACGGAAGCGCAAGTCACACCAAAACTGCGACCAGTACAAAATAAAAGTAGCAAAAGCGTTGAAATTGTGTCGTGCGCTGATTGTTCGATTGATGTTCTCGATATGCTTATCAAGGACACCTTAGAAGCAATAGGCACAAATCAAATGTGTGTCTACTCATTGATACTGGGATTGAAGTAATTCGCAATGCTTTTAAACAACGCATTGTTTCGTATAGACTATCACCATGAAATACCCATACGGATGTGCAGACGTTTATGGGTGACGTTAAAGTGAATGTTTTGAAACTAATACAATTTCAGTTGCAGAAACACTTCTCGTTGAAATGTAATGTTGAGTTGTTTGGGTTGTACTTTCTGAACAGTAGAGAAAGTACCTAATTAAAGTCCTTTCAAACGAAATATCATATATTGAGTGTCGGGATGGGGTTGGAAGAGTATTTTCCAAGAGTAGTGGAGATCTTGGTTACTAAGCAATTAGAATTTCAGTATGAAGATTCTGGTAAGTGCGAGTTATGAGTAGTAGGGTAGTACATTATTAATATATGTTGTTTCGTAGGGTGGTCACTGGTGAATTTCGTATATTTAGAGGTAAACATGTTGAAATTTTCTCCCACTACGGGTTCATCCTGAAATTTCGCATAAACATACCAAAGTGAATGTGAAAGAATATTGATGATTGCTGCTTTGCGTAGGCTATTGTGTCAGCATTAGTGACACCGACGGGGTTACCACAACGGACGACTTCTTATCCTGATATCAGGACGTTATTCAACTGGAACGGTGTAGAATTTCCTGTTAAGCTGACTAACATCTCAACGTTTGAGTCCAACAATAATATCTGCATCAATGTTTATGGACTGGAGGATACGTATCGTGAAGTCATCGTATTCCTGAGGTATTGGGTCCTCTCTACTATACAAGAGCTAAACAACCTATTCATGTTAATTTGTTGCTATCAGTCAGTAACCAAACGGATAATCAGCATTATGTGTGGATAAAAAATTCTTCTCGTTTACTTAGCAACCAAATAAATCGGCGTAATGGGGCAAAACATTTTTGTGATTCATATATTCATTACTTTAGAACGCAGGAACAATTAACTCGACACGTGTCTCATAACTGTAATACCCTATACACTAAATTACCTGGCGTAATGCAAAGAAAAGACAGAACCAGGGAGTTCTATGCGGAAAATGTACTTGCGTTTCGAAACTATCAAAAACAGATGTTTCTACTGCAGATTTTGAAGCGCTATTAGTACCGGTAAATACGGCTGAACCCGATCCCGAACAACCGTTCACGATAAAAACGTGTAAACATGAACCCTACTCATGCAGTTATTATAATAAGTGCGGTGTAAACGATGCTTGGTCCAAATTAGATCTTATAGGGGGTTAATGCCGCGGAGGTATTTATTACACGACTCGAGAGTGACTTGAAACGGATATATAATGAGTATTTGAAAACTATTGTTCCAATGTTACCACTAACTGATGAACAACTGGTGATACATGAGCAAAGTCGTAATTGTTATATATGAGACAAGCTTTTTACGGATGATCTCACAAATTCCAAAGTACGAGATCACTGCCATGTCACTGGTAAGTATCGCGGTGCGGCACATTTAAATTGCAATTTAAACTATCAATTACCTACATTTATCCAAGTTTTTTTTCCATAATCTCAGTGGTTATGATGTCCACCTGTTCATAAAACAGTTAGCGAGTGAAGCTGAAGAAATTACCGTACTCCCTGTTAATAGTGAGAAATATATAACATTCGGTAAGCATATTTATGTAGACGAATGCATTAATGATCGCGGCCATAGGGAAAAGAAGTACATAAATTTGCGATTCGTCGATAGTTGTAGGTTCAGGGCGGCATCCTTAGATACTCTGTCTCATAATTTATCAGATGATTAATGTAGAGAGGTAAGGAAATGTTTTGTTGATGATAATGACTTTAACTTAGTTAGAAAGAAAGATAATTTCCCCTACGCGTACGTGGACAATTTTAATAAATTAGACGATGTCACGATACCTTCCTATGACAAAGTGTACGATAAAATGCGTGATGAAAATATATCCGATGAAGAATATTGTCGCGTCCTACTGGTGTGGGATCACTTTAAATGTAATACACTCGGGGATTATGCTGACATATTTAAAATCAGACGTGTGGCATGGATTAGAACCAGCGCAGTATGTTACAATACCTGGATTGGCGTGAGATGCCATGTTGAAATCTACTAAAGTAGAGTTGGAATTATTGACTAATATGGATATGTACCATTTTTTTAGGAAAGGTATTCGTGGTGGAGTGAGTACTTGTGTTAAGCGATGAAGTATTGCTAACAACGAGTTTGTCCCAAATTATGATCCTAATCGTCCAAAATTCTTTTTACAGTAATTAAATGCCACGAATTTATACGGACGGAGTATGCGGCAACACCTACCTCATAATTGGTTTATGTGGTTAATGAAGAGGAAATTCAAAACTTTGATGTACTGAAGATTAATGATGATGCTGATATTGTCATGTCGACAAAAGAAGAGTAATAAAGTTATTAACGGACGTCGCTTGGGTCTAGCACGGTACGTCGCAAAACCGCACTCTAAGAATTTCATTCAATTTACTGATAAATTATTTGCAGTGGAATTATCCAAACGGGTTGTTACTTATGACAAACCCGCATATGTTGGATTTAGTATTTTAGATCTTTCCAAAATTATAATGTATCGATTATTTTACGATATCTTGCGCAGTCATTACGGTAATAATGTAACGTTGCTCTATACAGACACAGATTCTTTAATTGTCGAGATAACAACTGATGATGTGTATGCCCCATATGCGGAATAATGTTGATGAATATGACACATCCAACTATCAAAAAGAATACATCCATCGTCGGAAGAATGAAATACGAGTATGCAGGGAAAGCTATTCAATATTTTTATGGACCAGGATTAAAATCTTATTGTCTAAAGCTTGCTGATGATCAAGTGGTTATGAAAGTGAAAGATGTTAAGAAAATCGTTATTCAAAAAATGCTGACGTAGGTAGACTACAAATCTGTTGCGGAGGCGTGTGATAAAACAGTAATGTTTAAAATGTTCCTGTTTAGATCAACTTTGCATGATATAAACACTGAGATGTTAAACAAAATCGCCTGTCGGTCCCAGGATGACTAGCGGTCTTGATTGCGTGGCACGTGTACAACATTGGCGGGGGGCATTGGCGAATTCCGGAATTGGAGAACGCCGATCCCTTGAGTGGTCTACTAGAAGTTGCTAGGCAAATGAATTTGTATAATCCAGTTAGTAACTAATAGTTTGGGTACTGATGCTTGTTAGTTTTAGTTGTGTATATATTATCTCCATAATGAAGCTATGAACATGTATGACCATACATGTTAATATGTATAATATCTATACACCATTCCAGGTATGTAATAACGTTTTAGTGGAATACATACTATTATTATGTCTGAATTCATTATCGAGGGAAAATATATACAGAATGTACTCGTATTGTGTGATATATAAAAAAAAATAAACAAAAAATATATAATAAAATACTTATCTTTTTTGGGATTTTTTAATGGTGTACTTTAAATTATACAATCTAAACGTTTCGATAACACTTACAGTTACCTTCGTCAGTAGTAATGTTTGTTAAAAATTGTTAAAGATGTAGTAAACAATTTTGTCAAATTTGAAAAATTAAAACATAAACATAAGCCTGCTATTAGTATAACAGTTTGGGAAACATAAAGCCAACTATAAATTTTTTTAGTAAAGAATAACTAGGTCATAAAAATATATATTTACAATTTTTATTTAAAAAAAGTGTACAAGATTTAATGCATTACATGATTATCGTACAGATGCTATACATTACACAGAGCGCAGTGACATAATAATTTACAATGATAGTAACAAACTGGTTGCAAAGCAGGAAGAGTAGGATGTTCCTCAAGTTCCAAAACGGGTTGTGTAACAAATTCTCTGATGTAATCCGCTTTCTCTCTACCCTTGACCTAGACAGTATCTGTAGGTTGAATCAAGCGACTGAGACTTCTGCGAAATTAGTGTGGTGGTGTATGCCCCTCTTCCCATTTCATACAGTGTTGATCATGAATTAACCAAGTAGCTCGACGGCAACTCTTCGCATCTAACGTATGTCATAGGTACGGTGATTTAAACATGTAGTGGGTCACTTGTGTTCCATTAAAAATTGCGAGTTCTTTCGGTATAAAAACTTTTGAAAGGTTAAAGCCTTGTACGTCGACTATGACGGGCATCGTATTACAGCTGTCTTACTGCTTTGGTTAACGGGTTATACGTAACTAAGCGATCGTGGAGTATAACACAGTGTGCTATCGTATTCGCGGGTACGTTGACTGCTGTTTCGAATTCTACACGAAGTACTACTGCTTTAGAGTGTAATGTCTCTTTTTGATTCGAACAGTCTACCACTATCAATGGTGCGACTGTCGTAAATTGATTAGGTGTGAGTAATGGTTGACCATCTCTTTGATAATAGGACATTTGGAATTTAGAAAACATTTCATAAAATGTAGCAAAGAAATTATTATCGTAATTCACGTTTAAATTGTCATACGAATAACAATCCGTGTTAAGGAATACGCTAATATTCTTTAGTGCATATTTACCGAATCTGCTCATATCTTGAGAAACATTATTTTCTCGCCCTGTTTGAAATCCGATAATAATGTATCTAGGTGTTTCTATACCAGTCGATGTTTTGATTGCCCATGTATATATTTATCTGTTGTGGGAACTGCTGGATATATGTGTGTTTCCCCAACTTCCAAATGCTACTGGAGTATTCACATTTTTATCAATGTACTTCGTTAACGCCAATTCCTCCGCTAATGCTTGAATGATGAGCGGAACTTTTCAATATATTTTATCTATGTTAACTTTTAGTGCTTTATCTGCAACAGTTGAAATTTCCGCATCGGTATCAATGTTACTGCAAATTAAAACCAATTCTTGTTTGATGTTCAAAATTACTTTATTGTAGTCTTCCGCAAAGCCAAGTAGCATTCGCAAAGGGACACAAACATTAAAATACCCTAACGCATTTGTTAGTATGCTATTTGAGGTAGGAAACCAACCTTAGTTTTCATGACGAGCGAGGGTGTCAATGATACCAATCCTTTCATTGTAGACGTTAATGCAACCTTCGTCACGGAATTCTACCACTATTCCATTCATTTCGTATCTAATTTCACTGAATGAAAATGCAATGCCATTATTAACAAACCGCGCGGTATTATAGAAGGCACCATCCTCCCTCAGAAATCTTCCCTCTACGTAGACATAACTTTCTGATGGTAAAGTGCACATGTCTTCCTGATTTCATCATTGTTTCCAAATCTCGTAGTAACAACAACTTTTTCGTTTACGTTTAATATACTCATTGTATTACTATGAAACCAAGACTTTGCAAGTATGCTCTATTCTGCGCTGTCAATACTTTGAGGGTTGACCGCTTACTGACTTTCGCATTTCCACACTTCGATCTATTATAGTTCACCTTGTACAAATTGTTCCAGAGATATTTCTCTAAGGTCTTCTATTAACCGCTTAATACAACAAATGCACTCTGCACCATCGTCATGCGATAGAAAATATTTCTCACACAGACGTATTCCACTACTATCAATAAACGTACCCCGCCCATATACTTTTTCATGTTCAGCATCAAATTCTATTGATTGGAATTGGCATATTAGTCTTTGCACTGCACTAACACAATCCACAGCCTTAGGCATAACACATGCTACATTGAGATCAAATATATCTTGTAATGGAACTATTAACCTGTGTATGTCAACATCAGGCATTTCCGCTGCCGCCATAACTGTTTTATAGGCTCCCATACTATATAGATTTCTGATTCTTCACAATCAGATATGCGTATAATTTTCGTCTTGTTAATAGTTTCATACGATATCGTTTTCGAACCCATCTTAATAGGTAGCCATGTCCCTTCAGGTGTCTAGAAATAATTTGTCATTATCACTTGATTGTCCATAAGTATGTGCCATTTCTGTTTATCAAACACCACTCCATTACTCTTAGATCCACCAAGCTTCGCGACTGGTTCAAAATTGAATTGGGGTGACAGACCGACACTAACATGCTTCGATTTACTTTTATTTAAAAATACTGCACATTGTTAATTAAAATATCACGACATTATACTTGAATGCATAACACTCACAATCTTAGCCTTTTCTACCGCTTGACGTAATATGTTTTCCATTACATACAATACTGGTTTCACATGTACTCCCTCTGCATTTATATTCTAATTTCCCCACTATTTCTACCGTCAAGGTTACCTGATTCACCTTGACCGCCACACTGCACGTTACTTCTGCAATCCTACCGTTTCAAGGCCTTTATTCACTACGTTTCTACAAGGTTGGCGGGATCCACCAATCACTTCAAGCATGTCTTCTTCTTCTTTCCGCCCCCCCCCGCATTTTCAAGGTCTCCCATTTTCCAGGTTCACTCCATTACAATGTCCTCCATTCTTACGTTTACTACTATTCCAAGGTATCATTTTCAAGGTTCACACGCCCTCGTGGTAGTCACAGCCTTAAGGTTCCCACATTTACAATGTCCTCCACCTCTCACGTTTATCACATTTCCAAGGTTACACAATGTCGATATCAATCATGTCATTCTTCGAGGTTAACTATGCATTTGTTTTCACTAGGTCTTTCCTTTCTTTAAAAGTAGGGATAACTACACATATAGTATCGTGTTATTTCCACCAGTGTCAGTATGTCTGCTAACCCAGTACAGAACAATTGGGATGATTGGGAGTGCTACCAACCATTATCACTTTTTAATCTAAGTGTGCGGGAGCATGTGAACTAATTCCCAATTGGGTGCAATTTGAAAAAAGGGCTACTGCCTTCTACATTAGAAGCATTAAAGAATACATATGAAGATGTGCAATGGAATACTGAATTGTTTGCTAACCTAGATAGAAGAATTCGGTACTTCCACCATCATGCCTTCATGGGTCATTTGGGATACTATTTACACACATTTGCTCTTCATACTCGTTATCATCTTGCTGGCCATATGCATTTATGCTATGACTGTTATAGAGCATTGCAAGCAAGTGAATACCGAGTTATTGACCATCATACACATATCGATAGATGGGTCGCAATTTACCACATGTCACACCAAGAATACTGGTGCTCGTCGTGCAGAGCGCCCCTAACAATACTGCACGAGGTATATGAAGATGATTCATGCGTACTCTGCGGAGAAGTGAATTAGTTGGACAATTAGTTTTTTTATAATGTATATATTGTATATAATAAATTATTTCCTGTTAGTATCTTACTGTGTTCTACGGTAAGAAGATGTGCGACGTGACAACAACCTTTTATTATCCTCAGTATTACATTTGTTTCGATAAACGTTTACTTACGTATCGAACATGGTCTGGAGTTCACTCACCCACATCGTTTGAAGCAGCAGGGTTCATTTCCATATCTTCAGACGATACGGTTAAATGCTTCATGTGTAGAGTTCGAATAAACCAATGGCGGTCATCTGACACTCCGCTACAGGAGCATCTCCGATGGGCACCACACTGCACGTACGCTCAATTACTTCCACCACGTCCTCGCAGGTGTAATGATACAGAAGTGGAAAGGACCTTTTGCACTTGTACTAAATCAAAATGTTTTATTCCTAGGGAAAATCATATATCTGAATAATACACTGATTACATTTGTACATACAACAAATGAATATATTAGAATATCATTATCTTTTTTTAATTTGGTTCTAAGTATGGTATCAAAGAAGTGTAAAAAATTACATGAGCAAGCCTTGAAAAAGTGAGATGTCTGAGTAGGTGGGTGCGCAAATAGCCTTGAGAATGAGTTGCGTGTTAGTGACCTTCGTACTTTTTACACCTTACAGTGTGGTATTCTTAGAAACGTGCTACCTTGGGAAAGTTGTGTGCAAACATGACCTACTTTTTCGTAACCTTCAGCTGGTGGGACCTTGAAATTGTGGTAACCTTGGAAATGTGGGACCTTGGGATTGTGGTGTGTTTCAAAAGTCTTCAATCTTACTTCCTATTTGAATTATTTAAAATAATGTATTTTAACAAAATCAGTCAATTATTAATAAAATTCATACGTAGTTTTTTTATAGCCATATTTAAATACTGTTATCAAGACATTTTGGCTTGTTGCACATCAGTTTCGTGTTTTTTATTATTTCATTACTGTTGTTCATCAGTTTCGTGTTTTTCGTATTTTTTATTATCAAGGAAAACTGCACACCTATTGAATTAACAGATATGCATTTTATATATGGTGCTGCAAATGGGAACAGTAGAGAAGCCGCTCGTTTGTATCGCCGTTTTCCTGATAGGCGGCATCAAAAACCGTAAGGTTTTCCAACGCATTCATGCTCGTTTAAGAGAGACTGAAGTTCTCAAGCGTCCTACACCCAAATGAGGCTCAAGCGAACATTGCGTTTTGAAGATGAGGTTTTAGATCATGTAGCATAAAATATCTGGGGTCACAGGAACCCTCAAGCTGCCGTCGTACGTGGTCATCAGCAGCGGTTCTGTTAATGTCTGGGGAGCGGTCATTCAAAGCTTTTTGATTGGAGCTATTATTTTACCTCCCAACGTTACCGGTCAAGCCTTGAATTCATAACGAATTCTCTTTTGGAATGGTTGGAGGATATTCCCTTAGATATTCGGAAAAGGATGATATTCCAACATGATGGAACACCGCCTTATTTGTCGGCCCAAATCCAAAATCACTTAAATAACACATATCCAGATCGATGTATTTGACGAGGTGGTCCCTTCTCCTGGCCGCCTAGATCACCCCATTTAACCACGATTGATTTTTTCCTTTGGGGATATGTCAAATTTAAAGTTTGTGATACTCCTGTTGATGATCGCGATGGCTTGGTAAACAGAATTTTTGGCGCCTTCCATGACTCACGAAAAATGCCAGGCATCTTCGGCAGGGTTCGCAATTCAATGTTAAGACGAGGTCAAGCCTGTATCGATGCGGAAGGGCGACAATTTGAACATTTATTATAAAAAATAATACATTTAGTTTTGGATATAATGTTAATTTATTATCAAAAAATGTTATTTAAAAAATGTTATTATTCTCATCTTGTTGTGTTTAATCTTTAATCTTTGATCTGTAATAAAAAGATTACAACTGTTAATTTTTTTTCTAAATTGCAATATCCATGGACCGCTAACAAAACGAAATGCTTCTAAATTATCTCAGTAAATAAGCTTCTAATCAAAAATCTTAAAAAGGTATTTCTTTTTCTAAATCAAATTTAAAATTAACAAAGACTTTTAGATTTGAAAAAAGGCAGTGGCGTAAAAGATAAGGAGGAAAAATATCTACACCACTAGAAGACATCTACAAAATCTGAACTAGCCAAATTAAAGATATGTGTTTGTTTATTGTTCATGCCAAATTTCATCAAAATCGGTGTAGATTTACACGAGTTATAACCAAAAACTGTTATATTTCTTTCATATTTGACACCCTGTATCTTTTAAACGAAGTCTTTTTGAGCTGAAATTTAGTTTTCAACTTATATTTAATAGAGGAACAGCCCCATTAAGTTTGGCCCAATATCACTGAAACACCCTGTATATAGAAGATATCTATATTAATAATTTTCCAATCACCGAAGCTAAGCGGTCAGTACTTGGATGGGGACCTAATGTTTCAAGTGCCATTACAAAAATACAAACTATAGACGTAAATCTTGGTATGGAGGTCTTCTAACGCAAAAAAAACTCTCAATAATTCATTTCATGCAGCAGTTCAAACATCGATTACACACAAAAATTTTTATGGATATAGATTATGTATTTTGCCATTAACCCTAATCGTAAATTTACAAACGACTTGTAATCATATTATTGCGCGTATGGAGTAATGTGGACCGGCCGTAAATGGGAAATGGTGGCAGACCGATATTACACCATTTTGTAAGTTAATTAATTAAAATAAAAAATGATTTTTTTCTTTATTGTAGATGTTACGTACGTATGTTAGAAAGACGCAGAGATCTTCTTGGACACGGTAACATTTACAAGAAGCTTTGATGCCGTCGTCAATGGGTTGTCAGAGCGACAAGCTGCCATAAAGTTAATATTCTCACAAGAACTAACCAGGAAAGAAGAAAAAATAAAAATGTTTATGAAAAAGCTATCAAAGTTTGTAGCGAACCCGGTACATTCCCTTAAACCCATATGTTTTTACCGAAGATTTCGCTCCGGCAGAAAACCTACCAAGACCGCACTGCAGCACAACTTCGAGCACGACTGAAGAGAATAAAAGGCAAGAAGAATATAGGAAGAAAGAGAAGACTTCCGAAAAGGCCACCAGCTCACTCGATTTGAAAAATGTTTCCTTCAGAAAAATTACGCTGAAAACTTCTTTTGATAACATAAATGATGAACTTAAAAAAATTCTAGAAAGCAGCATTCTATTAAATTCACTTCGCGCCATTCAAAGATATTTTAGAAAAAAAAACAGGAACACTACAAATCTAAAGAAATCAAAAGAAAAGTGCTTGAGGGTCAGTACCTTAAAACTGAAATAAGAGAGAAATCTAAACGCCGTGTGCGTGTGCGACTGTTCGTGTGCGTGTGCGTATGCGTGTACGTTTGCGTGTGCGTGTGCGTATGAGTTTGCGTGTGCGTGTGCGTGTGCGTGCGCGTGCGCGTGTGCGTGTGCGAGTGTCGGTGCGAGTGCGGGTGTGGGAGCGCGTGTGGGTGTGTGCGTGCGTGTGTGTTTGAACGATTGCAGCTATCGATATAAAATTTCGTACAAAAATTCTTTGCCATAAAATCTAGATCAAGTTTGTTAATGAGTAAAATCCAACCAGTGGCGGGGCTTTTTTTTATTTGTCTTATCTAATATTATATTGAGCGCTAGAACTTCCTGTAAAAGGTACGACATTTTTTTATTTAAAGTTCAGTGAGGTAGCCTACCGCACTTTTAGTGATTTACTTACTGCCAATAAAAATATGATACGATAGAAACATGTTTTAGGTAAGGATATAAAATTAAGTTGCTTTGTTTACAAAGTGTAAAACTGTGTAGCATGATTAAAAGTTGAAATATATTTTCCTCGGATGGATCCATAGAAGAAACGAAGTTCCTGCTACAACTTCTATAAATCGTGGAAAAAATCAAGATTGGCTTATGTTGGGACTTTAATCAAAATATCGGCAAGAAAAATGTCCAAAAATTATAGAAGTTTCCTATTCTTGTCTCGATGAATTCATAGAAGTGTTCCAAGAAAAGCACATTCAGAAAATACTGCCCCTCTTTGCAGCTGTACAAAAAAATATTTTATTAATTAAAAGATGGATTAGTTTTGTGGGTCTGGGTCCGCAACTAGGTTTTACTGCTAGAGGTGTGTTGCCTATCTAAATGAATAGATTATGATTATAATGAAATTTACAAATGTACTACATTCAATTTAATAAATAATCATTTCGATGAAATAGTTAACTTAAATAATTACTATAATGTAAAATTATTGTATTTAGATAAACCATACGTATTCTAATCGTATTTATTGGGGTGAGCTGTTTTTTCGAACCTCCCACCCGTGGGACGGCCTTGATCGCCTGCCGGAATTACTGAAACATGTAGGTTAATCACCACGGGGACGGATAATTATAATCCGCAAAAGCGTGTTATGCAGCGTGGATGAATGAATCTTTGAATGTGTCGGTTATTTGAATTACCCCAATTACGCACGGTTCTTTTAATGGTTAAATGATATAATTGGAATGTGTTTAATATAATGTAAATTTTATATTAAAAAGGAAGGTTTTATATATTAAAACTGATTTTAATTTAACGCATTAATATCGAGGATCTGGCGTAGTGAACGGATCTGGTACACCAAGTTGCAAAAAAGGGTGACATGCTAGGTGATGTGAAAAATGTTTAAGATGAGTGGGAGTGATCTGGGTAATATGTGAAGTATGAAGGTGAATATATGAAATGATGATTTCTGGTGGTGGGGTAGTGGTGACATTTTGTGAAAAAGATGAATATATTTTTTTGGCATTTTATTTTGTTTATAATTTTTGTTAGGGGGTGTAAGAACTGAAGGGATGAATGGAAAAAACTATATAGGGAGATACCTTATAGTCTAGAATATTTCCAACCATGGGTAAAAGTACCCTGGAATTGGGGGAAAAAGAAAAGAATGTCGTCCTTCACGAGAGGACACTCTGAATGGGGGATCTGGTTTCAAGGCGTATGTTTCCTCTCCATTCGGGGCCGAAACCCACATTCGCAAAAGAAACATTCTTAAATGGTTCCTTATATACTCCTCGGGTACGTATACCGGTAAAGTATATTAAGAACGATTGTTCAGTTCGCTAGATAGAAGGGATAAGCAATTAGGGTTAAATCAGGGAGACTGGCAAGGATAATTAAATAACAGGTAAAAAGAAATAAAACAAGAGCAGGCATCTGCCTGCTCTTGTTCCAATTAGTGAACTGGAACATTTGTCTCTGCACCACCTTATGACGTCATTTCGCGAAAACAGTTCAATTGGGGATGTTGAAGTGTTTTTGGGCTACTGCAAACAAAGATTCAGCACAAGTTTCTGCGAGGTAGATGCTGAAGAAACTAAAGGCTCAGCTGATTCCTCGGTATGAGCTGCGTTATGTATAGGCCTTCGAGTTTCATAGTGCAGCTTATTGCCACACGTGGGATGCCTCTTTTCCAGAAACCGTCCTGTACGCTCGACTAAATAGCACGAGACCCATGGAAAAAGGTCGAAGGTTAGAAGAAAAAGTGTTCCAAGCTTTAAGCAAGAAACACAATGAAAATAAAAAAGTGTGGACTTGTACTACATTCGAATCTTCCTTTCTTAGGTACCTCACCTGATTGGGGGAAAATTTTGTTGTAGGGGTCAAATTCTCAGTGAAAGAATCCACAAAAGTTAAGCACTTCTATAACAATACCCCATCCCCTAAGCATGATGCCCAAGCGCAACTTCATATGTTATTTACCGACGTGTCAAGATGACTTTCTAGGTTGCGGAATATTTGTACTTATTCCGCTTTATATTAAGAAACGTTATAGAGATAAGCTAGAAAAGATTAAATTTTCTTTAAAAAATATGTTTACACATTTTCTTGTAAAAATAAGAGTATTCTGATATTAAAAAAATTTTAACTAACACTTATATTCTACGTTGGGAGTTTCTTTGTCGCTATATTACACGTCGTATAAAAATTGCATAGAATATAATTAATCTATGTAATTAGGGTCTATATGTTGGTATTTTATATTTTTGAAATAGGCAAATATTTGATAAAAAACAACAACAACCCTTAATAAACCACCCTCTCTACCGCTGAGTTACTTCCAAAATCTAGTCAGCCCCAGGAGAAACGAAAAAAAGCTCAAATACAACATTTTATGGACGTCTTTAAGTCTTAAGTAAGAATTAAAAATAATTTACGTAATGTTATCCCTAAACCCATACCAACTTTTATTGCATATAGTTCGAAGGATGTACATATAATTTCCTAAATGTATATGTCTATATTTGTAGGAGTAGCATTTTGAAAACGCCTCATTAAGATTTAATTGTCTTAAAGTACATTTAATGACATGAGTTTCTGGATATGAGCATAAATTTTTGACTCCTTCAACCTTTTGCTCACCCTTTCGACATGAATCCGCAAGGAAGCAATATGTTTGGAATCCTCAACTTCCTTGTTGCTACACTGGCTATCACCAGAAACGCTCGATAGTCGCATTAACATGCAGCTTCCATTTTCCAGGCAATGAGAGGTGTTTTTAAATCCTCTACCCGATATCACATGCATTCCGGGTTTCAGTATTTCCAAATCCTCTATTATGGCTGTCTTTGATGCTCAGCCACCACAGCCATCTAACACAAAGTTAACTAAACCTCCCGGAGTAGCAGAAAGTAAATACTTGAGTGTATTGGGTATATGTGTTTTTCTATTTTGATTTCAAAGCAATCAAAGGTTTCCTGCACTTCAGAATACTTACTGTTGCTGGCCACATTATGAACTTCTTCATAACGGCGCAACGAGTGTTGTGGTTTCATTAAAGATTTTGCAGATGCTTCACTTCGACATTCCAAATTTCATGGTTAATGTGTCATACTGATCATTGACTCGAATATTTTTTAAAGCGTTCATGATATTGATATACCTGCAATTAACTTTTTCTCCAAAATAATAATTAAAAAATAGCACTGTTATGGATATCTAAGGCAAAGTTGTAGATTATGTTTCCATTGCAAAGCAAACAGTCTCTATATGGATTTTTTAATCAAATTCGATGCTACCATTCGCTTCTGAATTAGCTTCCCTATTGTCACTTCACGTGCTCATTTCAACATCCTGACTGTCGCTGGAGTGAATTTTTGTACAGGGCCTAGTTGGGGCTTTACTTAGTAGACGAAACATCAACATCACTAAGCCCTCAATCCTTCAATCACAAATAGGTCATATTCGACCCTCGTTTCTAGCTTCTACCCTATATGGTTCTTCGAGCCAGGTTTGAAAAATTTATTATAGTAGTAAACAATATTCCCTTTAAGGACGTTACCCCAACGAACTTCCAAACTAATGATTTTGTACACGGTCTTTCGGGCCCTGTCACAACGTCTTAAATTTTACTACTTTGTGTATGGTCCTTAGAGTCAACCTTAACCTTTAATAGAAATTCAAACAACCTAATTTTTTTTACCTATTTGTGCATTATTTAATTTACAAACAATTACAAGGAAGCAAACCGTGTTCCATCAAAAGGCGAACATACCACGTTCCGCCAACTTAACTAACATTTCAAACTGAAACCTACCGAGTTACCTGAAAGTAGTAAGGGCACTATCCCCTCCACTTTTTTACGTCACAAGCCCCGCCCCCTTTCACTTTTTATATGCCCACGTGGGAGACCATATTTTCCACCCTTATGGTTTTTTTCGGAGGCCTTTTTCACTATTTTACACTCGTGTGAGACCGTATTTTCAGGCCCTTTTCAACCCTAATTATTTTACTCGCTCACGTGTGAGACCGTATTTTCAACCCTATTTTTTTTACACACCCACGTGTAGGGCGTGTTTTTTCACCCCTATTTTATGACAGCTCACGTATAGGACGCGTATTTTCAACCCTTATTGTTTCTTTTCGAGAGTCAACCCTAATTAGAGCCTTTTTCGCACATGCTCACGTGAGGGGCTGGGGCTGGTCTTGGTGCTGGGGGCTGGACCTGGACTTAGGAGGTTCTCGTAAGACACGTGTAGGGCTTCGCAACTTGTTCTCGGGCCTTCGCCCTCCAGGCCGGAGATGGTATGGGAACCTAACCTTATAAGACAAGTGTAGAGCTTGGCTCCTATCGTGGCCCCCTTGGTGCAATTGTATGTGGTTCTAACTTAATCTTACAGCTGTAGGCCTTCGCCCCGTTGTAACGAACCGCAAGTCATTACTTCAAAATTTTTTTAATTAATTAATTATTTAACAATCAGCCCTCGTAAAAGAAATGATGTAAGCTTTCTTAGTATTCAAACACCTGCAAAACTTAATCAAATATTTCTTAGTATTCCGTATTACTCAGTACCTAACTTAATATTTCTCATTATTTCGTTTGATTGCACAACAAAAATTAATTTGTTTCCACTCCAACGTAGATTTCATAAAACATCGAAAGTTTTATACGTCAGAGTAATCTCCGCCAATTACAAATAGGATTCCCCCAAACAGAAGCCACCACCGCCTACCGAGGGTCCTCTATAAAAACCGCGCCGCGCACCTTAAAAAGATATATCTATCTATAGATCTCTATCTATCGGTATTTAAAAACGCGCCCCGTAAACGCATCCCGCCGCCGAGAAGTATAGCCGTAACCGTAATCGACCAGCCGCCGTAGTAGAAGAGTTCCGTCGCGCCACTTGAACGCATCCCGCCGCCGAGAATTTTATTTAGTTGGCTTCACCAACTCCTGTATTAGTTAGTCCGGTTGACTAACTCCTGTTCCCGAGAACCTGCACGTGACGGTTGCGTTAAAGTAAATCGCCGCAGACCTAGTGATCGCCACCGCGAGTTTAGCTCCCTGTATTTGCGAACGCGCACCGCGAATCTTTTGTCAATATCCTCGATCTTTGTGATTAACGACACGTAAGTCTGTAGATTAATTCAGAACACAAACATAAACACCAGCACACACAAACCCCCAGACAGCCACGGGCAAAGCCACGAGGTAGTCGAGTCTACACGCTAAACCGACCGAAACCCCAGAGAGCGACGCGCTAGGTCCCGGAGCAGTCAGTACAAAAACACGCACCAAAACACCCAGACCGCTACGGGCAAAAGCCACGAGGTAGTCGGGAACACCAGCACACACCAACCCCCAGACCGCTACGGGCAAAAGCCACGAGGTAGTCGGGAGATCACAAACGCAAACACACACTAAAAACCCCAGACCGCCACGGGCAAAAGCCACGAGGTAGTCGGGAGTATACACCCACCACGCTAACATATACCTGACGACGAGAGCTAAGGAGGACTGTATAGACCTGCAGCTTTTATCATTTACTCTCACTTACATTCTAAACACCTGAATTCACCAGCTCGCTGGCAAAGACCGAAGTGCCTGTAATCACAAACGAATTAAACGTAGAGTATCCGTCAAAGACCTGTCGTAGCCGAAAACCGTACACCGATACCCACGCGCTTGGTAACCGAATTTTACGAAAACAATCAATTAATTGTTTTCCACCAGCTTATTCCGCATGTATAAAAACCGCCTTTAATAAATACGCGTTTTGTGCGTATACCAGTAACGTTCAGTTATATCTACGTGAGATTTCGTTCATTTGCATAAAGGAAATCATCGCCATAAAATTACATCCCCTCAGATAACGTGCAGATATAAATTATACAACCAAACTTGTATAATCCGCCCAGTCTACATTTAATGCGAGAATAAACCTCTGAAGATGAGTCATATTTTCAAACATAATACATCGCGAAAGTAAATTGCTTCACGAAGCATACGCGCCTGTCCGTCTTCCAGAAATTACTAAAGGTAAAGAGCCGCACGCAAATAGACCGGTACAACCGTCATGCGTACTATCATGAACTCGGGATATCGATTTTCACTAGTGGCCTAGATTCGCGCAACCCTCGTTTTGAATAACCAGTAGTTTGTTTATAAATTCTTTTCTTTTATAGACAGGGCCGTATCCAGCATAAATAATTAATTAAACACCACGTTATTAATCATTTAAATATTACGGTCATTATTGAGTGTAACTAGGGTATATTAAAATCTATTTTCCAGAAGCGACTTCGACAACAATAAGCTGCCGCATCGAGCGAGTGGAAGGAAGGACGCCCGACGCCGCCGTCTCAATCAGGACGTCCAGTTGTTTATTACTGTCACAGTTTATGTTAGTTGATTTAGAATAAGTGTGAATATATATTAGATTTGGATAATATAGGAAAATATATTTTTAAACCATTTTATTTTAATTATTTTATGTGGACAGTGTAGAGCTAAGATTAAAGATACCGACGAACCCACCCCCTCTTTAGTTTAAATTTAAAGACCGATTGCAGTTTAGCCGCGGCAAATATAAAAATTGTAAGAAAGGACCTTACACCGTCATACAAAATTGTATTCTAATAAGGAGGTACTTGTAAGACAGGATTTGTATCAGGGTCTGCGCCCTGGCCACTTTGAGTAAAAATTGATTTTAGTGCCATCTAGTGGCGTATAGACTAATGAACATTTTCTATAATAGAAGTTGATACTGCACACCTTTGCTCTATTTTGTTTCTCTCTCACCCTCTCTCTTTCGGCTCTTTCTCACACACCCACAAACGTAATTGAGTATACAATAGTTTTATGTAATCTGAAGATTCAATTATTTAAAGTAATTTCTGCGTTAGCAAAATTTTTAAAATATTTGTAAGTGCTTTGAATGTAAATTTTTGTAAGTACAACATGATTGTTAAATACGAGTAGCGGTATTCAGGTTTTTTTGTGTATTACTTTCTAAAATAGTTAATGATCGGCATGTAATAGTTTGTTTATGTCCAGCCATTCACAAATCGTATTTTAGTGAGACACGTTGTCTAAAAAATATTTCAGTTCAACGTATAGTAGAGCTGAAGGAAAAAACACTTCTAAAGGTAAGCGTATTATTTTTATATATGTGTTTTACCTGATATTGCTAACAAAAATGTCGATAAAGATTTTTAAAATGTATTATTACGCTTATAGGATGACGTCATAGGATTAGCTCTACAAAATAGTAAGTACGCACGTATTCGTAGATTTTAAACTTGTAGTTATTGTTAATTCCGTATAATAATAAAATCATTAAAACCTTTTGCCTTTTATTTCCATTATATCAGTTTGATATTCTTAAAAACATGTTAATTTAATTTAACTCTATGTTATATATAAGTAATTACTAGTTTCCAGTCTTTTTAATGGGTTTTTTACAACTGTTAATGAACACGTTACGATGAAACAATTTTGTGTGTATGTAATTGAACATGCAAATAAATCAGATATGATGTTCCGAGTGTATAGGTGGTGACTGTTTAGAGAATCTGCCTATACATAAAGCATCATTGCATTAGGGTAGAAATTATTTATTATTTCACGTCATATTTAATTAGACTTTAATGTATTCAGTTTGAATTGTAATATGGTTTCCGCAAACTGTAAGATATAATTTCGGTTGATTGATTGAGATGGCTCTGGTGATCGAGCGTGATTTGTTTTAGATTGATTAATTAATTGATATGTTTGTGTGTGTGTGTGTGAGAAAGAGCCGAAAGAGAGAGGGCGAGAAAGAAACAAAAATAGGACACTGCCCTTAATATAGCCAGAAGGACCTTAATTAGATGACCATCAAAAATAACCCTAAGACCAACTCCAAGTCCAAGACCTAGGTACAGGTTCAGCCCCCAGCACCAAAACCAGCTCCAGCCCCTCACGTGAGCATGTGCAAAAAAGGCTCTAATTAGGGTTGACCCTCGAAAAGAAACCATAAGGGTTGAAAATACGCGTCCTATACGTGAGCTGTCATAAAATAGGGGTGAAAAAACACGTCCTACACGTGGGTGTGTAAAAAAATAGGGTTGAAAATACGGTCTCACACGTGAGCGAGTAAAAATAATTAGGGTTGAAAAGGGCCTCCGAAAAGAAAGGGTAGAAAATACGGTCTCACACGGGGGTGTGTAAAAAATAGGGGTGAAAGAAGGCCTCCGAAAAAAAACCATAAGGGTGGAAAATATGGTCTCCCACGTGGGCATATAAAAAAGTGAAAGGGGGCGGGGCTTGTGCCGTAAAAAAAGTGGAAGGGATAGTGCCCCCTTACTACTCCTGGAATAAACTTATATTCCAAAAGTGAACCACCCGCAGTTCTGTCAACCTAACTAATGTTGCAAAAGGAAAATTGACCCCTATTCAACGAACTCATCCATTAAAGGGAACCAACCGCTATTCCGACAACTAAATCTAAAACTAAACTGATACCAACCGCAGATCCTCCAACTTACAGGCAAACTCATTAGAGGTCTATTACTGTGGTCTCAAATCAGGCAACTATTTCCGTCATGCATGCAAGAAGAAACTATCAACCTTAGCAACGCACCGTTTGCGAGAATTTTACGACCTCCACTAAACAACGAAGAAAATAATGACAATCATCTTACAAAAATCAACAAAAAATCAAGAGCAATTTAACATGATACGGAAGGGTTCGAACTACTGTCATTGGAGACAGGAAGGCCAGAAGTCTTGCAATACCGTTTTATAATTTTTTTTTTACTTGTTCCACTATCTGCAATGTGTTTGATCAGAAATTAAATAACTTACATTTTTATCTAAATCCTAATTTCAATTCAATCTCTATTTATTTATTTCTGTCAAAGTAGGTATAGTAAAATGCAACTTTACATATTTAATGAAATCGGTATAACGTAGCGTTTTAGAATTGTATACATTTATACTTACTATTTTGATTTTAACGTAATTTTAAAGAATAGCACTAATGTAGCACTAACATAAATCCAATATGTGTGCGTATGTTTGTAACATCTAATGTGTTCTCCGTCTCTAATATAGAGGTTCCTAAGTGTTTGCCCAATATAAACAGAATTACAGAATGTGTAATTCAATTTATAAATACCAGACTTTAAAATATTAGATGAATCTAGCACATTAAATAAACATTTAAGAACATTGATATTAGTTTTTCTAATATGTGAGCTGCGTTTCCTGATTATTATTTATTTTCTGCCGATTCTGTCTTATGAATCATGAACCGTTTGGAATTGTAATGTTTGTGCAGATTTTCTGAATATGGAGAACTTGTTATGTGGATTCATTTTTATGTTTAGATCTAGAAAGCTAATGGCTCTACTGTAAATTTTATGTGAGGATGTAAATTGTTAATTTTAATTAAAAACTCATAATTGTTTACTAAAATCAGTTAAATTAACAAAAATAATCTAATTTCTGTTAAAGCAGATAAAGTATGCAGTAAAGAAAATTTAAAAATTTTAAATAGAGATCCCACAACCAAATTTCAAGACGATGTGAGACAAAGTTTTTTGCAACATTGCAATATCTGCTTTACAGATTTAGGGAAACAACAAATTCTATAAAAGAACACACAAGCACCAAAACTATACGATTTCAGAACAATCTACAAACCAAATATGCCCATTAGACCAATACTTCCTTACATCGAAGTAACTGATCACAGTTTAGCAAGCAAACTAAATCACTTAATAACAAACAAAACATTTTATTAAGAATTCTTTAGAACTAATCAATGAACCACATAACATAAAGTTCATTAAATGTACCTTTAATGAACAAGACCTTAATCTTATAGACACATCTGTAATAGTATTTTAAATATAGAATTATAATTTACGTTAAAATGTAATTTTGTTCCTTTATTACACATAATTAAAACACTCAGCTTCCGTGGAATGTTGTACGTTGTTTTTTTAATAATATATAATTTATATAATATATAAATGTTAGCATACTATTTTGAAATAGATAATGTTTACTAGTATAGGACGGTTTGAAAATATAGAGTTAAATTATCTGCTAGTGGAAATGTACCAAACTCACATACGCACCTTTCGGTGTAGTTTTTTCAAAACCAAATTTTAATGTATCGAATTGGATTTACAAGTATACAAGAAGATGTTATTTCCTTCCTCTTTTATTTGATGATTGTATGTATGGTGTACAAAGCTTCAGGCATATCTACGCATATAAATTACTATAGTTATTAGCACCATCTTATTAATGTTCATAAATATTTCTCTGAAGTAAATAACACTTAAAGTAAGGAATTCCTTAGTTTTATTAAAATTTTAAAAACTAGTCTAGACATATTTATGTAACTTTATAAGCTACTTTAAGTTTTTGTTTCATAACTATAGAAACATAATCCCATGTTTACTATTATATTTAAATAGGCTACAGTAGGTCTTTGTAGAGTTAAAACTGAAATTTAATATATTTCCATATTTACATGTTTTATATTTTAACAAATATAGTAAACTGGTTAACGTTATAAGGTCGTTTCTCTAATAAGCTAGTAACACTTCAAGTTGCATTGTCCTTTGGCCCTAATTTAGTATAAATTAAAACGGTTGCAAAATAAAATTTGTGTTACATTTTGAAATGTATTAAAGAAAAATATTTAACTACATCAATAATTAAAATACTTATCTTTTTTGGTTTTTTTAATCCAGTTAAATCTAACAAAGAGATATCTTTACCAATAAGTGCAAGTGTTATTAACAATGAATAGCATAATGCAGAACGTTTTTTGTAATTTTTTCATTTTAATCTTAATTTCAAATACTTATGTTCAATTATAGTGCTGTGGTAATTTAACATATAATTGCTAAAGCATTTGCTTCCAGATCTGGGAAAAACACAGCAAAAAACCTAGACATACCAAAAGTCAAAATTAAAATCAAGATTAAGACGTATCATTATGCCTTTTTTTAAATTATAAGATGCCAAAACCTATTTAAACGGAGATTTTCTTCTTGTCTATTAAAATTATTAGAGTGTTTATATATTTCAATAACTTCACGTTGTAAACGAACATAATAATGAGTTTGTTTTGATAATACCTCCATATTGTCAAAGTGAATGTAATGATTTAGATTATTCAGGGCATGGTCAGCCACAGCAGACTTCTCTGGTTGACCTAATCTACAAAATCTCATATGTTCTCTACGTCTTGTATCAAAGCTACGTTTTGTGGTTTCGTTGTATACTTTACCACAGGAACAAGATAACTTATACACTCTGGAAGATGATAAAGGGTTTGGCACATCTTTAGGTGATCTTAAATGTTCTTTAATTTTTCTTGTAGGTATAACAATAGTCCTAATGCTATATTTAATTACGACTTTTTCAATTCTATCTGTAACATTAGCTATAAATGGATGAAAAGCAGTACCAACATTAAGAACTGGTTTTTCTTTAAAGTTACGTCTAGAAGGTGTAATAACATTATTAATATCTGTAAGTGAATATTCATTATCTTGTAAAGATTTTGTTAAATATTTATATCCATCCTTAGAAAATTCAGGGTCATAAATTCATTTTGCTCGATCTACTAAAGATTTAACTGCACCAATTTTTTGACGTGGATGGTGGTTGGATAACTTATGAAGGTATATATCAGTGTGTCGGCTTTCTGTAAACCTTAAAAGATAGTGAATTATTATTTTTAGATATTAATATGTCAAAAAATGGTAAACTTCCATTAGTTTCTTTTTCCATGGTAAACTGAATACTAGGATGTATACTATTTATAAAAACCAAAAAATCATGCAGTGCCTCTTCTCCATGTTTCCAAGTAACAAATGTGTTATCTACATATCTATACCAAACTGAAGGTTTTTTAGGTATATTTTGTAACGTTAATGTTTCAAATTTTTCCATGTAAAAATTAGTTATAACAGGACTAAGGGGATCACCCATTGATACACCTTCAATCTGTTCAAAAAATTTACTATTCCACTGAAAATAAGTTGTAGTAAGACAGTGCTATGTCCATTGGATAAAGATGATCGATGTATTGAATAGTTTCTTTTAAAGGCACTTTTGTAAAAAGTGAAACAACATCAAAACTAACCATTATATCACCCTCTTCCATTTTGAAACTATGCAGAATTTTTAATGTAATGTGGTGTTTTTCCTATATGAGGTTGTAATAAAAATGTGAGATGCTTTGCAAGACTGTATGTAGGAGAACCAATTGCACTAACAATAGGCCTTAAAGGAATATTAGGTTTATGAATTTTTGGTAAACCATATAGTTTTTTTAGCTGACATTTTTCATTGTTAGCTTTTCGCCGTTAGAGAGTGTTCTGATTTGTAAAAATTTGAAACATTAGCGTTACAAAATACACCTAAAAAACCTGCAATTTAGTGTAGATATGTAGATGACACATTTGTTATTTAGAGACATGGAGAAGAGGCACGGCATGAGTTTTTCGTTTTTATAAATGGTATACATCCTAGTATTCGGTTTACCATGGAAAAAGAAACTAATGCAAGTTTACCATTTCTTGACATATTAATATCTAAAAATAATAATTCACTATCTTTTAAGGTTTACAGAAAGCCGACACACAATGATATATACCTTCATAAATTATCCAACCACCATCCACGTCAAAAAATTGGTGTAATTAAATCTTTAGTAGATCGAGCGAAATGAATTTGTGACCCTGAATTTTTGAAGGATGAATATAAATATTTAACAAAATCTTTACAAGGTAATGGATATTCACTTACAGGATGTTATTACACCTTCTAGACGTAACCTTAAAGAAAAACCAGTTCTTAATGTTGGTACTGATTTTATTCCTTTTATAGCTAATGTTACAGATATAATTGAAAAAATCCTAATTAAATATGGCATTAGGACTATTCTTAAACCTACAAGAAAAATTAAAGGACGTTTAAGATCACCTAAAGATATGTCAAACCCTTTATCATCTTCCGGAGTGTATAAAGTTATCTTGTTCATGTGGAAAAGTATACATCGGAACCACAAAACGTAGGTTTTATACAAGACGTAAAGAACATATGAGATTTTGTAGATTAGGTCAACGAGAGAAGTCTGCTGTGGCTGACCATGCCCTGAATAATCTAAATCATGGCATTCAATTTGACAATATAGAAGTATAGTTTAAATAGGTTTTGGCATCTTATAATTAAAAAAAGGCATAACGATACGTCTTAATTTTGCTTTTTGGTATGTCTACATTTTTTGCTGTGTTTTTCCTAGACCTTGAAGCAAATGCTTTAGTAATTCTATGTGAATGCTTCTATCATTTTGAAATTGAAGTTTTTCAGAACTTTACGCTTACATCATAATTTGATTAAATTTCGATAAATGTGTTTTTTGGCTGACATTTTTCATTATTAGTTTTCGCCGTTAGAGAGTGTTCTGATATGTCAACTTTAAGACAGTTTAACGATATTAATTTTTAATGACCTAGTTACTCTTTACTAAAATTTAATTTTATGGTTGGCTTTATACGTTTCTAAAACTGTTATGTTGGTAGCAGGCTGTTGTTTATGTTTTATTTTTCAACTTTGACAAAATTGTTTATAACATCTATAACAATTATAGCAGATATTACTACTGACGAAGATAACTGTAAGTGTTATGGAAACGTTTAGATTGTATAATTTAAAATACACCATTAAAAAAACCAAAAAAGATAAGTATTGTATTATGTATGATAATGGTGAAAGTTTACATTTTCATACATCAATAGTTAATAACATGTAAAGCGGGGTTCACTTTAACGCATTTTAATACTGCAATTGAAGGAAATTTCTGAGCGGCACAACCATTGTTGTTTAGGGAATTTACTTTTCGCCAACTCTGTTTTCTTTGGTAGGCAGAACTGGATTTGGCAGAAATTACTGCCTCGAACTATATTTTTTTTACATTACCTAATTTGAAAGTGTATCTCTGGTAAATAGTAAATACCCATACAGTGTTTAACTTGGATTTGGAATAAATCGTTTTTACATTGATGATTGGTGCAACAGCTGCTTTATTATTAAAGCGTAAGAGACGTTGGTGGGTAATACTGTGGATTGAGCAACGCGGAACGAACAATCAAGGCAATTCTAATTTGTTCCATAATGAATTATCAGAGATAGATATGTTACCGGAGAAACTTACAGTAGAATCTGATGAAACAAATAAGATAAGGGTAACGGAAGCTCAGTGGTTAGGGGTGGGTGTTATAATAATTTGCGTGTAGCATAATTCCTAAAACGTAAGTCATAATAGGGAAAAGTCATAAATCAAAGGGCGTTAGTTTGTTTATAATCGAAAATATCTAAGCACCTATATGTGAGTATTCACAGCAACGTTCAAAACAACCAAATTTGCTTACCTTGCGTCGCATAAACCAGGTGAATCGGTAAAATAAAAGGGCCGGTCCGGTGCTTCCTGTAAAAACTTCAAAATAGTCGCACGTAATCAAAACAAGATGACGTGCTGAAGACCAGCTAATAGGTCATCAACTTTATTTACTCTTATTCTATTTTATGTTAATTCCTATCAGTGAAATTCTATATATTACACAAAAAAAACAGTAAAACAATCAAGCAGTGAAAGCTCTCCTAAATTGTTAACGTTAAAAGCTTTCATCAAAATCATAAACAAACTATGATGAAATCGTCGTCAATGCAAGGTCGTCTAATTTCAAAGTTTACCATTAAAATAATTAGTAACAAGAACATAATCGAAATATTTTATATTCTAAATTTACATGAATTGCGAATAATGTTAATACTGTGGGGCAGGGCTAAAATCACATGTACTCTTACATACAATAACGAAATAATACGCTCAAGGTTCATTAACACTATATATATATATATATATATATATATATGTCCAATATAAGGGCCACTATGGGGATTTCGTAAATGGTAAGAGCTACACAGTAGGTTAAATGGAGAAAAAGGTGGTCACTTAGGGGGCCAATAAAATGTTTAGAAATTCAAAATATTTCTATAGGGTGATGAGATATTTTCAAAAAGTTAAAATTGAGTTTTTACATTTTATTTTTTTCTTTGGGTTTAATTGAAGAAATAGAATGAAACTGAAAACAGTTTTGCATTGCCACTTTTAATTTTACACCTCATGGTAATCAGTATTTTGCGGTACGACATTTCGCCTTTTTGAAGCCATCATTAATTTTGTTTTTTCAAATACGGTCCTGCTAAGTTAAATATGTGTTTTGAAAGATTTGTGAATTACAAATTCAACGATGTAAAATACATGATAGTTGATCTACGTTCCAGACCCTTTTTGACCATCTTCAGTTTTTTCGCATTTTCTGCATTATTCTCAATGCTAGAATAAAAATAGTAACACCGTTTTATGGCAGTACGTTTTATAAACTTTTAAATAATAGAATAGAATTATTTGTTTGGTGTTTCAAATTGTTGTGAACATCATCCACTTACCTATTTGATAAATAAACGTTCCTGATATAAAACACAAAGTTACAATACATTGTAGACCTATTTCATTCTATCTTTTCAATTAAACCCAGAAAAAAATAAAATGTAAACTCACTTTTTTGCAAACATCTCATCACCCTATAGAAATATTTTTTATTTTATTTTATTGGCCCCCTAGGTGCCCACCTTTTTCTCCTTTTAACCTACTTTGTAACTCTTACCATTTACTAAATCCCCATAGTGGCCCTCGTTATATATATATATATATATATATATATATATATATATATATATATATATATATTATGATAATAAAATACCAGACTATATAGTCGGAAAGGAAGTAAAGCGCGAGCTTTCTTACATAACATTTTAAATATTAAATGTAAACGTCGGGATGAAGTTTTGAAAGAAATCCCAAGACATCTCACTTATAGTTTAATTTTAATTTTACCCTTATCGGTATAGTGATAACGTAGGAAACATAAATTTGAAAAAAATTCGAGGTATACAATAATAAAAATAAAAAAATAACACACGGTATGTAAAATTACGACAAACGGTTGAATAGACTTGGGTAAAATTATATTAATCGCCTGAAGGGCGTATATATAGTATTCAACACAAAAGAAACCGTGTTTATTCGCTAAATCGAGTACAGAAATGCTTCATTAAAACAACCAAAAATGAACACAGGGAAGTAATTACCTTGATTCGCACGAAACTTTCAGTTTATGTTTTTCTTTCCACCTTACAGCGGCCAAGGAAATTCTTGTACGATTGGCCATTCGTTAATTGATCTGGAGAATAACACTGAATCTCCAATTGCTTTAGGCGGACAAAGCCCTGCAAGACTCGGCAACTTTTGAACCCTCAATTTCAACAAACCGAATTTTTTAACTTATATTCGCAAAAATATTTAATCCAAGCCCAGGTGATTCAATAACGGAATTTATCTACACAAACATTAATTTATTTGCACAACGTTCTCTGTCTGTTATACATACAAAATTTATTGTAGCCATATACTTACAGCAACCGTTTGTCTATCTGAATAACCTGTGTGTGAATTCAGTAAGCAGTTCAATCCAACACTTTATCTTTCTTCAGAATTAAGAAAACGAGAGCGTCATAACAAATCAACGAACCACAACACAAAACAAAATTCCTCGGGATGTATGAATTCTTTCTATAATCCGCAAAAGTTCAACGGGCTGATCCGCTTACGATAGCTTCAAATAAGCCGGATAGAATGTAGGTAAACTTTGTGTGCGCGGTAGCTACATCACTCCGATCTGTTTTCTTCACAGCCTAACTCTAACCAACTAATCGAAACACAAAACCCTTACCCTACTAAAATCACGTCATCTATTAACCCTCACAGTAAAATAATCTTCCATACTTAGAACTGAACAATCGACATTCCGCAGGAAGAAACAAATCTGCTATCTAGAACCAAGATGCAAACATCCTGTTTTTCAATAGGAAACCCTATTACTCAAATAAACTCTACACACTCCCCATTAACAACTTTATCCAAAATGAACTACAAGATATCAATAATTATTCAATGCGTGGGGAAGACTTGCGATATAAGCACGATAACCAAAATAAATTTCAAAGGCGAAAACACGTATATTATATTTCATAGTATGATAACCAATTTCATTATCAAAATGAAACCACTTCGTTTGAACGTAATAAACACACAAATTTAAAACATACTTGACGGAATACTACATTTATCGGAATTCTACAATACGATACCGAAATATATGATGTACTCAAAAGAAATTATACATGGAATTCATCCACACGTGAGAGAAAATTATAAACATTTTATTAGAAGGGAAAATTGCAACCGAAATTCAATTGAGTTGGAACCTACCACATTTGTTAGGACCAACATGTTATAAAAGCTCCAACATGTGAAGGGTCATCGTATTTTAATTACAAGCATACACATAGCATCGTGTTGTAAGCTTTGGTAGATGCCAACTATAAATGTTTATATACGGATGTTGGGAGAAACGGGAAAATATCAGATGTAGGAGTGTACAAAAGTGGCATACTTGTTGCAGCAATTGCTACAAACAAATTAAAATTTTCAGATGAAAAACCATTGCCAGGTAGTACCAAAGCGGTACCATGTGTAAGTTGCGGATGCAACCGTTCCATTATCGTATAAAATCTTAAAACCGTTTCCGTGTCGCAATATGACGTGGCTACAACGTATATTTAATTATCGTAAAGCTCGAAGAATATTGGAAAATACGTTTGGGATAATAACAAACCGTTTTCGTGTGTTACTGAATACTATAAATCTAAACGCAGATAAAGTTCAAACATTGACCTTAGCTTGTATTATACTTCAAATTTTTTTACTGACAACATGTCCAAATACATATGATGGTAAGGAGCAGAATATCGAAAGGCGATTTACATTTAGGTATACTCTGTGACATAGAAAATGCAACACCAAGATGGCGTTGGAATTTTTAGAACAAACCTGGCAGAAATGTTTAACTAGTCAAATGTAGTAATTGATTAAAATTTCAAAGAAATTAAACAAAAGATAAAGGCATTTTTTTATTAATAATGTGTTGGACCGCCCCTATTAGTTTCACACTCTCGCACCCTTCTTGGCTTGGATTCCAACAGGTGGTCAATTTCTTCCTGAGGTATTGCATCCCAGGTAATCTGTAATTCATGCAGGAGAGCTTCTTGTGTCTGTGGAGGATTGGCTAATTGTTCAAGTCTTCTACCCATCATGTCCCACACACGTTCGATGGGCGAAAGGTCGGGAGATCTGGATGGCCACGCAAGATATTGACGTTAGTCTCTTCGAAGCGCTCCATAGAATGCCTTGCAATGTGAGGACGGGCATTATCCTGTTGGCAAATCAGGTAGTCCAGCTCATGGAGGATTGAAAGGATATGGGGTTCTACTTCTTCATTAACATATCGGTGGGAATTCATATTGCGTAGGATGAATACCAACTGAGACCTGCTTCCATGTACAATAGCACCCCATACCATAACCTCCACAGTGTGGTGCACATGCTGCTCAACAAAAAACTGCACATTGCGACGTTTTCCACGTATACGTCTGACCCTCATGCGACCATCGTGCATTCCCAAGCAGAATTGGAATTCGTCACTTAAGACCAGCCTATGCCATTCCATGTCCAAATCCAGTCGCAACGTACACCACTCCAAACGTTGCTGTCGATGACGAGCCGTCAGCGGAAGCACAAGATGTGGTCGATAGGACTGCAATCCAAAAGCTCTAATCAGACGGTAAACCGTACAAAAGGTTACAGGACGTCCTTCGTTTCCAAACCATTGATCGGTTATTGATCTTGTACTCGAGAATCGGTTTCTTAATGCCATTAATCGGAGATGGCGGTCCTGGACCACATTTGTCTGTGTCTTGGCAGTCAACTTCCTCTTCTACGACGTTCTTGAATTTCTCTAGGCCATGCTTGATAACACCGTACTACAGAGGATTGATTACGGTTAAGACGATTAGCAATTTCCCTGAAAGAAAAACCACCTTCGCGTAAGCCAATGATGCGACCTCTGTCGAATTCACTCAGTTTGTCGATCATTTTCAAGTTGCAGCACTCTAAGCAAAATGTAGTCTCGAAATGCAAAGAAGAACACAAAAGCAAAAGAATTGCAACCAAAAACAATACCGAAATCGACTTGATCTCTCAAGAAATACACCCGATAATTTCGATTGGTACAAGCAAAACGTCAAAAGTTCCATGGCCAATGGATTATTTTGAATGAAATTTTAATCAATTACTATCAATTTCTGCCAAGTTTGGTACAAAAATTCCAGCGCCATCTTGGTGTTGCATTTTTTATGTCGCAGAGCATATAACTTAAGTAAACAGGCAGGGAACAGGTCAACAGCGTCGGTTTTAAATAATCGAAATGAATTTGTTGTATATGTAAACGGCGTGGGAGCAGTTTAATGGCAGAATGATTTGGCGTAATATTTTTTTATTAATTATATTGGAATAACTCACTTATCAGTAATAATGTAGGTATACATATGCTATAAATCGTTGAATTTACAAATATTATTATACAAAACAATTGTTAATAATTATAAGTTTGTAAATTTAACTGCTATATTAATATAGGGAATCTATTATTTTTGTAAAAATTTCCTTTTTTAACATTCGAACAGTAGCAGCGCCATTTTTACCTTCCTGACTTCCATTGTGACCGTCCTACAAAGTGATACAAATTAACAAATAGGTGGGGCATTGTTTTTTAATACGTACCTTGCAAATATGTTGAAGTCATCGATCCGCGGTTTTTTACTACAATTTTCCAGCGATTGTATTGAGCCCAGCGATAGTTTAAACCTGTATGAAGACAGCTAGTGTAAAAGACACATTTAAGTGTTATTTGTAATAAAATGAGGTTAACGTAAAATTAAAATTTATTTTAACCGAATTGCCTTTGTATTATTATTCGAATTGAAAAGTGCAAGTAATAATAATTTTAATGCTTAAAAAAGTTGTGGTATTTACGAATATAAAAACCTGAAAGTAAATTATTATATTTATGAATATAATAAATAAATTAAAGTGCTTCTGGAAAAGTGTCAAAGCAGATATTTATGCAGTATACATATGTATATTGGTGCTGTATACACAACTTGCCGATGCTGTAGATCTTCGCCCAATGGATCAATAACATTGGAATTCGAAGTACATCTGAATTGGAAATTGGACCAGCAGTAAGCAAGGAACATTAACGTGAGTCTATGAATCTTACATATTTATTTGAAGGTCACGTTGCATTTTATTAAAATTTATTTATGTGTATTTATGTAAAGGCTACAAGTCTGGAAATGCTACAATCATTTATTGATTTTATATTGATTCAATATTATTTAAAAAGAAAAAAAATACTTACGCAAATTAAATTAGTAGTATTGTTTGGTTATGATGTTACACAAAGACATATATTAAGGTCAACGAAATGCACATGCGCACAACATATAATATATTTTCAAATGATACAAGGTGTTTGAATAAAAGTAAAATGTATACAATTCCAGATTTAATTAAAAACAGGATTGAATTTGTACAAAAGAACCTTACATAAATGTTTAATGTTTTTCTTTTTATACTGAACTATATTAAATCCTATTCCCTGGAGATGCTAGTCGAGGTGAATTATTTAAGTAAAATTAACAAAAAGTATCATATTAAATTGATGATAGCACAACGTGCCAAAGTTGTAGTAAGATACATTACGATTTACTAACACCATTAACCTCATTATTTCATTTAATTCAAATGTGATAAAAGTTAAAAATAATAATTAATTATTTCAGTACGATACAATTTATATCAGTACTCAATTAAAATTTATTAAATTATATACTATATATATATATATGTATATATATATATATATATATATATATATATATATATATATATATATATAGGTACCAAGTGTACTCTGTTGAGACCGATATGTTAACAGGTCGCTATGAATCCCCAGGTAGGGGTAACTTACAAAACTCGTTTTTTTATATAAAGTATATACTCTTAGGTACTTGTGAGTTCCGATAACGTTGCCGCCGTAAAAGTAAACTGTAGCAGGTCATCAAAGACTAACTATATAATATGAAATACACGAAAATGGCTAACTACGTTGACATAATAAATTTGAGCTTTAAATATTTGGAAAACCAAAATAATACTTCTTTAATCTTAACAGCAATTAAAAATCAAAGTGACACGTCAATCGATTATTTTAATTTAGTAATGCTATTATCTTCAATATTTAAAAATTTTTATTAGTACTTATAACAATAATAAGTTTATCCATGATTGCACTATATTTGAAACAATACACTTCCTAGATGCTTGTTCGTTATGTTATAAGCAATTTTCTAAATGTAGGTACTATAAATAAATCGTTGTCATCTTTAAAGCTTAGTTCTTGTTTGCAATTAGCACTTTGTTTTAACAGAAAAGTTCCATTCCTTTTTTAACTTAAACCCATTATTTATTGTAATAAATAAAATGCATTGTCATTACCGTACAGTTTTTAAATGGTATATTATTTAGTCGTTAAAGTTAAGTAGTATTACATGTTACATGTGCTATGCTAGTTAATTTTTCTATACTAAATACGATTATTTAACCTTTTCGTATGCAGTTTTCATATCTTTATATTTCAATAAGTGAACAGAAACTTAATCCCCCAACTAAACATAAAAACCTTACCGGTCAGTTTGTTATTTCTAACAAAATATGAAACCACAACAAAACAAACAATCCTACACAAAAATACAATTTTACTTAATATATATAAAATTCAATTTGTGCCCATAAAGATGGATATCCACAATATCGTTTCTTTTCACTGTTAATTCAGATTATATAATAAAAAAAATCAAAAACACAGTACCTGTTGCTGTTTATCAAGGCTAAATACACTGCAGGTTCCTGCACCAAGTGAGCGATCTCCTGTCGACGATGTTAACAGCGTTCGGCTCCTTCTCATTCGAAATAACGCAGTTTCCATTCACCAATAGATATGAAATTCACATATAAACTTTCAACAACGTTATGCAAAGCGTCTCACTAACAATACATGAGGGATTGTTTTTTTTCTTTTACAACTACATTAGCGGTTAACAACTACAGCGGTGTTATAATGACGAAAGTAAACAACAAAAGCAAAATTAATTTTTATTCCCAATATTGTTGTTGAGGTATCTCTTTTATCTATGGAATCACAGGTGAGCACTTCACTAGAATTGTTTTGGCAGCACTCTGTTTCGTCGCACTTATACAAACATTAATCTACCTTCACTAAGTAAATAAATTCTTGCTATCGCAGTAAAGTTAAATAACTTCCGCTTAATAAATTTGGTTCTTAATTGCGTAAGACATTCTTTAACAAAATTAAATTTGATTAATTTCCACATAGCCGCATAGGACCTTTCTTCACAGGTATTTAGCATCGGCTGACTTATTATTGCATAATTCATTCAACTCATGGTCAAATATAAATGCTTATCACACAAAATGTGCAAGTGTCTGTAGATAACGTCCTACTTGCAACTTAATTCCCTTTTATGTTTCACAAAGTCACTTCCTTTAGTTTAAAATAAACCTTCACAACCTCTATAATAACATTTCAACATATATTACTTTTTCTTATAATGACAGAGTAAAAAAAATAAATTTCTTTTCTTGATTTGAAATAAATAACGCCAGTACCTTCTTATTAAACAACCCAATTTCCAATTATCATTATATTTATTAAAACAATTATAAAAGGAATTTATGAAATTTATAAAGCATTTAGGTTTGATTTAATTTTAATAATAATTTATAGCGAAATGAGAAAGATTTACGTTGCCGATGTCTAATACTAAGCTGAATTTTTAGGTTTGTTCCAGAGGATAGTTTCATTTAATATAACCATAAAAATGGTTTTTCAACATAGTAGAAACCGAAGTAAAGTTTTAGGTTTTTATATATGAATCACAAAGTTGACTTACTGCCTGATCCACCCATCAACCCAGAGTCCAAACTATTTAACTTCGAGGCATGGAATTTTCAGGTATGAGAACCTACATGGTGGAGGTGTAAAACAATGAACGATTTAAAAAGATGCTCTCCTTAAGAGCGTGAAACATGGAGTTGAAGGTCGGTATAATTTTCCTGGTTAAAGGGAAGTGGAGGGTAATGGAACGTATCTGCCGTTTTTAACCATATGACCTCCAAATTTCTTTTAGAAATATGATCCCACATTTTTTAATAAGTTCAGTATTTGTAGGGATAAAATACAGGGTCGGCCTGGTTAGGAGTGACATCCAATATTATCTGATCTACTACGAGTGGAGACTTCATACTCGACAAATAGACGCATGGGTGCTTATATAATCCAATGCACTTCAATTTTTAAAAACTTTTTAAAAACAGAACTGTACTTAAATATAAGAGTTTAAAAATGTTTTTAGAATATACCAAGAAATTGTTACAAAATATGAATTTTCAAGTACTTGTGTAGAACCGTAACAAGAATTATTTTAAATAAAGCATACAAGATTGCATTATGTGAGAGAAAATGTTTCAGATTAATTAAATTTTAGACACTGATAATTTGGTAAATGTTTATGTTCAAGTTGTAATACTATTTAATGCAATTTTAAATAAACAATAACAGGCCAAGTAGTTGACGAATACACCGATAATATTAATTATAAATGTAGCGTTGAAATTAGTGCAAATACTTTGAAATTTGTAACCTTCAACAAGAAAAATGGTAATTAGTAGTAAACACTTTTATATGTTATACCTACACAAGAGGTTTTTTATTAAAATTAAGCCAATAGTAACCATTTACCGGTGTTGTCTTGATTGTTGAAGCTAATTCAACATAAATCACACATTATTTTAACCTTAACGCCAAAAATTATTGGGTACATACAATATTAGTGATTCACGCAAAATTTAATTTTAAGAAAGTACGCTAAATTTTAACATTAAAATTCAATTCTTGACAACTACAATACAAAATGTAGCATTTATGTGGAAGTTATCTCAAATGTAAACGAAGATACAGAGTAATAGTTAGTTTAATATTTGACATTGTTTGTTTTTCTACAATTCAAACTGAAAAAAAATAATCCTAAAAATCTTACACTAGTTTCCCATTTTGTATATTAGTTTTGTAAATAATTAAATATTTCCCAAATCCTATACAAATAAAATAATTTAAGCATTAGATTAAGGTCTTTCGTATAATCGTCTTACAAGGTATCATTAAACTGATTATGTGGAATTTTCAATATTCTCATATTATTTCTACACTAACTGCTTTCAAACTGATTATCTAAACTTGATTGCATGTCACAATTACAAAAGAATAGCTTAAACTTACAATTACCAATTAACATTTCAATAGTTCAATATTTGGACATTTCTTTTTTAAACAAATCTTATATTTATATTTGTTTACTGCATCCTGTGGACGTTTCTTAACATAATAATTTGCAAATAAATCGATGTTTCAAATTCGGATTCTTTGGTATATACGAAGTAGCTCTTAAATGGCCCGAATATAGCTGCCACTACTTGGGCTACACAAGGTCACGCTAGTATATTCAGACAAGCTGTATATAAAAGCGACCTCTACAGCATGATGATAAGGACCAATCTGTATATACTGCACATATAAACGCGTTTTGTCATATCTACTATCATATTTTGATGATGTACACATAGGAAGCCCGCAGTCGGGTTTCATAACGTTTTTTTCGGCTTGAGAACTTACAGTTAATATGTTGGTTCCAAATGACTTAATATATATATATATATATATATATATATATATATATATATATATATATATATATATATATATATATATATGAAAGTAATGGACAACAAAATAGTAGCAAACCTTTTATTAAATAAACACACTACTGTAACTCCCAAAGAAAAGTAATTGTTTAAATTAATGTTTGTTGAAATTAAAGCGTAATACAAAGAAAATTCATGGTTCGGTGTGTTCAATATAACAATGGATAAAAGAACTAAAAGCAACTGTCAAATTTATAGTCAAACTAGACTAAATATCTGGAATTAATGTTCAATTACGGTGCGAACGTAGCACAAAGAAATTAATAGTTTGTTGTATTCCATGTAAAGTAATAACAGGAATTTAAACTAAATGTCTAAATATAAATCGGATGACCCCAAGGCTTAACAGTGTTTGATTTTAGTATAATCTTTTTAGTAAAATCAAAAATTAATTAAAACAAACCAGGGCCCGCTCTAGCCTTTATGTCACCCCGGACAAACAGACAATTTGCCGCCAGTTTTTTTTAAATAAAATAAAAATTATGTTAAAATCATTTATTTAAAAAAATATATGTATTACACTACATAATAAACATTTAAAAAGGGCAAAACTTAAAAGTAGTGGTACATGGGTTTTCCAATAAGAGGTGTTATTTTGAATAGTCCGCTATTTCGGTAGATGTCACTTTTGAAGCTGTCATTTATTGACATTTGACAAGTAAAAACTACGCGATTAATAAAAATGGAACGATACACGCTGCAACAACTCATTGAAATTATTAAAATTCACTATAAAAATGGTGAAAATTTGGCAGAGACGGTTCGTAAAACTAAAACATTTTGGGTCGTCGTGAAGCACCTTGTTGGACCGCAGTACAGAAATTGGTGAACAAATTCGAGCTCTTGGGACAAGTTAATGATGTGAAGAATAAAACCCGTGCATGTCGCTCAAGAACAACTGAGAATATTGCTGCTGTAGCCCAAAGTGTTGAAGAAAACCTAGGTTTGTCCATTCCTCGTCGTTCTTTGGAATTGGGCATTCCACAAACGTCATTACACCGTATTTTGCATAAAGACTTGGGTCTTAAGGCTTATAAAGTTCAGTTAACACAAGAACTCAAGCCGGCCGATCATCAACAACGTCGTGTCTTTGCCGATTGGGTCGTTGAAATGCATGAAAATGATCCGGAATTCCATCGAAAAATCATCTTGACTGATGAGGCCCATTTCCACCTCGGTGGGTACGTCAACAGGGAAAATTGTCGCATCTGGGGCTCGGAAAACCCAAGAGTTATTGTTGAAAAGCCCCTCCATCCTCAACGTGTGACTGTTTGGTGCGGTTTATGGTCTGGCGGGGTCATTGGACCTTACTTTTTCGAAAATGAGGCTGGAGCAACAGTTACGGTGAATGGATTGCGCTATCGAGAGATAATTAATGATTTTTTATGGCCGGAATTGGATGGTATTGATCTGGACAACGTTTACTTTCAACAAGACGGCGCTACGTGCCACAGAAGCAACGAAACCATTGATCTTTTACGGGAAAAGTTTCCGGACCGTGTTATCTCTCGAAGAGGTGATCACAATTGGCCACAGAGATCTTGTGATTTAACAACTTGCGACTTCTTCCTTTGGGGTCGCGTGAAAGATAAGGTCTACGCCAACAGCCCAGCGTGGATTCAAGGCCTCAAAGATGGAATTCGTGAGGCTATCGATGACATAGGGCAGCCACTTTGCGATTTGGTTATGGAAAATTTCATGAAAAGGATATGGTCCTATAAGCGTAGTCGTGGTAGCCATTTGGCTGATATTGTTTTCCATTATTAACGGCATACCTTCCTCTTTATAATGAAATAAACATCCGATCAATTATCTCAAAAAATTCCATTTTTCTTTGAATATCAAAATAACACCTCTTATTGGAAAACCCTTTATAAGGTGCATTTTTATTGCTATACTTTATTCTATTAAGAAAGTACAACCCATTAAGACGATTTTGCGTTGTAGTTGAACGTAAAAAATTCTTCATCAATTTTAATTTGGAAAAACTTCTTTCTCCACTTGCAACAGTTATTGGTATACACAGCAATACTCTTAAGGAAACACCTAGGTTTGGGGCACAATTTAACATTGTTATTAATTTTAGAACAGTGCTTGGGCTTTCTTTTTTGCCCATAAGCCCAGATACTGCACAAATTTCTTCTGCTAATTCTACCCCATTAATATCAACAGAATCACCGTGAGTTAAAATACTTTCTAGATCGTTGCAATGTTTTAAAAGATTTTCTTTAGGCATTCCCTGCTTCAACGTCAATTCGTCAGCCAGTTCTCTCGCATCAACAATAGTTTCATTAAAAGATTTATCCGATCGAAGATCCTGAAAGACCTTTTTGCAATTTTGCAAAAGATCAAGTGCAGATGCTAGATCATAATCTTTTGTCTGCAACAATTTGCTTATTGGATTAATACAGTGTAAAATTTTATACCAAAGAACTATTGAACACAAAAATTTAAATTGTTTAACCCAACATAATAAACCCGAGGCTTCGTCCTTTATTAAATTATCAATTTTTTCATTCTCATAAATGCTTAGCAAGGCGTCGTATACGCCTTCGATATAAAATCTTAAAGGCTTTAAAGCCTTTATCCTACTCTCCCATCTAGTATCACTTAATGGTTTTAAAGTCAAACCCTGGACATGTTTTAGAAGAATTACTCAGCGAAAAGTAGATGCTGAAAAAAATACATATATTTTTTGAATCATATTAAAGAAATTAGCGCCTTCCAGAGATGCTTTTACCATATCGTTAACTACTAGATTGAGAGAGTGACTACTACATGGAACGTAGAAAGCTCGCGGATTTAGGTTCTTAATCCTAGATTGCACTCCTGATTTATCGCCCCGTATATTAGACCCGTTGTCATATCCCTGTTCTCTTATATCCTGTAAATTTAAACCCAAATTATTAAGTTCTGCAATTATAATTTCAAACATTTGCTTCCCTGTAGATCTTTCAACTGGAAGAAAACCCAAAAAGCTTTCCTTAATTTTAATTTCAACCTCATCCTGATTGGAATCAGTTTTATTGATTGAAACATACCTGATTACAAGAGTCATTTGCTCCACCTTAGAAATATCAGGAGTGCAATCCAAAATTATCGAATAATATTTGGCTTTTTTTATTTCATTAATAATATAAGATTTCACACCTTGATGCAACAGGTCTATTATCTCGTTTTGAATATATTTCCCAAGATAGTGAGCTTTCGTTTCTTCTTTTTTAAGCACCCCACGTACGTGTTCTTCCATGACGGGATCAGATAGCAGTTCAACTATTTTTAAGAAGTTACCGTTATTATGCTCAAACAGCTTGTCGCGTATACCTTGGAAAGCCAGACAACTTTTACCAAGCATTTTAGTGATTGCTACGATTCCTAAAAGCACTTCTTGCCAATGGTTTATTTCAGCGTTAACAAGTCTTTGGGTATCCGCATCTATAGTTTTACAACACTTTAATCTTAGGTTCAGTTCTAGAAAAGATTTTTGGGACTGAATATGATTTTTAGAAATTTCGTGGTCTTTTAGAGTTTGATTCAGATGTTTCCAACTTTTAAACCCCTCCTTTGAAAGGGAACTAAGTATACAGCCAAACATTTTGCAGCAAAAGCAATATACGCAATTTTTTGAGACACTAGCCAGTCTCTTAAAATTTGCTCTCCATTACTTAAAATTCTTTTATAATAATTAGGGCTAAATTTTCTACCAGTCTCATCGTATGGAAATCTATAATTGTACAATGGTTTAGGTGGACCTTGTCTTACCAAAAAGATTCTTTCGGCGTCTGGTAGTATCATTGGCCAGAGTGCTGGATCTGTACTTAAAAGTTGTTGAGCACTTTCTGTAGGTGCCACATTGGTATCAATACTGCTCTCATTTGGCGACGGAGGGCTGCCACTGTCAGTTGCAAGTATTAGTTCAGGTATATCGTTCATTTGTTGATCCTCATTTTTCTCAGGTGAGTCTCTGTTGTCACTGTTGTCAGTGTCTTTCAATGCTGTCTTTGATGTAGAACATTTTGAGTCGTCATTTGTTTTGGTACTGTCCGGCGTACTCTGTAAATAATTTAGTACAGTACCAGCTTGTCTTTGCCTTTGCATTTCCTTCTCCACCCTTCGTTTTTTATATTCGCAACCAGATAGTTTTTTTGCGTCCCTCGGATATTCTGGAAGCTACACAAAATAAAACAAAGCAAATTATAAGGAAATTGTCTTACAATAGACTTAGACAGGTACTGCACTTTTTTCTGCGCATTTAAAATCTAGGGGAACGATTAAGCAGTTTTATATGTTTTTTATATTTATAAATTATGTAATAGTAGTAAAATAGTAACGAACCTACCACACCTGATACCTTTCAAATTTGAAAAAGTATAAGCACTTGCATTTTACACAATTTTGCTTCAAAATCTAAAATGGTATAAAATAGGGCAATTTTTCTTGTCCAATTTAGTCAGATCATGCATAGATTTATTCTAGAACGCTCAATGTTTAAATAAATATTTTATTTTAATTTTATGAAATACCTAACAAACTTTTGCTATTTTTAAGAAAATTTTATTTATAAAACTAGGTAAAAATATTCGTAGCTTTACTTAAAAAGGATCGCAACCAGTAGTTGATAATAAAAAAAAAGAATCAGGGTCTATTGGTCAGTAAAAGGGAGGAATTATTCAAAAAAATCAAGCTTTAGGGTATTCCGTATATTACATAACCTTTTTTAAGGTATTTGAAAAAGCTCCTTCGCAGATAAAAATTAAATTTCAAAGACGATTTTTTAACGAAACATAAACAAATTTCAGTCCTTTTAAAATTATCAAAACAAGTCTTTTAACTTTTTAATTAATTTATCTGTTTTGTTCAAAAATCGTTTTCAAAATTTAATTTTCATCTGAGAAGGAGCTTCTTCAAATACCTACCTTGAAAAAGATTATGAAATTTAAATGAAAGTTTGTTTTTAACACGCTTGTATTAGCTTGACCTACATGTTTGTTTGCTTGTCTGTCTGTTTGTAACCGACTTCTTTGAACAAGCATGCGCGCGTCGGCGATACATACGATACAAGATACGGCGCATTTGGGATCCAATGCCTATCCTCTAGACCGAGTAAGTCCTTTCCAATTTTAGCTCCAAATAAACTGTCATGTTATTTTTGCAAGGAAAACCATCTCATTTTTGATTGTGACGAATTCAAGGCATTAGATATTTCAAGTAGAACAAGTGAATGATTTGAAGCTATGTAATAACTGTTTCGATCCTACCCATTCTACAGCTCAATAAATAGTTTAAATAAATTATAAATACTTAATATAGAGAATATAAATAAACGAAAAGATTAGTATTATTGTGAAAAAAGCGTGTTTTGTGCCATATTTTTCTTTCATCGAGCACCCCACGCTTTTTCTACAATAATACTGATCTTTTTCGTTTATTTATATTTTCTGCCTATATTAAGAATTATTTTTCGTTTTTTAGTTCGATTGATCATTAAAGCGTGTTTTTTAGTTTTTTTAAACTGTATTTATTTTTTAATAATTTTTGCCTTTTACTGATCTAAATACCCTAATTTCGTAGATTCGTTAAGTTAACGGTTAACTTACCTTAAAAATCACAAATCACACTGATTATTGAATCAGAACAGTATATACAATTGAGAGTTGCACTTGTTATCACCACCGACGAACGAGCAAAAATAATGCTATGCTGTAATAAGACAGCCATTTTATAATTGAGGACAATAGACAAGTCATTTCTTGTCTATTCCTAATTCAGACAAGTTCATGCGACAACCTACTTGCTGATTTATATGGCATATATGCGATGCGCGGTTATATTAGGTAGTGTACACAAATATCACCCATGTTCCTTATTTAATAATTATTATTGAATAATTAATTATTTTTTCCTAATTATACCTATTTTCTTTACAACTACAGTAGAATCCGGTTATAACGAACCACAAGGGACTTGAAAAATAAATTTGTTATATCTGAAGTTCGTAATAAACGATAAAGGAAAAAAGTTACACATATTTTATTTTTACGATACATTAATAAATCACTATATTATACAATATTTACACATTTATGAGTTAGTTTTTGTTAAAAAAAAGTCTTACATTTTCGATTGTTTATTATATTTCGTAGACCAAAACAGTTTATCCACACAATTTTCGATTTAAATTTTTGAAACACCGTGGCTTGAGTGATTTGCTTTCGTTTTTCTGTCCCGGTTAAATTAGCACACACAAAAACTGTTACCCGCTCTTTTGATAATTTGTCGCCTAGACATTTTTCACATTTAAATTTTAGTGTTTTGTCTGGGTTCTTTAATTTAAAAAAATAACCCGGTTTCGTCGCCATTATCACTAAAATTACCCTTGATATTAGGCCACTTATTGTTTAACTAGCCTGTTAATTGATTTATTTGATTGACAAGTTGATTAAGAAAAACCCTGCAAGGTCAGCGTGTACAGTATTGTTAAAATACATAATTACCCTTTAGGATTAAAGATTTAAACACCAGTTAGGAAAGTATTTAGGCAAGCATTTCTAAGAAAAGAATTACAGAAACCTTATCTTTGCACACCAAATAATCTACGTATCTGTTATTTATTTTACTGGCAGAATACTTGCTTACTTTTGTGTAAAATTTAACGGACGGAAACAATTTTTCCGAACGTTATATCCGAAAGTTCGTTGTTTACGAGTTTATTGTAACAAACAATATTTATAAGGGATCTTATGGAGAGTGTGACGGGACTTTTAAAACTAGTACGTGTTACCTGGAAGTTCGTTATAAGCGGGTTTTAACTTTCTTGTAAAAACAGTGATAAGAAATGTTTTTACAAATGAAAGGCGGCATGCTATTATTATTAATATTTTAAGTTTAATATTTTCTCACATTCTGAGAGTAAAAATGTCGCCCCTAAGATTTTCCGCCCCGGACAAATGTCCGGGTTGTCCGGTCTTGGAGCGGGTCCTGAACAAACTGTATTGTACAATTAAACCAATAATAATATTCATATCAGTTTATCATTAGCAGTCAATAAGACATTACCGTCTCCCAATCAGATACCAATGTTTAAACCTTCTAGGATTAGTAAAAATATAGCAATAATACACATAACAAGCCATGATGATAGATGCCTGTACATATTGTCATATGTTTACAAAAAAAAACATTTAAAATTACTGACTTTATAAAAACACTGCAGATAACTAGATTAAATTTTTAAAATGAGGCATTTAAAAAAACAATTTTACAAATAATTATTTCAAAGTGGCCTATAACACAGTAAGGCAACGCTGTACATTTAGATAATTTAAAGTGTATTTGCAGTCACACCGAATCCGAAAATGCCGAAGTGTTCGTTTAAAGATTGCCTAAGTACTTCTAAATCGAAAAAGTATAAAAATGTTCGATTTTATCCATTTTCAAAGCCTACCACAAATCGAGCAAAATGTTTGTTATGGTTGGATTTATGTGGAAATAACAAATTACAAATTGAAAATATTTCGAGAAATGTTTATATTTGTGAGAAATATTTTATTGGAAAGAAGACGAATGATGCAAATCCGATTCCATATGAACATTGTCGTGAAACTTATCGAAAATGCAATAGTTTGGACATTGCAAGTTACACAGAAGTTGGAGGCAGTGCTGCTGGAAATAGTAATGTTTATTCGGAAATAGTGTCATCTTTAAATGTGGATGATCATCTTCTAAAAATATGTGATCATTCGTATGCAAAGAACCGAACAAGTTCCATACAACACAATGCAACACAAACTACTGCAGTGGCAGGACAACTGAAGCCAAAACATTCGGAATTCCAGTATTTCTTCTTGTTTTCATCATTAGCACAACATAAACATTTTAAATATTTTACTGGCTTGACAATACCAGAATTTGAAGCTCTATATAATTTCTTAGATGAAAGTGTAATGCCCTATTTAAAATATACCAGAAAGAGTAATACTCCCACAAGAAAAAAGTAGAGTCAACTTTCTTTCAGAGACAAATTATGTTTAATGCTAGTGCGGTTGAAGAGAGGATATACATTAAAAGAACTTTCCATATTTTATAATATCAGTGCTACCCATGTAGGGGTAATATTTTATACGTGGGTGCAGTTTGTATCTCCAGTGCTGTTGCCTACGGAATGATTTGTTTAAAGGAGCTAGAGATACAGAGAGAAGTCATATGCCAGCTATTTAACTTCTAGGCATGGAATTTTGGTATGAGAACCTACATGGTGGATGTAAAACAAGGAACGATTTAAAAGATGCTCTTTAAGAGCGTGAAATATGGAGTTGAAGGTCGATATAATTTTTCTGGTTAAAAAGTGGAGGGTAATGGAATGTATCTGGTTTTAACCATATGACCTAAATTTCTTTTAAAATATGATCCCCATTTTTAATAAGTTCAGTATTTGTAGGGATAAAACAGGGTAGGCCTGTTTAGGAGTGACATCAATATTATCTGATCTACACACTTCATACTCGACAAACAGACGCATGGGTGCTTATATAATCCAATGCACTTCAATTTTAAAAACTTTTTAAAAACAGAACTGTACTTAAATGTTTTATAAGAGTTTAAAAATGTTTTTAGAATATACCAAGAAATTGTTACAAAATATGAATTTTCAAGTACTTGTGTAGAACCGTAACAAGAATTATTTTAAATATAAGCATACAAGGCCGACTTTAGGCATTATGTGAGAGAAAAATGTTTCACATTTAAATTAAAAGGGCAAATTTTAGACACTGATAATTTGGTAAATGTTTATGTTCAAGTTGTAATACTATTTAATGCAATTTTAAATAAACAATAACAGGCCAAGTAGTTGACGAATACACCGATAATATTAATTATAAATGTAGCGTTGAAATTAGTGCAAATACTTTGAAATTTGTAACCTTCAACAAGAAAAATGGTAATTAGTAGTAAACATTTTATATGTTATACCCACACAAGAGGTTTTTATTAAAATTAAGCCAATAGTAACCATTTACCTGTGTTGTCTTGATTTTAAGCTAATTGAACATAAATCACACATTATTTTAACCTTAACGCCATACAGTATTAGTGATTCACGCAAAATTTAATTTTAAGAAAGTACGCTAAATTTTAACATTAAAATTGAGTTCTTGACAACTTCAATATAAAATGTAGCATTTATGTGGAAGTTATCTCAAATGTAAACGAAGATACAAAGTAATAATTAGTTTAATATTTAACATTGTTTGTTTTCTACAATTCAAACTGAAAAAAATAATCCTAAAATCTTATACTAGTTTCCCATTTGTATATTAGTTTTGTGAATAATTAAATATTCCCAAATCCTATACAATCGAAAAATGTAAGCATTAGATTAAGGTCTTTCGTTTAATCGTCTTACGCAGGTAAGGTACCATTAAACTGATTATGTGGAATTTTCAATATTCTCATATTATTTCTACACTAACTGATTATCTAAACTTGATTCATGTCACAATTACAAAGAATAGCTTAAACTAACAATTATCAATTAACATTTCAATAGTTTAATATTTGGACATTTCTTTCTTAAACAAATCTTATATTTATATTTGTTTACTACATCCTGTGGGCGTTTCTTAACATAATAATTTGCAAATAAATCGATGTTTCAAATTCGGATTCTTTGGATATACGAAGTAGCCCTTAAATGGCCCGAATATAGCTGCCACTACTTGGCTCACAAGGTCATGCTAGTATATTCAGACAAGCTGTATATAAAGCACCTCTACAGCATGATAAGGACCAATCTGTATATACTGCACATACAAACGCGTTTTGTCATATCTACAATCATATTTTGATGATGTACATAGGAAGCCCGCAGTCGGATTCATAACGTTTTTCGCTTGAGAACTTACTGTTAATATGTTGTGCGGGTTCTACAATGACCATGGTGACCACGAACAAGGAATACTATATTTAAGTATGTAGCTCAAATTTTAAAATTGGGACTTTTTTGATAATAAGTATGAAACTGTTACGTTTAGGCAAATAAAGTTTTAAACAAACTTACCTTAATTTTTGACGTTAAATCGATCTGAGTAATAAAAAATAGGGGTTTCCATTTGATTTTTTTGAGTAACTTGCATTTTTTGATAGTCAAGTTTAGACATTCATAATTTTATTTTTATGAAAAATACAAATGTCATTTTTTGCAGACTGTTGCAATAAACCTTTGCCTACAACACCTCAAAGTTTTATTCAAATTGTTTGACAGGAACAGAACAATTAACGAGTTATTACTAAGACCGCATCTGTCAATTTTTTTAGAAAAATGTTTTTTTAAAACGACTGAAATTTCGTATCTAGTTTATTTAACAAACTTACCTTAAAATTCGACATAGAATCCAAAAATGTATTAATATACGAGGTGTTCATTTAAAATAAGCTGCTAGTACCGACTTCCGGTATAACCGGAAAATATTTTAGATGAGTTAGCCCTAACATCATTACCCTGTCACCAAATTTTCAAAATTATAGTAAGTTTGGTTTAGCAGATACTCATAGGATCAGCTCTAAAGGCGGACCCTGTACATATATATATATATATATATATATATATATATATATATATATATATATATAAGTAATGGACAACAAAATAGTAGCAAACCTTTTATTAAGTAAACACACTACTGTAACTCCCAAAGAAAAGTAATTGTTTAAATTAATGTTTGTTAAAATTAAAGCGTAATATAAAGAAAATTCATGGTTCGGTGTGTTCAATATAACAATGGATAAAAGAACTAAAAGCAACTGTCAAATTTATAGTCTAACTAGACTAAATATGTGAATTAATGTTCAATTACAGTGCGAACGTAGCACAAATAAATTAATAGTTTGTTGTATTCCATGTAAAGTAATAACAGGAATTTAAACTAAATGTTAAAATATAAATCGGAGGACCCAAGGCTAAACAGTGTTTGATTTTAGTATAATCTTTTAGTAAAATAAAAATTAATTAAAACAAACTGTATTGTACAGTGTACAACAATAAAATCAATAATAATATTCAGTTTATCATAAGCAGTCAATAAGACATTACCATCTCCCAATCAGATACCAATGTTTAAACCTTCCAGGATTAGTAACAATATAGCAATAATAGATGCATCCGCCTGTACATATTGTCATATGTTTACAAAAAAAATATTTAAAATTAAATCGAAGTACTGTAAGTCTGACTTTATAAAACCTGCAGATAAGTTTAAATTTTAAAATGAGGCATTTCAAAAACAATTTTATAAATAATGATTTCAAATTGGCCTATAACACAGTTAGGCAACGCTGTACATTTAGATAATTTAAAGTGTATTTGCATTCACAAAAGGCATACAGGTAATGTCTAATTTAGCTTTAGAATTCGTTCTGTCGTCTAATTTTAGTTATAGATCTTCGTGCTATCCATTAGTATCAATGTAACAGTTCACAAGGGAAGTAAGTTTAACAAATTGTGTGTATACTTATTGGAGTAAAAATATGTTTATGGTTGCCTGAGTTATTCGTATAGGAACCTCTGTAATTTCTTACAGAAGACACGAGTAGGCATTTGTATAAACTCTTACCTTAACGATGTGTACAATAAGACCACTTCACACAATAGAATTTCAAGAGATTAAACCAAGTTTACGATTATAGATATCGGAATATGCATTTTCCTTAAAGTTAGTAATTATAAGAAAACTGTGGTGTTGATAGCTGGCGTTTTAACCTTCAAATCCGCAAGATGCGTAGGAAATAAGTAATACTAATTAATCATTTCGCATAATGAGGAATAAATATAAATCCAACCCTAGTCGATGGATTAATCACATTCATAAAATTATTAGATTCCTCTAGGGATTAAAACGTAGCATGCACCCATTTGTTGAAGAAAGAAAACAAAACGTTCTTTTTATGAACTTTAATTGTTACCAACCGTAATCCAGTAGTTCTCAATCGTGAAAAGTATGAGTGACCATCAACCATTTTAAATATTAAATTGCATATTTAATTTAGGAAAATAGCATATTAAGACAATAGAAACAGTAATAACCAATTGATTATAATAGCTATCTGTTTAAATAATGTAACATCCGAAATAATGGATGTTCCCCAATAATAGAGATGAGTTTATAGTCATTGCAGTAAATATTTCATTCCATTCTAGGGTGGACAATACAAAGAGTAATTGGTAATTTGCGAAAGAGACCAGTCGTTGTCTTAATGAAAGCGGTTTATTGTTTGAGCACTTCCTTCAGTGTGTTTAAATTAAACGTTAACTTCGTTAAAATTTTAAAACAATGCCAAATATAAGAGAGTTAAAACAATACATGTTTTTGGACTCTAATTACCCATATAATAATCTTACTATTAGTATTATTATTTCATCTGTTTTTATGTTAAGAATGAATAAAAACATAGCCTACGTGATTTTTATACTTATTACATATTCTTTTTAATATTTTTCTTGTAAATCAAGTTACTTATGGAACATGTTATATCATTAAAATGGCTTAAAATATCCTATCGAATGATGTAAGGCTTAAGAAAAAATGAACTTGATGAAACGTCGGAATATTATTTTTGAAAATACATGCTTATTAGCTATGCAAAACTGCATTAAGAATGTTACATTGCATTTTTGAGATTCTTGATAACAGGGTCATCCACGCGAAAAATGTATATCGCGATTTTCTTATTTTTTTGGCCATAAGTCAAAAACAAACGAAGATAGCTCAAGTTTCTTTTCAGACTATTAATCAGGTTAAGTTTAGCAAAAGTGCAAATTTAATCCTATGCTCTATCTCGTATAATTAGCGAAATCCCATCCTAAAGCTCGAATTTGAATCACCCAGTACCTATTCTTAAAGCTTTTGTGCATATTTCTGAAAGTTTTACTTTATTTTTTCAATCAAAATTAAAAACAGTAAGACAATAAAACCAATAATTTGAATTTTGGTTTTAGGAGTATTAGGATTTAGTTGTAAAACTTTGAGTAGTATATCATTTTTCCTATTAGTGGTATTAATGTAGTGTAAATTAACGAATAATCCGATCATAATTTAGATTCAAGAATTAGTTAACTTAATGATCACCGTGCTACCCATGTTACCATTACACACGAACTGTAAAGATTATTAAATCCATATAATTCAGCTTTGATAGAAAAAGTACTATTGTGATCATTCAAAATGACACTATAAAACATTGATTTTATGTAATTTGATCGTTTATCGTTGAAGTTTAAATCGGCGTATTTAACCTCAAAACACTTAACGAAATGGAACAAAAACAACCCAAAATAAAGAAATAAAAACAACTTGACTGAAATGTTCGAAATAATTAATTGACGGCTTATTTGTTTGTCGTTAAATTGCACTTGAAACGTTTATATAACGGGTATTTCTAGTTCTCCAATTTAAACTCACCCTTTAACTTACAAAGCATTGAGCGTCGGTGGAGCCCCGAATATTTGCATTTGATAAATGAATTCACTATTTATGCAGCTTTAAGTGTCATTTCAATGACAAATCGAAACGTTAAGCATCACATGAACGCTTTTTTCTGCTTTTGTAATTATAAAATGCATGTGGTCTAGATTTGCATTTAATAATTAGGTTTAATACTCGCAACCCTGCGTGACGTAGATATTTTCAGTTAAGGGTAAAATCGATATTATATAGGATGGAATAGCACCTATATTGTTCGTGTTGTATTATGAGTGAGTACATCTACGCGTTGCGAAATTGTAATATGGTAAACGCTGGACCTCCAGCACCGGACGCTCTATTCGATCCACCGTCGTAAGGGAGGGGTGGTATGACGTAGCGTCTAGACGCTGCGTTCCCCTTCCATATCTGCTACCTGCCGCCCTTTTTCTGATGACGCGCACCGGCCATACTGGTAACGTTCCCATGCTTCCACTTGCATCTGCTGTACCGCGTTGGCGGCGGCAGCAGCATTAGCGGCGACTGACGGTGGTAATCCGAAGTGTACGTCTTTTAGGGGTTACATCAATATTTTTCTCTATTGTAAAGGGGTAGGTTATGTTGCTCTTCTATTAGTTTAAGTTAATCCAATTTTCAATGCGTTAACCAAAATGCCTCTTATACGTTCTTTTTGATACTATATTATTACACTAAAAATAGGCTACTAATACGCATGTATCATAAAACCATTTAAATGTAAAATATGCATTATTTGGCATGAAAGTAGAGCTTGAGCTTACCAATTCAAAAATGTTAAAAAAAGTCTAACAATTCATCATAAAGATTTACACTTTATTCTTCTTTCTATCTGAGTATTAACAAATATTAATAAGATGCCACACTAAATTATATTTTTCAAAGTCGCAGCCGCAACGTGATAATAAAGTAATTATCGTATTTCTTTCAGAAACATAACTACGACGGGTAATTGTCAATACAATTTTTATCGCTAACACTTGAAATACTCCAATACATGTTAGCAAACAGCTTTAATTCTAGTATTTTGGTATTTACTCTGTAGTATGTCATATGTGTATATTTTACAATGGAACATTTATTGATTTATTGCAATAACTGTGTAACTTCAATAAGAACACATTAGAACATGTTACGCACAAAAAAATTATAAATAATTGTTTTAGTAAATTATGAGACACGAGAATGAAGAAGTTTAACAGCTATAATATGCATGTTATACTTAGACTGCTTAAATTGCCCCACTCTGTAATAATAGTCATGGACAACGTTTGTTCTTTTCTTCATTTAAGTTAGTTCATCATGGTTACCTTCGTGACAAAACTCAAAATTCCAGTTAACTCAATTAAACTCACAATTGTGGTTAATTTTGGCGTTCTCCGTTTTTACTGACCAAAACGAATTCACGTACTCGACCATATTTAAACGGCTTTGAACTAAATATAAAGCAAACATATTTTTGTTTAAAGTACTTATGAAAATGTAGACTTTTACGATTTTAATCCATAATTATAAATACTTGTCTTTTTTAGGTTTTAAGTAGTATACTTTACGATAAATTATATATAAGTAAAGTTATGATGGTCATAAGTAATGGCAAAATTAAAACAATTGATTACAGTGGCAAGACAAGATCACGAAATGTACAGATGCAATGAAAGGGCCTATTCTGCTAGTTAAACGTGTTTGAAAGTCACCTAATTAAACTAAATTTTATTTTACTAAAGATTAGCTAGAATTAATTATTTTTATTAATAAAGAAAAAAACATTCACGTCTCCAAAAAACTGAAATTTAGTTTGAAAAGTTGCAGTAATTGTAAAAAATTTGGTCTGTGTTAAAAATTCAGTGAATTTTCTTTTTGAATATACAAGAGCATGCTTTGACGTAAGAAAGTTTTTTTTGTACTTTCCAGTTTTTGCCAATATTTTAATGGCAATTCAGCTGATAAGTTGGTAAATAAGAAGACATAAGAATCAATGGCATAATTATGTGATATTTGAAAATCAGTCTTTAATCTTGTAACATACGTGATTTTTAAATGAGATAGGTAAAATGTTTGTTATGTAATTGGACAGTTTGTGATTTGGTGCTTCTATGTAGTAATTGGTCGTATAGAGATGATTGGTCTATGAATCTTCGGAATGCCTAGCTGGTAAAATCTAATAAGTGTATAATTTTTGGGCAGTCGCGTCACTAGTGGAGTTATTATTTTATCATTTAACAAATCCAGAGATTTTTAAATATATTCTGTTTCCTTAAGGACGCCTTGGACAATTAATTAATTACTTTAGTACATTTTATTTTGTGTGTTTTGGATAATTAAAAGTTTACAAAATTTTTATTTATGATGTAAAATACTGTTTAGTAGCTTTAGTAATAATTAAATTTGTGGGATGGCTACCTAAGGTTGGAGGGACAACTATTCAACAGGATACTGAGTTAATGCAAATGTCTGGTTGTAAGGTTACTGCAATTCAACAATTACGTTATCTAAATTAATTAAGGCTTGTTACCTACTTTATTCTACTTACAGTGGGTGGCCAAATTGTTAAGGACAGTACTCAGATGTTTGCATTTTCTATCATAATTGGATTTCTCAAACAAATGGTTGGTTGTTAGTCTCTTATGTATTTTTTATTTGAATCTGCATTCTATTGGGATCATAAAGACAACAAAAAATATAGGCAGAACTATTTATTATTTTTCATAGAAGTAATATTAGCAGTAGAAGAAATCTAACCAAATACATTTCAATATTTGGTGATACTATTTGATGCAATAACAGTTTCTATGCGTCGGGGCATGCTCTCTATGCGTGCCTTTGCATTTCTTTAAGTTCGGGTTTCAAATAATTGGACCTTGGTGGTTATCAATTCCGTCGCAATCGCCCGTTTGGTGATCTCCCACATGTTTTATATTGGGTTCATGTCCGGTGAATTCCCTACCCAAGGCCAAACAGTGAAGTTTTTTAGCCAGAAATGCAGTAACACTCCTGGCTTTGTGGCACGGTGCCGAATCATGCATGAAAATGTAGTTATCATCATCTGGGAACCATTCATTGAGCTGCGGTAGTAGCCGGGTTTCTAGTACTCGCTTGTACTGGTCTTGCTTCATTGTCCCTTCTACGATGTATAGGCACCCCATGCCTTTGGCTGAGATGACAGACCACACCATGACACTAACCGAGTGTTTGACCCTTTCCACAAGGCAGTCTGCATGAAATTGTTCTCCAGGGCGTCGTCTGACAATACACTTTTATCGGCCAAAATTTGGAATATTGATTCATCAGAAAAGCATACCTGTAAAATATTAGGTGTAACACAAGAAAACCGTTAATGCTAAATTGCATTGTTCAAAACTGTTATACTTACACGGCTCCAGTCTGGAACAGTCATATTTCGGTGTTGTCTGGCCCATTGTACTCGCTTCTTTTTCAAGGTCTCGGTGAGACGTGGTTTTTTGGTAGGCCGGCGACCCTTCGGCCAACCGCCTCCGAATTGTCCTTTTAGAAACATTTATACCCGAGTTGTGCATCATCCTAGTCAGACAAGAAACACTCCTTTTACGATTTTCGAGGTAGATGTTTCTGATTGTCCAATCGATATGAGGAGTGGCGATCCTTTTTATGCCACGTTTTCCTACACGGTCTGCTTCCAGAGTTTTTTTGTCGATTTTAATTTTAATTTGGTTGACGACAGACTTCGAAACCCCTGCAATAGTTGCTGTATCTCTCTGGGAATGTGTAGAGTGCAGTAACAACGTTATTTCTCTGCATTTTCTTGGAGAAATATCCAAGCCCTTGCCCATACTAAAAAAGAGCAAATTCGAGGTTATTATGTCGAATCGTTAACAAAATTCAGATCCACAATTAAAACGTATAAGTGAAAGGTTTTGTAATAAGAAGCATTACTTACCTTTTAATTATTTTAGATGCCAAAACTGGCGAAAAACAAATAGGAGATATTAAAAACGCCAATCCAGCAAACCGCACTTTTTGACGAATGGCAATCGAATGAGAGGAAACGTCACTTAATTGACAAATGATGCACGTTTTCAGTGTTGCCGCTGGCAAAAAACAATAATTATGATACCAGTACCAATATCAAATGAAATAACCCTCTGAAAACCACTTTTTTCTCTCAAACAATTGTTTTAAACTAGAAATTACGTAAATATGAGCACTGTATTTGTGGGATAACGTAGGGAATGGTGTTAAAATTATTTCAGTTTTGTACAGCTTACAAACCCCCACGCCTTGCGCACTGAATTAGACCGGCAAACCGCAAATTAAAATTAAGGGTCTTAATAATTTATAAACGATAGTGCTGTTATTTCTATATGATACCTGCCGAAATTTGGAGTACTATCAGGGCTGCAAAAATTAGACACTGATACTTTACAATAATACTACGTAGCTTTGAATAGGTACATCGTCTAATAATAACATACTAGTGTACATAATTCATACTTCTTAACAGACCTAGTAAGTGAAACGGATGAATTAAGTGATAAGATCAAACACATCCTACGCACCACAAAACCCGCTCCTTCACCAACGCTCTCGACAGACAGTAGGTACAGCTCTCTCCAATATTTCGAACCCACTTTATATCTAGAGAACCCTTTTTGCCTTTCAACCTAAACATACATGTGTCGATATGTAATGGAAATTTTGTTTCACTATTGCTAAATAGGCTTATAACCTCATATGCGTGTGAGAGTTCATGTGGATGTATGTGCGCGCTTAGAGCAGATTAGATTTTTGGGGGAAAGTTAGCGGTGGAGAGGTGGGTTTCTTAAATGCAGTTTTTATAAAATAATTGTAAAACTGCTCTGTATTTCGTAGATCCAAAAACACTGTCATATAGATTTTAAAATTATAAATTAGTTAAGTTTTATACAATTTTGTGATACTATGAGTAATTTCGCAACAAAATAATTCTTTTGGTGGAATATGTGTTCGTTCAAATTTTTTCAATATCTGAATAATAATCAACCTCTTAGGACAAAGTGTAAATATATTGTTTAAAGATAATTTAATTCTCTTTTCTTATTATTTGGTTTTGTAATACGAAGTCAAATATTAAATAAGATTATCAATATTTTTATAGAAGCGGAGAAGATTTAATCGTCCATTTGACATGGATTATTGTTGCCAATTTTTATTATGAACGTATTACAAAAGAGGTTGCATATTTATCTTAAAAAATGAATTATTTCATTTATTTTAATTTCCACTTTGTAGGTTAGAAGGTCGTATGTTGTTACATTCCAGACATTTAATAACCTGAAATCCCTACGTCGAAGAACATGACGTTCAAACACAACTACACCTACCTCTTCAGACCACTTCTCCCTGACCTTATGGCACGCAGCTTAGGTTATGGCATTATTTTAGGTATCCCACCGTTACCCTCACATAGATTTCTCGTCCTCGTTCTAACTCTTCCACTCTCAGATACACTTCTTTTTCTTGAGGTGTGTCACTTGGATTAGAATATCCGAACCGACGAAATCCTACATTCAATCGCTTTAACTTTAGTATACCCCTACGCTTGTGTAGCAGGTAAGCATTTGACAATATCTATAATCTGCGTTTGGCAAGAGGGAGAGTTGACGCAGGGTTGTTAACCGGAAACGTCCCCTACTCAAAAACATTGTACAAGAACACAAAGTATATATTCTCTCCATTGTAAAGACTAGTGCATGTACACTTTCCTGTCCCCCTTTTATTTTCCTCATACTAAAATCTAACCAGCCACAATACACTTTCCAAAGATGTTCTCCGCTACGATTCTAGTTTCCCAAACCCTGCAACCTAGGAAGCGTCAAACTTAATTTGGTGACATCGACTACAATGGCAACCTAATTAGAAACAGAACTTGTCACTACCTTTTGAAGCTGCTTACAGAGACCACCAAAGCATTCAATTAAATAAATTTCCAATCTGGCGGTTTTTTTAAATACCAAACAAGCATTTGACCGATACTGGCACTCAGGCTATATAAACTAAGTTTGCACGCTAGGTATTCCAGATAACCTTTCGAAACTTCTGATCACTTACTTGACCAATCCGTCAGTAAGGGTTAAAGTAGGAAATTCATTTTTAGACACTCTTTCCCCCACTGCAGGAGTAGCACAAAGGTCTTATCAGAGAATACCACTTAAAACACGTAACATAGATATGAGACTTGTGCTCGCCCAGTTATGGATTTCAAACCTCTCTATAAACATATGTTAGAAAAAAAACACTTTGTTTACATTGGGGCTTGCGAACTCCAGTAAAATACACTACTGAAATTGTAAAACCTCACTATATGACACGCAAATGTACCACCTATAATAGTCAGAATACAGAGCCTTGAAAGAAACTGCACACAACAATATCTTCGACTACGCGACCCCTACGAAAATACCTTAACACACCATTCAACTACCCTCACGTTACTCACACGGAAAGCCAAAACGAAAACATAAATATTATGGCATAAATACACCACACAAATCTACAAGTAACATATGTTTTCTTTTTTTTACTCCGCTACTAATGTAAGCATATGTACTAGCAAAAAAGTCTGATTCGTCCATTAGAATAATTTTGGTTAGCTTTGCGCAAGGTATTTTAACTTTTTCTAATAACCTTAACCAAAAGGATTGTCTATTGAGTTATGTGAACCTATGTATGCAAAGAGTAGAAACCTTCGTAATAAAATGACAAACTATAGAATTTAAGTAATCTGTGAATTATTGAAATTGAAAATATGTTGACCAATACTTATTTAACTTAGAAATGTATTAATGGAGTAATTATTTTTTCTATCGGGTGAATTAATTTGCACTGAAAAGATGGACAGAGACACGAGGAAAAATAGTAACCTCAAACAAAATTATTACATTTTTGCTAATCTATTTGTTAAAATGAAGTAAAACATAAACTTATTTTTTCAATAACTACCGTTGTTAATCTGTTAAACTAAGTGGTGTCAGTTGCAGTATTTAGATATATTTCTTTATTGTTTGATTCTATAAAATCCAACTTTAATTTTTAAAATTAAAACATGCACATTTTTCTATGAGGAGTATGATAATTTGTAAATATGTGGTAATGGTAATCGGTATAAAATATAAAGTGTTTTAAATAATATAATAAATTGGTTGTAAAAAGTTCTCTTAAACAAATCGTTAAACTAACTCGAGATACAAACCATTCACCACAAATAATGCCTTTGATTAAGTCGGTAGATTAACGTAGGGTGGTTCAATCTTTTTATTTGCTTAATTACCACAATTTCTGCTAGAATTACTTCCATTGAACATAAATAATAAAAATGCAATGTAACACTAATAAAATGATCTCGGACGCCAAGTTATTTTTTAATTGTGCTCGGAATAACTAAACCGAGGTCTACACTAAAAATTGTATCAAAATGTAAAATAATAAAAAATATACAAACTATGTTTATTAAATATTTAAAGTTAGAATTACATAAAATATATCTTAAAACTATTTGTAATTACCTTAAATTACTAAATTATTGATGTAAATACCTGTCACTAAATATAATACTTCTTGAGAACTCCTGGTATTACAGAAATAAATGCGGAAATGCAAACCAAGGTGATGTCATCTTGGCATCAATTTTGCGCAATATCTCGAAATAACCCTTTACGTGGTAAACTACACCCATAAATGGAATTTTCCTTCTAATAAATTTATCTTCTTGAAATTGAATAATCCGTTTATTGCATTTTCTTAAATTTTTGAATGCAAAAATTGCAATCATAAAATCAATTGTAATTAAAGTAGAAAATTAGTTGTAATAAAAGTGCAAATCAGAGTAAAAATAAAAGAATGGCGCATTCAAAGAGCAAATGTTTTAATTTTTTGTATAATGCATTAAAATATCTTACCATCAAATCACTTTCACTTTCACAAAATTTAGGTGGAAACAAAAAAAAAAAAGCTACCTAACAACACAACATTCATCAGGAAGTGAAAAAAATGGATGCTTTGAAATTAGATGATGATATAGCGGTGCGCAAAAGATATGAGCAGAATAATTTAAAGTGGAAGTATAAACCTTTAAGAAGTATATACCCTTAAGAAGATATGCACTTAAGTTACACCACAATGCAAATTAAGTTGCCTACCTCATAGCTATAATGCAAAAATAATTAAAATTTTTCTTATGTTTACAACTGAATGAACGAAAGACCTAAATTACGGTATATTTTAATACAACTCAAAATGGGTTGATACAAATTTAAAAAAGAAAAAAAGCGTATTTGACCTTTTTAAAGATAATATACAACCTGTTAATTGGCGGTTTAACTTTTATCAATTCAAAGGTGCTTTAGCTTTTACTTCATAACGCTGATACTTTTGAACTACTAATACTTTTAAATATATTCCCTTTTACATTGATGATCATATTATGAGGAAAGTTTTAAAAGCATTAACAATAAATAAATATTAAAGGGTTATAAATTAAAATACAGGTATTACTCAATGGTAATACAACAAATATTGCCTAACATTCGCAAATTCGAGTCTATGTTTAAAAGTGTATGCAACTTAGATTGTGACAGCAAATCCACTGTACTGGCCTCTAAACTATTATGCCGGCTAGTCGCAAGTGCAGTGCATTGGGTGTGCGGGCTAAAAGAGAAGTACAGTAGGTATTAAAAAAAGGAACCTTTATTTGACCTCAAATAGTTACAAAATGTAGTAAATTAATCAAGATGGTAGTATTTTCCACAAAAACGGATGTAATTTAGAAATGCTCCAAATGGGAGTTCAACCGCCGAATTAAACTAGTATTAACCTAAATAATAGGGACAGGAACAAAAATATTAATAATCAAAAAGTGTACTATAAACGGGGGTAGTGGTTTCACCAATTTCACCCCACCGTCGACTATTAGTCTTATTGAAACATGTAGCAATACAGCACTTACATAGAAAAATAAGAAAAATAGTTTACTGGAAATAGGGTTAGAGTTCTAAACCAATTTCTTTGTTCTAAGATTGGCCCACACAATAGCCCTTAATTAGTCTTGAGAGTCACTCCGTAGTAGGTATAGAAATAACATCAGTTATAAAATTAAAAAAAAAATTAATGGCTCAAATTCCTGCTGGAGTGTACAAATAACTAAAATATATATTTGTACTATTTCGTAACGGTGTTCGTTGTAGATGTGTAGCCCTCACTACGAGGAGAACTGAGTTACTGTGCCCGCGTAGTAGTGTACTTTATGAATTTTCGGGTTTCTGAGGTTTTCGGACACCGATCATCTCTGAAATGGATAGGATGTACTACATTGTGTTGCTAAACAATAATAACGTTGGCATTTTTTAGGGATAACATAACCTCAACGAAAAGCCTAATTATTAGTAATATATAGGAAATACATTTATATGTATATATACATATATATATATATATATATATATATATATATATATATATATATATATATATATATATATATATATATATATATATATATATGATGATAAGGACTATTTTTAAATTATTTTCAATTATACAGGGTGGTTCAGAGAATTTTAATATATCAAAGTTAGGTTTTTTAGATTATACGTTAAAAATTAAGTCAACTTTATTCAACATTTCCTATACCTATCGCTTACCAATTTTGAGAAAATTGTGATTCTAAGAAAAATGTTCAATTTAAACAAGAGATAAAAAGACGGAAACCTCTTACTTTGAGTAACACAAATTTATATCGATTTATTCTGACCTTTAAGGCTTCCATTTGTGTTAGGAAAAGGATTCTTATTTTATATTTTACAAACATCAAAAACCCACTTAACTTAAACGAACCACCCTCTATAATTTTTATTTATGTGAAATAACTTTTCATTTTTTATCAAAAACTATGATTCTAAAATTAACGATTAAGAAGTTATTAAGACTTTTCTCTAAAATTTCTATAGATTTTTTTGTTTACATTGTGGTAGGTAATGATTTTAAAAGTAATATATTGTTGGCCGCTGTCCTTAACCTTAGTGTTATATCAAATACTGTCAAAATTCTTACTTTAATTTCTATAGTGCTATCATCCTTTGAGACTAAAAAAATGAAACAGTATTCTCAAGAAGAAAGAGTGGATGTGACGTTTATCGTTAGAAATAGAAATTGTTTGTTAGCGTCAAGGGTATACGTAGAAAAGTATCTCCATCGACCACATCCAGACAAAGGAGCTTTTGAAGAATTGCTACAAACTTTTTGTGAAACTGGTAGTGTATCCTGCAAGAAACAGACTAAAGCATGGCATGTTGTAAATAATGAGGACAATGAGTTCTTGGTTTTAGGATCAGTGGTTGATAATGCACATGTAAGTTCAAGAGAAATTTCTAGACAAACTGGAATTAGTCAAGCAAGTGTTTGGAGAATTTTGAAAAAAACATAAGTTCCATCCTTATCACATACAACTTCATCAAGATTCATCTGGACGAGACTTTCAACGGATGTTGGATTTCTGTATGTGGAGTCTAGAATTATTTAAAATAATGCATTTTAACAAAATCAGTCTATCATTGATAAAATTGATAGGTAGTTTTTTATAGCCATATTTATTTACTGTTGTTAAGAGATTTTGGCTTGTGCATTAGTGTCGTGTTTTTCGCGTTTTCTATCATTATTTAAATTTAAAATTAAAAAATACTTTTAGATATGAAAAATGCAGTGGCGTAAAAGATATGGAGGGAAAAGTGGTGCCAACCTGAATATCTACGCCACTGGAAGACATCTGGAAAACCTGAAATAGCCAAATTAAAGATATTTGTTTGTTTATCGTTTATGCTAAGTTTCATCAAAATCGGTTTAAAGTTACATCGAGTTATAACCCAAAACTGTTATATTTCTTTAAATTTTGACAACATGTATCCTTTACACGAAAAGTCGTTTTGAGTTAAAGTTTATTCTATCAACTTATATTTAAGAAAGGAACTATCTCTTTAAGTATATATATATATATATATATATATATATATATCGAGCGGGAGTATGAGTTATGTATAGGCACGTATATGCTCGAAGCTGGCGGATTACATTTTTTATTCAACCCCCTTAATGAGAGTATGAAATCAAAGGAATTAAAGGTTATAAAATGATAAGGTTTAAGTAATGGTTTTCTTTTAAATCTGGATGGCATATTTCATTCATTGATTGAATTACCAGATGATTAGACATTTTCAAGAACACTTTCAAGGTTTCTAAAAGGAATGTAGGTACGTTGCAAAAAACTGATCTCTGCAAACCGTATGGTGATATACAGGTATGCAATAAAATATACTGTAAAATATACATATATATATATATATATATATATATATATATCATACATACATACATACATACATACATACTATACATACATACATACATACATACATACATACATACATACATTTCAGCTAAATAAAACTATTGAAAAGCTCATATTTTGCATTGCATGTCCACCATTCTGAAACGTATCCACATGGCGCCTAATTGTACTTGCGCCTAATGTTCCAGCGCCTAAAGGTTCGCGCGCCTAAAAGAGCTCACGCTTAATGACGCGGCGTCTAAAAGCGCGCGCCTAAACGTCTTTCCGTATATATATATATATATATATATATATATATATATATATATATATATATATATATATATATATATATAGGTGACTCACGACATCCTCGGTCTCAAAAGACTGCACAATTGTCTTAAAAACACTGTTATTTCATTCATTTTAATTTCCATTTCGTAGGTTGGAAGATCGTGTGTCGTTCCACACCAGATATTTTTTTTAATTTAACATCTATGTGTTTATAACCTCTATCTTACATGAAGTTTTAACGTCCATCTTGTATAGATTGTTTTTGTTTTTAAAATGTTGCCTATTTGCGTTATGAACTTATTAAAAAGGAGGTTGCATAATTATTCTAAAAAGATTATTTATATATGTTGATAAAGACTTTCCATTAAACTTAATGATAAATATAAACTTTACAATGAAACTCCATAATAATAACAAAAAAACGTTTCGATTTATTTAAAACTTAAAGGTGTCAAAAGTGTATGTTGATAGATATTTAATTATTTTCGAGGTAGCAAGAAACTCTTGATTTTAATAATGAGATGTTTGCTTTTATAAGTTTATTTGCCAACTAACTTTTGCAAGGTATTATAAAAATAGAATTTCCAACAAATTGTGGAGGTTTTGATAGTACAATCTATGTACATACAATTGTATAAATTTAAACAAATAAAATTTGTGCTAAACAGTGTACGTATAAATTTGACGTGACAGTAGGACAGATGTTAACTATCAATCAAGCAACCTTAGACAAGCCATGTGCAGCTGTGCATTTAGGGAAGGCTTCAAAAGGTAAATTTGTAAAGCTTCTTTATGGCCAATATATTTACGTTTTCGGCTCTATCCAAAATTGAGAAGTCTTCTTTGTTAATAACGTGGTCCTCGTCTATTTTGTATCGAAAAATAGACGAGTCAAGCATTTTTATTGAACGTTTCTCGAATTGTGGAGTTATTTCCAACTGCTCAAATAGGCGAACATCATAGTGACGTTCAGTTTTTCCGACGTACGTTGCGTTACAGCTACTACATTGGAATTTGTAAATGATATTCGACCATATGTCATCAAGGAATACATCCTTAATTCGAAAATGAGATCCTAATCATTCAAGAGTAGTGAAGATTATTTGTAAATTGATCGCAGGGAAGCCTTTTTTAATTAATCGTCATATAACTCGGCGTATGTAAAGACGATGGGGGCCAGTGAAAGGAAATTTTATATAAATCGTTTTATTTCTTCCTCTTCTTGTAGTGGTGTTTTTTTTTTTTTTTTGGGAAAACGTGTAATGCAATTCTCAATGAATTCTAAACAGAAACCATTCTTTTGAAATAGGTTTCTAAATTTTTCAAATTCTAGATGAAAAGGTTGGTAGATTGACCATAGCATGTAAGCACTATGTAGTTGGATATTAACTAAACTTGTTTTATATTGGTTTGAATAAAACTGTCGGCGTTTGACTATAATCATGTAAAGTGTAAAGGTTGGTTTTCTGTATAATGATGAAAACGACGAACTAAGTGTTAAAGTGATGATATACAAGAAGGGCTGAAACATACCATAAGAGACATAATTTATGACATGTATTCCCAAAAGAAAGTGGTTACACAGGAGACAATTAGTAATATATTACAAGAAAAACGGTTACTGACAGCATCCAGACCAACTATAAGTAAGATTTTACATAGTATAGGATTTAAATATAAACAAGACAGCAATCGCAGAGCGCTTTGTCAAAAATGAAATGTGGCGACAGCACGGGTGAAGTTCCTAAAAAAATACCATGAGAATATGCAATCGATCGACTTCACCACTTCAGATGGTATTTATAGACGAAACGTGGATCTTTTCTAGGGGATCACAGAAGAGATCTTGGCAAGACAACACCAAAAAGTGTAAAAAATGGGGAGTGTTCAAGTAGTGGGAAAAGTTTTATCATTTTACACGCTGGTAATGAATATGCTTTTATTAAAAACTGTAGTTAGTTTTTGCGGCAAAATCAAAACCAGTGATTACCACGACAACATGAGAAGTGGTTCAAACTTTATCTGTTGTCTAATTATTTTGACATCATATCATTCTCGGCTTATAGAGAAAACGCCTTCGAGTACATGGAAAAAGGAAGAGTTGCGAAACTGGTTAAGAACAAAACAAAATTTCTTCTGCTGACACGGATTTGAAGGTAGATTTGTTGAGCTTTGCTAAACAACATGGACAACTGAAGCGGTACGTTGTAGATGACATTATTAATGAATCTGGTCATTTCGTGCTTAGACTACCTCCGTATCGTTGCCAATTTAATGCTATTGAGAATATTTGGGGTATCTGCAAATCATATTATGATAAGCACATGGGTAGACAAGATTACTCTGATGGCGCTGTATTACAAATGTGGAAGGAGGCTTTGAAACAATGTGATGGAGAGGTATGGAAGAAAACTATTACACATACAGAAAAAAATACATCTCAATGGTGGTCACGTGAAAAGGTGTTAGATATAACAGTAGAACCATTGGTAATCTGTATTAATGGCGATACTTCAGATGACAGTGATAGTTAATGTTCTAATTTTAAGTTTAAGTACACTTTTTTTTAATTCTCAATAAAATCTTGTTATTATTAAGAACACGGTGTTACAAATTAAGTTGCAAATTAGATACTTTTTGTTAATTTCTCCTACTCTGATTGTAAAAAAGTAGTTTTTTTTATGTAAATATTACATTCTTTTAATTAAAACTGCATATTAAACTACATGTTTATTTAAAGTTATTACTTGTAATTTTTATTTATTGCAAAAATACTGAAATTTAAAATTATAAATGGTTTGAACAAAATTAAATTATTTGCATACATATTTGAAGACTTCGCTACATTGTGCAAAATAATGATATATTAATGACCCACATTCTTTAATGTACTTATTTAGAAAGTAGTTCATTATAAGGTAATTTTGTTTATAAGAATAAGATATGTTATATTTTCAATTACGTTTTAATTTTTTTTTTATAAATGGAAGGAATATGACGTATTTAGTTGTTAGTTACAAACACGCGAAATAAACTTTTGAATACCACTGTCAAAGGATTACAACATACAATTTAGTCTTTAAAGAGACGCCTAAAACAAATATTACTTCTAACACACCTGACATAAATACAGATGTTTTAAACGTATAGTGTCCGTCTTAGTTCACCACCCGCAGCGAAGGTAATGTAGCATTCCATTCTGTCTATTTCCAAATATTGTGTGTTAGAACGAAATAGATACAAACTACGAATGTGCACGCCAATTAAAGCACTAAGCCGAAATTCGCAATCATTCATTTTACGGACTATAGCTAGCATCTGGTCCTACTATCCACGTCAAATTTATACGTACACTTGTGACACCTTTTAAGCTACTGTCTAAATTTGTGTACATATTTCTTAATTAATTGAAAATGATTTAAGTTTTGAATAAATCGAAATGTTTTTAATGTTATTATTAAAACGATTATTATTAAAATTATTTAATTTCCACTTTGTAGGTTCGCAGGTGGCGTGTTGTTTGTTAACACCAGAATTTAAAGTAGTAGAGCATATAAATAAAGTATTGTAAAATGGCAGCAAATAAAATAGAGGCAAGGTTATTGCATACCCATCAGTGTATAATTTTAACTACATATCTAATATGAAATATGAAATATAGGTGTAACAAAATCCATGCGAATTCAATTTTTATGCGTTGGAAAACTAAACAGAAGGAATTAAACTAATTGTAACTATGTCCTACTCTTTACACTTTGTTCAACAGGAAACGTCTAGCTAAACTGGAACTATCAATCTTCATGTAAATTTTGTTGTTCTGCCTTTAAACAAAGTAATAATTATGTTTTATGAAAGCTGCAAAGATAAAACATAATTCCAAGGAGATAATTAGACCGATATTGTTAATCGGTTCCATTTCAATTTTGTACTAAAATAATTAATTGTTGATTTTTTATACTGTAAATTAATTTCAAAGATTGCAATTAATGTTTTTAATGGACAGAAGTTTCGCAAGACATTTGCAAGAAATAACTTAATATTTTTTATTCGAAGTTTATGATGTTCAAACACTATGTTTACACTTAGTCTAGACGATGTCAATGTCACTTTATAATTGCAAGTTACTATATGTAATAGCCCGCATAAATTAGAAAAATCAACAATTATGTAGATCGTCTCCATGACCATGCACGAATACCGTCATTAATTAATTAATTACACATAATAAATTAGCGTGAACATAAAAGGTAACGGATAAGCAAAATAGTGAATGTTTACTTATTTTATTTAGTATATAAAACTTTATCAAAACATTTAATCAAAACAAGCTGTAATTAGCATATATGTATGTAAATACCTATTCCGATTGAAGTGATGTAACACGAATTATACTGTATTTTTTAATAAACAGCAGTGGGTTATCATTGTTAAATTAACCTCATAATTTCTCATAAATTATGCTTATTTGCCAAAATAATTAAAATATTTAGATTTAATTTGTTGAATGAAAAGGACCAACTTTATTTTAATCAAGACTAAATTGGCAACTTGCAGAATTTTCTTGTATTGATTTAAACAATTACTTATATTTTTTACGATTTATGTAGTTTAAAGAACATCAAAAATAAATAATTTTAAGAATTAAAGAAAAGATAGTATTAATCTCAAGCATACGCGTCCTTGAGATTAATTTACAGCTTGGAAGTAGTTACTGGCAAAATAATATTAGGTGGTGTAGCTCAAAAACCTTGATAGTAAGAATGGTGAACAATTTACGACCTGTTTAGGTTAAAACCAATCTGCAGGGCTAATTACAGTATTAATTTTATTAATGCAGAAAAAAAGTTTTCATCTATTTCCGTAATACTAAACAAAATTAATAGCTTTTAATCTATAAAACTGTTATAAAATAATGTAATTTGCAGTAAATATAAATTAGGTACGTTTAAGTCCCAACAAGAAAAAAACCAAGTACCAATTTGAAGGAAGGTATGAATCTTTTAATATAGAATTGAGAATCAATACGCCTTGAAAGCAGATATCAATTTCAAGATTTGTTGAAACGAGGGATTACAATTAGATTCTTAGAAAATTTGTTCTTGTGATACACAATTCCTTTATTATATATATAATATATATATATATATATATATATATATATATATATATATACTAAAAAATATATACAAAAAAATAATATATATATATATATATATATACAATAAAATCATATATATATATATATATATATACATATATATAATATATAATATATATATATATATATATATATATACTATAATATATCATATATATATAATATATATACATAAATATATATATATACACATCACATCACATATAATATATATAATATAATATATACATACACATCACACACACACACACACACACAATATAATAATAATACACAAAATACACACAACATATATATATAAATACATATATATACAATATATATAACACAACACATACAATACAATACATATAACATATATACTATACTATACACATACACACATAATATATATCATATATATTATATATATATATATATAACTAAATAATACAATATATATAATATCATATATATATAATATACACAAACTACAATAATATCATACACTATACATACATACACATCACTACTCACACTCACACACTACACATCACACATATATCACACATCATCAATACTACTACATCATCACATACACATCAATAATATATATAAATATATATAATATACATAATCATATAAACACACATATACATATAATATAATCCACTACACATCATATATACATACACACTAAATATATATATATATATACATCACACATATATATATATATATACATCAATATCATACTATATATATATATATATATATATATAATACATATATATCATATATATATATATATATATATATATATATATATATATATATAATATATATATATAACTATATATATATATATAATATATATATCACTATATATATATATATATAATACTATACTATACATACTATATATATATTATTTTATTACTTTATATAATATATTATATATACTATATATATAAACATATTATATATATATATATATAATATTATATAATCATCATTTAATTATATACTAAATAATATAATATATATATATATATATATACTATATATATAACATATCATATATATATAATATAATAATATAATTATATACTATAATTCAACATTATAACTACAATATTATTTATAACAATTATATCAACACACACACACACACACATTACACTACTAACATTCAATTCACTTTACAACACAATATACTATACTACACACACCACACATAAAACATCAACACATATCAATCTCTACAACCATCACACACACCTCATACATTACATTACATTCACACACACATACACATACTAACATACACAGTAACATACACACATATATATAATATCATTTTATTTAGATTATAAATTTATAAACATTTAATATAAATAATTAATTACATAGTATAAATACATTCCATTATATTATGATTATATTTTTTTAATAGTAACAATGGTTATATATTATATTAACTATATTATAAATTAGTATTTCAAAATAATTAGAATATTTAGATTTAAATATATTTAATAAAAGGAAAATTTATTTAATCAAACTAAATTGGCAATATGATGTACATTTTCTGTATTGAATTTAAACAATTATTATATTTTTAGATTTATGTAGTTTATTATATTTAAACATAAAAATAAATTATTTATAAAACTAATAGAATAAGATAATTAATTCCAAGCATACGCGTTCGCTATGATTAATTTACATGTGATTACTGAAAAAAGTATTAGGTGTAGCTAAAACCTTGATAGTAAGAATGGTAACAATTTACGACTTTTGGTTAAACCAATTGAGCAATTCAGTTACATGAATTTATTAATACAGTAAAATAGTATTTCACATTTTCATTACGTAGATTCATAAACAAAATTATAGTTTATATCTATAAAACGATTTATAAATAAAATTCAGTAAATGTAAAATTAGTGTACATTAATCCAACTGTAAAACCATGTACCATGTAGAAGGAAGGTTATGTACATTCTTTAGAAAAAACTTAAATAATGCTTAAATGAAGATACAATTAAATTTTGAAGAGGATAACAATGATCATAAATAGTAAATTTGTTCTTGTATCACAATCTTATTATTCTATTTACAATTTTACATAATTTAGTTTATTAGATGTATTCCTAATTTTCCTATAATCAGAGAACTATAAAATGTTTATAACAATGAGAAATAGTCCTCAGATTCATGTGAAAATTAAATTCCATAATTTAATGCATAATAACTATAATTATAGTACTAAAACATTAAAAATCTAATGTACAGGTAACAACATGTTAAAATATTTATTGTATATTCAGTAACGTGTTAAATATCTTTCTTTATAGGAAAATTATATTTAAAATGTTTAAAAATGATAAATATAAATTATAATTATATATATAAAGTATAATTAAATTACTAAATTTTCGAATCATTTAAGAACATTATGAGTTGTTGAACATTTATTACGCATTTAATTGTTTAGTATCGAAATATAAGTAATTTTGCAGAGAATTTTCTATATCAAATTGGACCAACTTCCCTCATTGAGATCATAAAGATGGTTTTGTCATTAATTAATACAAATCCCATATTCAATGAACTTAATTCAGGCCTAGTAAAAGATTTCAAATATTTGTACAACTTCCAAGTGTCAATATCCATAAATCAATGGTAACCAAGACAACTACGTTTAATAAGGTGATGGTTAAGTTCGTAGTCGTGAAGTTTGGACTTATTTAAAAGAAATTATGATTTTAACCAAAAGTTTAATGCTTAATTGTTCAGTTAATATACAGAGAGAATTATAAGCTGTGTTTAAGTAAAATTTCAAATTTAAAATTATTGCCAATTCAATTTAAGATAACATACAAATAAAGATTTCAACGTTGAAATAAAAATTGAAATTTGTAACTTTACTTGATAGACCCATAAGTCACAAAAGTAGATAGATGACTTTTAAGTCAATTGCTTCAACATATTATGCGATAAATTTTTAGCAACCTTGAATTATATCAAGTGTTACATATTCATATTTTAATAATAAAGCTCGAAACTATACAATGTCAAAGGAACATTAATTAGTAGTAAAACAATGGTGATAATTATTAGCTAGGTAATACACAACTAATTCACTAATACAAAAACACATAAAAACACACAAAAAAAACAACAAAAAAAAAAAAACAAAAACAAACAAAACACAAACACAAAAAACACACACACACAAACACACACACACACACACACACACACACAAAACACAAAAAAAAAACACACACACACACACACACACACACAAACACACACACACACACACACACACACACACACACACACACACACACACACACACACACACACACACACACACACACACAAACACACACACACACACACACACACACACACACACACACAAAACACACACACACACACTACACACACACACACACACACTACACATCACACACTACACACAACACACACACACACACACACACACTACACACACACTACACACACACACACACACTACACTACACACATCATATATTTCACACACACACACATATACACACTACACACATCACACACACATACATTACACACACACACTACTTTATATTATTACACATCACACACACACTACTACACACACACACACACACTACTACTACACACTACACACACACACACACACCACATCACACACACACACACACACACACACACATCACAACATCACATACACACATACACACACTTTATATCACTACAATATACACACATTATACTACACAACATAATTTCATACACAATTACACACTACTCACATATAATCATATACACAATTACACAATCACATACTTATCACACATATACTACCACTATACACTTATACACAATCACACATTACACATACACATAATACAATAAAACACAATCACAACATACAATACAACTCACACACATAACAATCACACAAACATACACATACAAACACTATACACATACACACTCACACAAACATACACACTCACACAATACAACACATCACACATCACACATAAATACAAACAATACAACACTCACAATACACATCACACATCTACAACAACTACACACTCACACATCACAATCACAAACATACACAATCAACATCAAACATAAATAATCAATAATAAAAATATATATCATCAAGTCACTCATATACGTTACACTTTCATCATACGCTATCACGCTCACGCTCACCTCACTAGCTCAGTCACGTCATCACCTAATTAAATAATAATTATAAATAACATAATAAACTCATATAAATAATATCATCATATATATCACTACATAAAATCACACCACTCACCACCAAAATAAAATTCAATTAATAAAATATCATTAATTATATTATATTATATATCATTAAAATATCTATATACATATTTAATTATACATTATTATTATCACTCATATAATAAAATAATATCTACTCACTCACCACTAATTTATAACTCACTTATAATATATTAAAAAATATAATAAATTATATATAATCTAATTTTTACATATATATAAAATACAACATTAAAACATATACATACCATTAAATATAACAACACACACAAAAATACAAAACTCAAAAATAATAATTAATTAAACATAATCACCTACTAATAAATAAACACAATAAACACATACATAAAAAACATAAACCATAAATATAAAAAACACACTATCAAAACATAAATATACACAAAATACACAAAAAAAACTAATATCACAAATAATACACAACACTAAAACAATAACAAATACATACACACTCAAACACAAATAAAAAATAAAAATAAAAACACACAAATAAACAACACACAAAAATAAACTACAAATCAAAAAACAACACACTAATACAAAAACATACAAACACACTACATCTCAAAATACACACAAAACACACAAACACATCACACACACACACACACAAAACACACACACAACACACACACTACACACAATCTACACACAAACACACACATTAACACACACACACACACACAAACACACAAACACACACACAATCACACACACAAACACACACACAACACACACACAACACACACACACACACACACACAACACTCACACACACAACACACACACAACACACACAACACACACACACACACACACACCACTAACAAATATAACACTTAATACACACACTTACTACAAACACACATACAAAACACGTAAAAAATCATATTATATATAAATGTACTTACATATCACAATATTAGACTCTTACATCACATCATGACACAATATATATAACTATAATACAAAAAAAAATAATATAAATCCAACATATTGCACACAGATACTATTACACTGTATCGTAAAACATACACACATCAACTTTAAAGTATATAATTTATTTAAATAATATTTCCATTAAGACATAATTATAGTATGTAATAAAAAACGTAATGTAATGTATGACAGATACAACACAATACGCAGCGTTAGTTACACACATTCGTGTTAAAACAACACTAAAAAGTCAAAACAATGAAAACAACATACAACATCTGGTTAATAACAATAAACATAAATAGTACAGCAGTTCTAAGTATTGCATAATTATATTTACAGACTTAAAATTATGACAATTCACAATTCTATACAAGTCTTATTAAAACTTATGGATGTCCAGAAGAGTGAAAACTAAATTATAATAAGTCATAAAAATAAGAATTTATACTTTCACAAACATTTAAAGTGCTAAAATATGTAAAATCTAACTTTAAAAATTACTGTATAGAAGTAAGGTTATGTCATTTCTTCCTATACAAAACTTATATAATAATGTTATAAATGGGACAAATTGCCAAATTAAATTATAGGAGGTAAAAATAATAAAGTAGCCTAAATTTCGAATCACAGAACATTATATTAGTGACAATTTTACCAAAATTAGTTTTAAGGATGTATAAAATTTCAGATAATTTTCCTCAAATTGGTTTTAGAGATATAAAGGATGTATGTACATGTAGTAGCATCCCATATTCATGTGAAATCAATTCCAGGCCTGTAAAGCATAAAAAATTAGTAAAAATTAAGAAATCAATGTAAAAATCAACATGTTTAATAAGTTGAGTAAGTAGGTCGTGTTTGGACTTATTTTATAGGAAAATTATGGAGATTTCAAATGTTTATAGATTTAAGATAGATTAAGAGGTATAGAAGTTATAAGTTTTTAAGTTAAATTTAAAATTGTGAAAATTATTAGCGAATCAGATTTAAGATAACATACAATAGTTGTTGATAACAATTGATAATTTTGTTTCTAAGCAGTTTCATAAAATAGAAGTGGTTTGAAAGAATTTCTTCCTATTCTTAAATTTGGCAACACCTTGAGTATACAAGATGTTGACATTTCAAATCAAAATAAAGCCGCTTCGATAACATTCAATGATTTGTTAGGTAGTTTTAAACAAGTGATATTCAATTGTCGGTAAAACAAGTAAGTTAGTTTACCTAAATAAAATTGATGGTTATCGACAGCTACGATTAAAATTATTTCAAGTTCGATCGTAGTTGTTTATTCTTGTTATTATTTTGTTATTGTTTTCGTTGTTCCATTAATATAAAAGTATTATCGGAAGTGTGTTTAATTTAAAATTAACCTCAATCACATGTGCATTTCAAAATTTATTTTGAAATAAAAATTTTAATAAATTGTTGATCCTAAAATAAAGAGTCAACGTATGAGAAGAAATATTAGTAACTTACTGGAAGGAATTAGAGTCATCATAGAAGGAGATTTGAATTTATGGAGCTTTTTCAACGGTCAATCTGCTTCAACAAGAAAAATAGGCCATATTTATGTGAGTGTACCAATTTGTATAAGTAACCATTGACATTGATATCATATTTGTGTGTTAATTATGTCCATATTTTGTAATAAGTTAAGGTGAAACACATACAATGTCCAAAGGAACATTAATTGAGTTATAAAGTAAATGGTTTATAATTTATTTAAAGTTAGTGTAAATATACTTACTTGTTGATGTTGTGTTTTTCAGTATTCGTTATTGAAAGATTAAATGAAAGCGTATTCTTAGAGCATGCTCAGAGTATACATTTTGAGATTTATTTTATGTATAGGAGGTGCACACATATAGTGATGCAATAAAAATATTTCACATTTCAGTATCTTCAAAAGAATTCAATTAAAAAAAAAATAAGTTGCTAAACTCAATGAAAATTATTCAGAATGTTTTTAAAATTACTTTCATTCACTTTAATTATAATTATCTTATTTTCCAAATTGGATTCACGCATTAACCACATCAATCATCATAAAATTAGAATTGTTTTTCTAAATTTGATCCCTATCCGTGAAGAGTCTTAATGTCTGACTGTATTTTAAACTAGTTAGGTGATATAATAATATATCAACATAAACAATTAATAATATAATATACATTAACTATGTATAGTTGTAGTTATAAATATAATAAAAAAATTATGCCGTAATATATATATCTATATACAGGGTGGTCCGAATTTTATGCTCATAACTTCGAGGGCGTATTCTACTTTAAAAAATAATATAAAAATAAGATACAGGGTGTCTTAAGTTTTTTAAAAGTTTTCGATTTTTTTTAATAGCTTCCACAGTTTTTCAGATATTGATTTGAAATTTGGTAAAGTTATTACCTTATCAAGAAGCATTAATTTGAGTATTTTAGATTTTTAAACTACAGGTGGTCCATTTTATGGGTGTCAACTTTAATCCCCACAATTTTTTACGTACCCCTTGTGTATTTGATTGCAGATTTAGATTTCTTATTCAATTTCGAAAAATTGTGTTTATTGATTTTTTCAAAGGCACATTTTCAATTTTCAACTTAATGAACGAAATTACAAACACCAGTTATTTAATTAACACAAAAATATGTACAACATATTATCAAAAATTTTTTCAAAATGAAATCCATTTGAATTAATGCACATTTGGCAACGACGATATGTTGAGTTTACAGCATCGGATAATTGATGTTTATTGCGCAGGTTCTCACATGCTTCCTCGATCCTCGCATGTAACTGCTCTTATATATATAAATATATATATATATATATATATATATATGCCGATAAAAGTTTTTCAGCAACCGTAGAAATGACTGAAATATTGAATTTATAATACGGCGTGACCACTTCACACCTGACAAAACATTGGAAGCACAAAGGGAAAAACTGGTGGCACTTTTTAGTGCCCTATTGGTACCATTAAAAGCACAAATAATGATTTTAACACAAAAGGTTAGTGTTTTAATTGTGCCGTTACATGCCAGAGAAAATCTAGCAGCAAACATGGTAGTTAAGGAAATATCTAATATACAAGTTGGCGCACCTTCACACCTGACAAACCACTTGGAGGCACAAACGGACAAATAGATTGGTACATATATATGCCGATAAAAGCTTTTCAGCAACCGTTGAAATGACTGAAATACTGAATTTATATTATGGCGTGACAGCTTCACACCTGACAGATCATAAGCACAATGGAAAATTGCACTTTAGTGTATAACCAACACACACACACACACACACACACACACACACACACACACATATATATATATATATAATATAATATATATATATATACTATATATATCATATATATATAACTATATATATATATATATATATATATATATATATATATATATATAATATATATATATATATATATATATAATAACTACCATTGACCACACACACACACACACACACACACACATATCAATATATATATATATATATATATATATATATATATATATATATATATATAAATGCATAAATTTTAGCAATCACAGAAATATAATAAAATTGAATTTATAAATGAGTGACATAAAAGGTCCGTGAAGCTGGCAGACCATTAAAAGCACAAATAATGATTTTAACACAAAAGGTTAGTGTTTTAATTGTGACGTTATTTGCCAGAGAAAATCTACTAGAAACCATGGTAGTTAAGGAAATATCAAATATACAAGCTGGCATGCCAACTTCACACTTGACAGACCACTTGGAAGCACAAACGGAGAAATAGATGGCACTTTTTAGTGCCCTATTGGTACATATACAGGGTCGCACATTAGTGTGACAAAGTTCCATATCTCCTTTATTTAAAGAGATACAAAAAAAAAATTAAATACAAAAGTTGTAAGATATGTTCTGGTGCATATTCCAAAAATATTTTTAATTATACAGGGTAGATCATAAAAGCTTAGAAGTAATCGTAATTTTTTTTTAAATAGAAAACCCTATATATTATTACATATTTAGATTCTACATACAATTTTAGACACATTTTATGTATAATGTCCTATACCTAAGTCTAACTGTTTTTGACAAATTTCAAATTTTTTGTCAAAAATGACGTTTGCAGGCTAAAACATAGGTGGAAATATTTTCTAAACGAAGCCTTTATCAATTAGTTATGGTTGGTTTCCTTGGAAATGGGGACCTACTCTAATGGGCTGTATAGATATTTTCGTAATACATTCATACAGGGTGATCAAAAATGGACAATAAGAAGTAGATTGCAAAAAACCTATAAAGTCATTTTTTTAATGGAAACCCCCTATTTTTTTAATCCTATCTTATTTAGCATTAGAAATAAGGGTGACTTTGTGTAAGAGTGTATATTGTAATTGTAGTTTTTGAAATAATGACAAAATTTAACATTTTTGTATATTTTATAGCAACTTGAATTAAAATTGTAAATAATGAATTTTTCGCAAGCCGAGATGGTTGGTATGATTTTTGTTTTGGGAGCTAGTGATAAGAATACGGTCTTAGCAAGAAGACTGTATCAACAACGGTTTCCAGAGAGACGGCAACCTGAAAGAAGGGCATTTGAAAAGCTTTTGGAGCGTTTTGAAAGAACTGGCAATGTGTTATATGAAAAAAATACTAGGGAAGAACGTGCACAGACTGAGGAAAGTCAATTAAATGTACTATTAACAGTTACCGAAAATCCATATATTGGACCCATTTTTCAGCAGGTTGGTGTTGAACGACGTACGGCACAGCGGATATTGAAGTCTCAAAAAATGCACCCCTATCACATTCATCTACTTCAAGAGTTGGTTCCTGAAGATTATCAAAGACGACTGGAATTCTGTCAATGGGCTCAAAACAAAATATACCAACGAAGAAATTTTGTTCATTTGATTTTATTTACAGATGAGGCCACATTTCACAGAAACGGAAATGTAAACAGACACAATTTTTATTACTATTCTACCGAAAATCCATATTTTGTAAGATATACTTCTCAAACTAGATGGTCTTTAAATGTTTGGGGAGGTGTTGTCGGTAATCATGTAATTGGACCATATTTTTTTGATCAACGAGTAACAGGGGAAGTATACTTAGATTTTGTGCAAAACCATCTACCTAATTTGTTGCGTCAAGTGCTACAGGATACGTAACAAGAAATGTGGTTTCTTCATGATGGGGCCCCAGTACATCATACAGGTCTGATAATAACTTTTTTAAATGCTAGATATCCAGAATGTTGGATTGGGAGGGGAGGGCCTGTTACTTGGCCTGCTAGATCCTCAGATCTTACTAAAATGGACTTTAGCATATGGGGGTACGTCAAAGAGCAGGTTTATAAAATACCGCCTACAACAAAGGAAGACATGTAGATTAGGATTAAAAACTGTTTTCAAAACATTAGTGTTGAAATGTGTAGAAATTTAAACAGCGAATTTGAGAGACGTATTACATTGTGTATTTAAGAAAGAGGCGGACAACTTATTATGTAGTACGTATTTGACGTGTTTCTAGTACTTTTATCTGTATAATTAGTTACAGGTTTAGTTACATTAGAGGTGCTAAGTTTATGATTAGGATTAGGACATAATTTGTTGAATCAAAAAAATATTGTCTTTACTTTAAGTTCGTAAAATAATTATTTATATGGGGTTCAATAAATTGTAATATTTCGATCTGAAGTGCTCGATTTTTTTTGTTTCGCCGCGCCCCGCCGTCACGGCCAACTAACAACAAAACTTGAAAGCCGTATAGCCTTTTTACAATAAAAAATGTTAAATTGTCATTATTTCAAAACTCTTTAATATACACTTTAAGTCACCCTTATTTTTAATGCTAAATAAGATAGAATTAAAAAATAGGGGTTTCCATTTAAAAAATGACTTTATAGGTTTTTTGAATCTACTTTTATTGTCCATTTTGATCACCCTGTATGAATGTATTACAAAAATATCAATACAGCCCATTAGAGTAGGTCCCCATTTCCAAGGAAACCAACCATAACTAATTGATAAAGGCTTCGTTTAGAAAAGATTTCCACCTATGTTTTGGCCTGCAAAAAATTTGAAATTTGTCAAAAACGGTTAGACTTAGGTATAGGACATTATACATAAAATGTGTCTAAAATTGTATGTAGAATCTAAATATGTAATAATATATAGGGTTTTCTATTAAAAAAAAAATTTTAAATTACTTCTAAGCTTTTATGATCTACCCTGTATAATTAAAAATATTTTTGGAACATGCACCAGGACATATCTTACAACTTTTGTATTTAATTTTTTTTTGTATCTCTTTAAATAAAGGAGATATGGGACTTTGTCACACTAATGCGCCACCCTGTATATGCCGATGAAAGTTTTTCGGCAACCGTTGAAATAACTGTAATATTGACTTTATAACATGGCGTGCCAACTTCACATTAGACAGACCACTTGGAAACATAAACGGAGAAATGATGGCATTTTTAGTGTACTATGGATACATTTAAGCCACGTTGCTGTGTACAGTGTGCCCATAATTCGTGTTTTGGTAATTTATTCACCTGGACAGAACTTGCCTGCTTAGGAGAACTACGTGTCAATATGCCAATAAATTCTTGTACATGTATGAAATTCTGTCGATGCACTGTACTTTAATCAACAAACAAAAAACTGCTTCATACTCTAATGCAAAAGATATGAGAAAGTTTTTTAGTGAAGGATATTTATAATTAAAAATTGTTATTAATTTTATGAAATACATAAATGAAAAGTTTACCTCGAGTAGGATATAAACCTACGACCTGTACTTTGAACTTATTCGTTCATAACAAAACTTATAATAAAAAAGGATATTTATAGATCAGGTCAATAAAACACTGTGTTTCAAAGGTTAAAAACATTATTTACTACCGAATTCACGTACATTATGAAATATCAACTTAAAATTAAGTACTTACATACAACGACATATTCATTAAAAGTTTAAATGGTATACAATAGCAAATGAGGTTCAATTTCTGTATCACGTGGTGGTTTAATAATTTTGGCAGAGAGATCGGCGTACAGTTTCCAGACGGAATCAATTCTCCTGCTATAACATGTAATGTCCTATTCTACCTATAGCAGAATTGTTAGAACGTAGTGTATTACGGAACGTAAAACAAATATCTATTGGATATTGATACAAAACAAGGTATATCACACAATGTCGTTCTACCGCATTCGTTAGCATCTATGAATATATTATTTCTAACATTAAGGGTATGTATTATTTTGCCACCGCATTCACAATTAGTTGTTTTTAAAACGCAATTTGAAATAGCGGTTTCCAGCGAAGAAAAGTTAATTCTCAATAGATTCATGTTTATGGGTATAACATCAATTAGTAGTGGTGAATATATTTTAGTACAGCTGGGAAAGTTACAGCTACTTATATCATAAGCGCTATAGTATTTTTTATAATAGTACTGTATAACATTTATTATATTGAATTGACATTCAATTTGCAAAAAATTATTTAATAATTTATGTATTGTGAATTTTTCCTTATATTGAAATAAAATTTCGGCTCGTAATTTATATGTATCTGGACTGAGCCCTACAGATACAAAAGAATTTAAAAAGGTGGCAATAGAATCGTTTAATCACCCACTGAGTTTCGGAATCGCACACTATCACAAAGTGCACCAGCCAGACCTTGCGCAATTGAATGAAAAGCACAGGTATTTATGGCTTTAAATTTCTGGATGTTCTTCAAAAATATTTTTAGAGAACTTCCGTACATGGGCGACCATAACGCGATTTTCTAATTCTGGATTACATTCTCGTAATACTTGCCTTATTCCTCCAGTATTCTATAACATCCTCGCTTGTTTCTGAACAATTAGGAAGTATTATACAAAATGTTTTATTATTTTTATACACAACGATCCAAATTAATTATAACTTTGATATTATAGGATTTAGAAATGTGGCGAAATTAGTACAACGCAATTATTTTTCTCATTTCAAAAAATTATTTGTAACAAAATAATTATTTCTTGCATTAGTACATAAAATGTTAATGTCCGAGACTGAAAGTGCATTTTTTACGAATAAATGTAAACATACAACCATTTTTTACCCCTCTAACTAGCTAAATGAGAATTGACTAACAAATGTCAAGTAACCGCTGTTTCTGTACTAGTGCAAAAAGTAAAGTAATTAATATTTTACCGCTACTACCCTAGGAGTCTTGAAATAGTGATAGTGATAGAATAGTGGCGACTTCAATGTCAATACAATGTATAAACATAAGCTTATTTAAGTCATTCAAAGTGCACTCCTTATTATAATATTGTGGTGTGGTAATAACAATAATAATAAAATACTAACAAACAACTACTTACCAAGATGGATTACATTCTAGGTTCCTGTTTCTGTGGAATTAATTTTCATTAACTGTTCATCCTGTGCTTTGATATGTAATAAACCTTTTATTTGTTTCCGGAACAGTGTCTTTAATTACTTCAAAACCTAAAGTGAGCAATGTAGATACAGAATGTGTATTGAAACTTAGATATACTTGCAATGGGTTATTTAATTGTGGCAATTCAAATCATTCTTTATGTCATGTAATCTGTTATAGTGCTCGTTATTTTCTCTTTCCAATTCTAGGAAAAAATTAGCTGGCAATTCCAAAACATACGTCCCTTCATTCAGAACTCATCATTACTTAGAGTTCTGCAATCCTCATAATTTTCGTCTTTCATATTTTGTTCTTCTTCTTCCTCGATAGTGAATATTCCGCTTTCTTCTTCATTTTCCTTGATTTCTTTCCTTTTTGGTATTATGGATAATTTCATCGGGCCTTGAATGGCTTCTACATGGGTCACTAAGAATTTATCTGTTTTGAATGTTCTGTTTTACATCGTTAAAATAACTTTCCACTATTGCTAATGAGGCCGTATTTCTTGTTCCCATAAAATGTCGACTCATCAAATTTGACCATAATATTATTTTTTTGACTAAATGTTGTAAGTCCTTCGTAAAATCCGGACAACAATGAAAATTTTCATCATTGGTTACGTAATTGTAATGTTTTAACGCATTATCGTTAATATTTATGAACCATACATTTGCAGTGGTGTCGTCTGTTTGGGACTCTAATTTTTCTTCTTGTGGGATTTCATCATTGCACTCATGTTTAGTATTAATTATGATAGGATGTAGGCCAGATATGAGTTTTTTAAGTTTCTGTTTATGTGTCTCATGGCGTCATGGGACCATTGCAATATCCCGCGTATTCACTGTTGCATACAATAATTAAACTTTCAATTATGTCACTTACGTTTTCCAAAGTTTCGGCTGTTATAAGTAGAGTCATTACAAGAGCAAAAAATTCATGCAAGAGCTTTGGTTTTCGTATACTTTCTCATTTACATAGAATTTTCATGATAGGAGCGTAGTCAACTCTTATGAACGTATTTTGGAATACTTACGTTTTTTTCCAGTTAATTTGGCAAACCATTGTGCCATAAAAGTTTTTAATGTCATGTTAGTGAAGGCCCAAGATATAGAGTTCAACAACGCGAAAGAATGGTGGCACACTGTGGTTTGTGGTATCAAAGCACCCGATTTGATCCAGCAATTTAGCCAAAACTTTTAATATATGAATTGTACACATACAACTGTTCAGGCGACCAATAGTGTATAAAAAAGTTTGTCTAATCCTATCGTGTGAATAATAACTGAAAATGGCTGCGTGTATTTTAACACGAGTAAGCTATGGACTGGATCTTCGTGTTTTTCCAAGCTTTGATATTTTTTATCGGAATACTCTTGTTGACATTTACGTAAAATACTTAGAGAATACAGAGTATTAGGTTCAACTTCCATACCGTTATTTTCTATCTTGTTAATTTCCTCTCTTCTCCAGTTAATAGCGAGCTTTCCATCACTTAAAGTTTGACCAACTGCACATCTCAAGCAACCAGTTAACTTCCTCTTTTTGATATCATTGTGCAGACTAGGATTTAAGTTTGTTACTTTTATTTTTAAATTAACACCCTCAAATGAATCTATATTTAACATATCGCAACAGCTGTATCTGTTCAATTTAACAATAGTATTTTACGGGATCCTACGCCGTTATATAAATCAGCGTCGGACTGGAGCGCCGGCTAATCGGACAAATACCGGATAGGCCTCCTTAAGGTATCTAATTTGGCCTCCTTGTGTACAAGTGTCACCTTGAAGGTGCGATTTAATGTGAAAAGTAAGTTTTCCATACTATTAAAGATGAAAAAGCAGGTTTTTCGCATTTTCAAGATATGTTAATATAAATTGTTGCACCGCTAAATTGATCAAATCAAGAAAGATCCTAACCAGTCTCCGTGATAAGGGTGAATAAAGCCTACCTAACACTACAGAATAAGAAGGTAAATATTCCATTTCAAGACTAAAGAAACATTTTTAATAAGCAATATGCACGTAGGCCTCTTTCATCTCAGTCCGACGTTAATATCAGTAAAGAAAAGAATATACCAGCACAGTTCTCTATTATGTATAACTTTGAAGTAATAATTTCCTTAAAATGCGAGGAAGGTGAACGAACCGCATTCAGCTATGGTTTTCCGATTTCTGGCGTAGTATTCTATATTGACATTTTCAGAAGTCTACCCAAAATAACACCCTTTTCTAAGATGCATAAGTGTATTTAAATAAATTATATAATACTTACCTCTACTGAATAACATTGAAATGGGAAAACAGTCTCAAGCCTACCATACAAAATCTGTTCCACGGTTGGGGACTAGTACTATGTATGTGTATGAAGTAAATACTGGAGCATGAATATATAAGCAAGAAACCAAATTCTAACGTATTGTACTAGTACCCGAATGTTATCAGTTGCAAGCAAGTTAAACATTTCATACTATACTAAGTAAGCTTTGAGATAAATATTATTAACCAACACAATGCAATTGGTATAATATGTGAAAGCTACAATGTTTTTATTTACGCCTTCAATTTAAATATGTTTTTTTCAGAGAAATGTTATTTTTCTCAATAAAACTAAAGTTCATATTTTATCATGGCCCTTTCTAGGAATCAGCCTTATGAAGAATAATTGTGATAAGGTTTATTATTCGTCACATACAATAAATCGTCAGTTAAAGATTTAATTGCCCCAATTTTTCCTTATTCTTGTAAGGGGCGAGCTAAACAATGTACTGCTAGTCAACAAAGGCGTAATTGAGAAATTTTCTATACGAGCTGATTTCACTAGACTTACTATAATCGCATTTTGTGCGAAACCTTATAAGGAAATGGTGGAGATCTTATTAAGGGCGATCTAAAAATGTACTGCTAGTTAAGAAAAGTCGTAATTGAGAAATTTCATATACCAGCTGATTTCACTGCAGATTTCCTCGAGTGGACGGAACTATCCTTTATGGTTTTGGAGCGTTGCATATCATTTTGTGCGCGACATGTATAAATCGGCAAGAAGTAAATGTTAAGATTTTTTTGTCATCATTTTTCAATTTTCTTGGAAATGCGGCCAAACGCAATGGCTTGATGGACAACCACTAGTTGTTGTGGTTTTCCGGTATTGGTCACCATTTGAAGCTAAAGACGACCAAAAAACTATATTTGTTGCAAAATCGGCAATTTATGATTTTAGGGTATTGCTCACCATACGCAGCAAAATATTTCCTAGAATTTTATTTATTCACTAATTTACTTGGTCAAACGCATTATTGCGATTCACAAGAACAGAACTTTGCTGTTTTACAATGCTAGTTATCAGTGGGGTCAGATATGTCCGTAATATTTATTTATAAATAATTTTGTTCGTGATTATCATGAGAATTGCTTTTAGGCAAATTTTAAGTAACTGCTCTTTGTATTATACGAAATGTTGCATCTCTCCTAAATTTATTCTAGCAATCGAAGTTTCTGGATTTTACGCATATTTTGAAAATGTTGTACTTTATGGTGTAATTACTGCTTTCACTTCTTTAGGAGACCACTTTATTGGCATTTTCTAACTTATTTGAACCAAAAATAAACATGCAGATACTAATCCTATGGTAAAAAAGACAAGAAAAACTATCAGTCTGGATTAAGTTCTTCCCATCCGATGTTAACACAATAACCGCAAAATGATGATATGCGTACGCATCGGCCGTGACTGGTAAATCAGGTTCTTTTTCACCTTCCAACATACATATGCATATGTAGCTTTTCTTCACTATGTGTGTGTGTGTGTGTGTAAGTACGTGTGTGTACGTATGTGCGTGCGAGCACGTCTGTATGTATGTTGGTATCGACGATATCTCCAGAACGATAAAACTTACGTACTTGAAATTCAAAGAAATATATAACACCGACATATAGACCTTAAACATATCTAGTAATTATGTTCTATGCAATTTTTTGATACGTGTAAATTAGCGACAAAGATAGAATTGAAATGATAGTTTCTAAATGATACTTTTCTTTATAAAGCATCTTAATACAAAATCAATTAAGCCTAAAAATTAATTGAACGAGATTCAAAATGCTTAAACTATATTGTCCATATTTTATAAAATCGGGCGGCTTTGAAATTTTTTTAGTTAGCATCTGTATGTTTATTAACCTCTATCTGACATGGAGCTTTAAACGTCTAGCTGTCAAAGTAATTCTTTCTGTTTTTACAATGTTACCTATTTTCGTCGAGAAACTATTAAAAAAGTAATTGCTTAGTTATTTAAAAAAATTATTTTAAATGAAACTTTATTTATAATTTCCACTTTGTAGGTTGGAAGGTCGTGTGTTTTCCTCGCCACATATTTTTATGGTACGTCATATTCTATACAGGGTGTCGCATTAAGAATGGGACACAGAACAACCGCAGATTCCTCAATTTAAAATAAAACGATTAAGCGAAACATGCTTAGATAAAATGTTACTCGTTTCCGAAATATGGGGTGTTGAAGTTGAAAAATGAAAAACTATTAATGACCATAATTTTTTTAATACACTGTACAATTTTACTTAAATCGGTACTTGTACAATATCATAAAATACACCTAACAGCAGAAAAATCAGTTCTGTACGCTTTACCAGTGGCGTACGGCAGGAGTAAGTAATACTTGCACCCCTTCTAAATGTAAATTAATAACTAACTGCTATCGTAACGTTCAAAAACAGAGAAAAATATACATACAAATAAACGACTTTAAGCCGTAAAGTATTTTTAATCATGACTAAAAATCGTGAAACTTACAATTACACATTTACATAATAACCCCACTTATAATATTAATGATTACTTCTGTAATTAAACATTTTTATTGCATTTACGTCTCATATTAATATTTTGCAATCAATTATTGTAATTTTATATTTTTATAATTAAAGCATAGAATATATATATATATATATATATATATATATATATATATATATTCAGTGTCTGTTGTTCGGGTGCCTGCATTAGGATCTCCATTATCTTTAATTAATTAATTAAGCAGTGCATTAAATTAGGGCAAAATTTGTGCATTTTTATGTTAAACACTAATCTGAAAGAAAATTAGAGCTATTACCTTTTGTTTTTAAATTATTGCAAAAAAAAGATATTATGGGCGCCACTCTGGATTTTTGCATTTTTATGTCAAGTTGTGTTTTCAGAATACAATGATGTATCAGATACAATATTTCTGCCTTACATTTACCCCAAAATTTTCTATTTTCCAAATTTGAGAGATTTGCTTTGGAAAGATAATAATGTTCGGTTGCTTTAACGAAAAATTTGACAGTTCCACCATTATTGTATGGAATAAACGTTTGAGCTGTTCTTACCGCGAAAATGCCTTTGTCCAATGAAGAAAAGAGGGATATGGTTTGAATGTATTATGCTTCGCATCGAAATGCAGTAATCGCTACGGAAACATATTTGTAGCGCACACAACAATGACTTAAATGTATCAATAGTACACTAAAAATGACATCTATGCTTCCAAGTGGTGGAGTTGATCGGCCTATTTCCACAGTTTATGCTTTTTGAGCGCGACGTTTCGGAAGCTTCCGTCATCAGGCTTAGTCCTGAGAAGGACTGTTTTCGCACTTGAGTCTAATTCACTAGCTTATGCTTGCCGTGTTGCCAAACTACGAAGGTATCGTCCACGTATCTAAGCCATATCCTTGGTTTCTCTGTGAATTCGGCAAGCATAAGCTAGATGAATTCCTAAATCATCTAAATAGCCGCGCACCCACCATCAAATTCACAATGGAATTGGAGTCGCAACAAAAACTGCCATTCCTGGATGTACTTGTACACAGGAATGACAACACTTTCACGACAAGTGTATACAGGAAACCTACCCACACGGGGAGGTACCTACACTACAACTCCAATCACCACAAAAACGTGAAGTTAGGCGTGGCAAAGTGCTTGTACGATAGAGCAAAAACAATATGCTCAAAGCAAGAGAACCTGAATAGAGAGAAAGAAAATATCGCTAGAACACTCAAAGAAAATGGCTACCCCGATCTAACACCTAACCTAAACAGGGAAAGGGTAACCGAAAAAGAAGAACCTAAATATACAGCGATAATACCATATATACAAGGTACCTCAGACAAAATACGAAGGATAGGCAGCAAATACAAGATACGCACTGCCTTCAAATCGACCAGAACGCTCAGGGGAATACTAACCAAAACCAAACCATACAATGAAGATCAGAATTCCAAGAATTGTGTATACAACCTACCATGCGAATGCGGCAGAGCATATATAGGAGAGAGCAGTAGACCACTCAAAGTGAGAACTCAGGAACACAAGAACAACGTCCGAAAGGGCGAAACGGAAAGATCAAGAATCGCTGAACATGTCTGGAACGAAGACCACCGCATCCAATGGGATAACATACAGATAGTGGCAAAGGACGAGAATAAAACTCGTCGGAAACTCAAGGAAGCCACATTCATCGCACTAGCAGAAAATCCAATAAGCCAAGCTAGTCTCATATGGATTCCAATAATGCGCGAAGAGCTTAAGCGCAATACACCTGCGCAAGAGGTAACGGCGCAACATGCGCAATAAACTTCTGCGCAACCACGAAAAAGTTCAATATATATATAAGTTCTAACAAATATATATTGGATTACTCAGTGGCTCAACGGTAAAGGTGTCAGACTAGTAAGTGAAAGATACCAAGTTCGAATCCGAGAGTAGTCAAGTGCTTGAGAAAAAAATTAGATATAACAAATGAATTCGACTCAAGTGCGAAAACAGTCCTTCTCAGGACTAAGCCTGATGACGGAAGCAGAGTCCGCTTCCGAAACGTCGCGCTCAAAAAGCATAAACTGTGGAAATAGGCCGATCAACTCCACTAATAGGAAACCACAGTTACAAAACACTTATAATACAGAATTCCAAGTGGTCTGTTGTCAAGTTTAAAGTTGGCACGCCATATTATAAATGCAATATTACAGATATTTCGACGGTTGCTGAAAAACTTTTATCGGCATATATATGTACGAAAGGGGCACTAAAAAGTGCCATCTATTGCTCCGTTTGTGCTGCGATGTGGTCTGGCAAGTGTGAAGTTGGCACGCTATATTATAAATTCAATGGTGTGCGTGCGTGTGTGTGCGCGTGCGCGCGTTTATGCGCGCATGCGTGCGCGCGTGCGTGCGTGTGTGTGTGTAGACAAGTAAACGCACAAATGCGGAAGCTTTAGATTCTGTCCAAACAAATTTTAATACTAGTTTAACGTTAAAACTTATTTACCCTAATATATATTGAAAACATTGTTTCAATCGAGTTATATTTGGTATACTTTTTAAGAACACTGGTGATGTAAGACCTTTAGACGATTTGTAACTTTAATCCTTAACTTTTCTTTTCACCCTTCATTAGTCGACATTCGTAATTAGATGCTTATTATATTAATCTAGTTTCTAATTTCAAGACTTATAATTGGATACCTTGAAGGTTCCACTGCTGGTATACTATGTATAAGGGTCTTCAACTAGTAAATTACTCAATGAATTTATTGTATCAGCATAAATATAAAAAATCAATCCTTATCGAAATGTATAATTTTATTATTAGCTTTGGAAGCTAAGTTTATCATATTCCTAAAAATAATTGAATAATAAATTATAGCTTATACTAATGTATTAACATTTATTACCTCCAATAAAGTAATTTGGCACAAAACAGATTATTATATACCTTGTAATGCCCTTAGATACGATACGAGTAGTTACTACATATTAATTTAAGTTTTGAAAGTTTTATGTACCGGCTGATAGGTAACTATGCAACATTTTTTATAAGAAGCTCACCACAAAAATAGGCAACACTGTAAACACAGAAACAATAATCTAGGTCAAACAGACGTTTAAAACTTCCTGACAGACAGAGGTTAATAGAGACCTAGATGCTAACTTAAATTAAAAGAAACGAAATAATTTTAATTTCAATTTTTTTAGGATAACTATGCAACCTCTTTTTTATACGTTCTTAACCAAAACAGGCAACGCTGTAAAAACAAAAACAGTAATCTATGCCAAAATGACGTTTGAAACTTGATAGAGATAGAGATTCATAGACATAAATACATGTTAATATAAAAAAATTCCAAAGCCGCCCGCTTCTGTAAAAATATCGGTAATACAGTTTCAGTATTTTCAATCATATTTATTTAATTTTTAGATTTATTTCGCTTTACATTAAAAATCTTTATAGGGGAATTTATGGAAAATTAAATTCTCTTTAAAAAACACGTCCACACTTTTTCTTATAAAATTAATCGTTGCTCAGATAATGAAAAAATTTTAACTGACACTTAAATTCCACCTTAGGAATTTTTTGCCTCTAAATTACGCCTCATATCAAAAAATTGCATAGACTATAATTAATCTATATGTTTAAGGTCTATATCTACATATTTTTATATCTTTTAAATATGCAGCTGTTTTAGAAATATTTGATAAAAACAAAAAACTACCCCCAATACACTCCCCCTCTCCGTCGCTGAATTTGTCCCAAAATCTAATCAGCTCTAAGCCAAATGAAAAAAAGCTTAAATACAACATTTTAAATGGGTATGTATTTTTGTTCTGGAGTTACCGTGGATAGTAGCATACATCCACACAGACATCCAGACATGATGAACTTGACCAAAAGTTGTAAAATGAGCTAATAAGCAAATTTAAAAAAGTCGATTACATAATCTTCTATACCTACAAATGTATATGTAGGTTGGAAGGTAAAAAACGTGTCAATGCATGGGATTACTAGGTGGATATAGGCAACCAACTCTACACGAATTTTTGTTGGACATAATTTAATTGCGTGGCTTTGGAATCAGTAACTAAATCGTTCGATGTGAAATTAATAACCCTATTAGTCTGCGTATTATTATTACGATCAAACTGATGTTTTTTAACAAAACCATGTTTAGCAGAAATAGAAAGATTGAAATGTTAGCGTGGTACCATAATAGTTTAAGAACTGTATGAGATTTGCTTTCAACAAAAGATCTAAACAGGCCTATTCTTACCATTAGGACCTGCATAACAAATTCCCACATATTCACATCTTCCTGTGAACCTCATACCTTCTTATTCAATTCCTTAGATATCGGTCCCGCACTAACCACCATATACAAAATTTAACCCGCTCTCAGAAAACACAGAAAGTGTGACTAGGGATAGTTAATACTAGGCTTATTGGTCCATATTTTATTGATGGTGCCTTAATTTGGTCAAATTTTTGGAAATGTTAAGAAATCATATCATTCCAGCAATCGGTTCAAATGAAAGGAGCGCCCCCACATTCCACAAAGAACTTGTTTTTGAACGGCACGTTTCCAGGACGGAGGATAGGTAAGTGCGTCCCTGTACCTCGGGCACCGCGTTCTGCAGACTTGTCTTCCAATGATTTTTTCCTGTGGGGTTACCTAAATCAAAAATTTATAATAATGTCGAGATGGAAAATATAAACAAATTAAAAGATCGCATATGTACCAAGTGTAATAAATTGAATCCGGACTTTTTCAGAAATAGCTTATTGTTTAGTATTGGAATGTAATCATTTCGAACACTTGTTGTAACGGGGAAATCATCGTTTATTAAAAAAAAGTGTGATAATCAAAGAACAAAAATACGTTACGTGTAATATGGGGTTTCCTATAGTATCTACATTCCCAATGCGTAGACAGGTTTTTTTTAAGTATACATATCGTATATGTATACATTTAAGAAAGACCTGAAACACCGTGTACAACAATACTCGAGCTAAACATCAAATTGAAGAAAATTGTGATAAATAGGGAATATCTAAAAATATCTGGTGTGGAACATCACACAATCTTCCAATCTATAAAATGGAAATTAAGAGAAATAAATTTAAAAATATTTTTTATAATAACTTCATTACGAGATTAGACAACATTGTAAAAACAAAAACAATAATCTATGTGAAAAAAGACGTTTAGAACTTCAGATACTAAATTAAAAGAATTTCAAAGCCGCTCGCTCCTATAAGAATATCGATAATACAGTTTAAACATTTTCAATCATATTCGTTTCATTTTTACATTTATTTTTGCTTTATATTAAGAAAAGTTACGTAAAATTAAATTTTCTTTAAAAATATGTCTATATATTTTCTTATAAAATTAATCATTATTCAGATATTGAAAAAATTAAATTCTACCTTAGCAATTTTTTGCCGCTAAATTACGCGTCGTGATTGAAACATTGCAGAAAGCTTCAATACATAATTTTAAGTATGTACGTGTTTTCATTCTGGAGTTATCGATTAACATACATCTATACATTTAGCAATACGCACGCACGCAGTACGCACGCAGTTAAAACACGATTCTCAACGCAGGCACCACGCGCCATCTTACAAAATGCTTGCGATAATGTTATTTAAATCTATAAACTCGGATTTATTTCACTGTTAACGTATTTGTAAGTGAGGAGGCCTTCAGCCGCAGAATCATAAATGTAAACTATTTACATATGTTATATCTGGGGAGTACTAAATTTAAGTTTTGTTTTAAACGTTCAATAATTAAATGCGCCAGTATTATTTGCATATTACATACCTCCTTGGGGCTGCTTTATACTGCAACAGTATATTGTCTGAGTTAATTAACATTATTTGGGGGCATCTGGCTAGGATAGGATTTGCACAGATCAATTTTTTTAAACTGTAATAAACGCAGGCCTGTGCATGCTTGCTTACTCACGTTTTAAGGAGAGCTCTTACTAAAACCGCGTGCCCATCAATTATTTTTTATTTAAACGTTTTATGCTTTACTGGTCGCTTATGCTTACGGAAAGTGTATTATTTTATTCTAGCTAACCTGGTGCGACGTCATATCTTACTGGATGTCTGATAGTGCTAGTTGAGCTATTTTATTTTTATTACAACTTTTTTCTTGTTTTTAGTATATTTCATTTAAAGCACTAAAAAAAGTAAGTGGTGTATCATTACTGCATTTGATTCCGTATTACTGGATTCATTATTACTGTAAATGGTTTATGGTCACTGATAGTTGTTTTGTATTTTTGTTGTTTCTGCATTATCCTGGGAGGAATTGAACTTTAATACATATTTGGGCTGAGGCCTGTATAACATAAAGATTTGTGTTGTGTATTATTTCTTTGTCCTATGTCTATTATTGTCGTCTATACTTAATTAACTTGTCCTCTTTCAGGTCAGCGTTTGTTTCTTTATTAACTGTGACCATTCTCTTAACTGTGCCTTTGTCCTTTTCTTGGTTTAAGGGTTACACAAGATTAAACTAAGCGATGCCTTTTTAAATTTCTATTGTGTTTCTACACCAATCACACGCCCATGTATCCAAGTGCTTTCCAAAAAGGGTTAGCAATCGTTTATCAGAATAGGGGCCACGGCACACCTAGGAAGTGCATCAGTACCTGTGTGCACGTGACAACCTATACCTATTTATATTTGTATTCTATGTAAGTAATTATTTTTATTTACGGTACTAAGGCAGTTTATGTGTAACATTACACATTAATTGAAATTATTTGATTGATATTTTCACCTTCCAGGTGAACACATTTTTGACTAGACTTCAACGAAGGAAAAGTCTAAATTTAGAAGCTTTAGTTACTCAATGTTACCAATTTAAAAACCTAAGAAACAGAAGGACAGAAAATCAAATTTCCTCTGTAACAACAAGTTCTTATATGCTGAAAACTTATGCTAACATTCAATACAATACACACGGTGGTGTGTCGCCTGTCGCAGTATGGGATATTCATTGGTAAAATCGAAATATATCGATAGGTTCGCACCATTGGTATCCGTTTTCAAAATTCGAAATGCATTCTGAAGATACAAAAATTCTGAAGCGAATGATACTATTTTGAAGTTTATATCACTTGAAATACTTACACAACTTTGAAGTAAATATAATTTGACAAATATCACCATAGTCTTGACAATTAAAATAACGTTCGCTTTACATTACTTTATTGACTACAAAAGGTATGCGAACAAATCGACATCCGCTGTTAACCAATATCCCAGTCAGGCATAAAAGTTACGTGTAATTGCTGTACACTCCAATTCAATGCGATTTTTTGACTCTATTATTGTTCCGATGTTTTCTCCTTTGTAGTAAACCTTGGATTTTTAATGAACACAAAAAATAATCATTTAGGGCGAGATTAGGAAATCTTGCAGTCTATTCAACACTATCTCGCGTACTTTATGACATTCACACTAAAAGTGTCCATCAAGTAGTCAAAAAGAGGTCTGCTATTATGCATGGGTGAGCCATCCATTTGAAACCAAATTTCTTGGTTTCCACGAATCACGTTATTACTGCAGATCCTATGTCGTTCATCAGCAGTTCCAAAAAATGTGCACTTGTGAGTATTCCGTCAAGAAAAAACGGGCCAATGATATAATTCCCAAGAATACACGCCTACGTGTTAACTATTTCTGGGTACTGGGTTCTTTCTTGGAACAAGCAATGTGGATTTCTGGTGAGTGATACTCTACAACTTTGAAGGAAGGTTGGTTGTGTAGGGTAAAAGTGCATTCATACGTGAATAGGACATTCTGTAGAAACTCTCCACCTCTGTTACACCTTTCCATCATTTCATACGCCGATCTCCATCCCCTTGTCGCAAATCTTAAGGGCGCTGGAATTTATAACGTCTTTAGGAACTGTTCTTCAGCGTTCTTGGTACTGTAGAGTGGTGTATGCCAGTGATATTTGAAATTTCTCTGAAACTGAGTAGAGGATTTTCCACTACTGCCGCAATTACGTTCAAATTATTATGATTTTCGTTGGACGGATGGTATCTTGGTTCCTCAGGCATATCGCACTTGTAATCATTTACCTTTTGGAAGAGATATAATTTCAATATTCGGCTATACAAAATATGGACTATGAAGCACACCTTTAGTTTCAAGTTTCTTGATTATTCTCAGCCTCGTCGTGTTGCTAGGAATTGCCTGGCCTGGGTAATTAACGCTAAATAGGTTGCTGACTCTACGGGTGCTATTCCCGCCATAAAACTACTTTACCATCTCCAACTTTTCCTTCAAGCAGTACATTTCGATAGATTGCATAGAGTGCAGAATAACGCAAATGACACGAAGTAACAGTATCATTTGTACAAGCTGTAATGATATCTGCTAAATTATGACTATGTTTACACGAAAAAATAAGATACCTTTTAACAACATCGGTTTTATTAACAACGGTTTCTACCGGCTATTTACACGGATGTAACAAAGTGGCGTTATCAACAACAGTTTTAAGATTGTGACATGAAACGGCGTTATTAACACCTATCACTACCACCAATAGTAAATAATGACAATGACCATCGAGATTTGAGCTTGTCTGGTAAAGCTAATGTTGTGGGGTAAAGTTATCGTTCTTTCATTCGCTTCAGAATTTTTTTATCTACAGAATGCATTTCGAGTTTTGAAAATCGATGCCGATGGGGCGAACTTATCGGTATATTTCGATTTTGCCATTGAAAACTCTATGATGCGTGACGCAACGCACCACCCTGTATATTCGATATTAATTAAAAGAAATACAATACCGTTTTTTTCTTTAATTAAATGAAATGGTCAAATATCTTAAGCTTTATAGCTGTAGTACCTTATTATCATTCACTTCCCACTTATTACTTTATCGTAGCCCCTAGAAGTGATTTTACTTCTCCTTCGGCATTTGAATCATCCCAAACTTCTCTCGTAAAGCAGTGACCAGCAGCTGCTGCAAACGATGTTTATGATAGAATTGGTCCTTGCCCTATTTCTGAAGCTGCAATTTCCAAATCCTTGAATGCAGTTTTCTTAACTGAAGATATTTGTGTTACAAATGCGAACCTTCGCCAACAAAGGCAATTCCATATAACAACAAAATCTCATCGATTACATAACTTGCACTACTAGAACAATGGAGATTTTTTTAAATACGATTTTCTTCCATAATCTTAATTAGTATTTCGAACTTGCGAAAACAAAGTTTTACTTTGCTACATGTAACCAAATCAAGACGTCACTGGTCGATGGGTGATACACAGTCTCGAGTCCGCTTTTATATTGAGACATGGCCAATTAAACAGCGTTACATCTAATATTTTTGCGATTTTCACACTTTTCACTTAATATTTTCAATGATTTTGCATTTATTTATGTTTATACCTATAAAGTATTGCACAACAACTGCAATGAGTAAATCGCGTACACTTGCCATGAGATACTAACAGCAACCATCTACCTTTCCCCTTATTCTTCATATATTCATGTTAAACCTTTTGCTATCTAAGTAATATTTTTTATATCATTTTTAAAAATAATTTCAACTGTCTTTATATATTCAAAATTCTTATTTTTGTTCGTATAGCTAAATTTAATTAACCAAAAAATATAAAAATATTCTTTTCAGTGTTATTGGTGATTGCTATAAAATGACGCAAAATTCTAACATTAACTTAATCCGTATATATATATATATATATATATATATATATATATATATATATATATATATATATATATATATATATATATCGTTTTACACGATGAAATAAATTGTTAGATTTGTTTATAAGAAGTTTATGTTAGGGACCTAACTACAGTGCTGTAGCACTGATTATTGTTTTAAAAAATTCGGCTGAAAAATCCGCGGGCATGAAGTTGGCAACGGCTAACATCTTGCTGCGCTTAGCAATATTCCTCCAAGTTAGCCTTCGAAAACATTAGCTGTACGTATCCAAGTTTATAGTGAAAACGTATGTGACAACGCGGTTTATATCAAAACAAAACTGGTATGTCAATCGGGACCGTAACACTTGTAGAAATAAATAAAATTTTTTAGAGAACCCCACCGTAAAGTAAAGAAGACCATTGACAAACGCCTAGTTTGCTCATTCTGAAAACATTTCATTGGAGATGTCCACAGATCTCGAAGAGATAATAATGGAAGTAAGAAAAAGTCCGATACTGGCGTATCTTGTACGCTCGAAATATAAAAGAGCACACCAATTTAAGAGTGTTTAAAATACCCGATATTAACTGCCACCAGAAACTTGTGATCTCACTAATCCCGCAGAAACTACGATCAATATTTCTAGCGGTAGTGGTAATTTTGGAGTATCCAATTGCACAATACATACTAATTATAAGCAATAGTTAAATATTAACTTTGTATGTTTCATATCCAGAAATAATCTTTATTTAAGTAAGTATTGCGGCACTTAAGCGTGGGAAAATTTTTTTGGGCGTGGCACTTTATTTGGCAATTGTCCCGGGCCAGCCCTTTGATGTTTGCTGACACCGCTCTTAATTATTGGGCGTCGCACATTTTTAAGACCGGGGTATGGTGGTGGTGATAGGCTACATTAAGCATGACATTATAATGGATGTGTGCGAATGGTTCCATACAGACTGCATAATGGGTAGGCAGGGGATGACTGCGTGCGGATGGTTGCATGCTGATGACTGCATAGGGGTAAGCATAAGGGGGCGATATCATGCTGGTGGTTGCATACAGATGGGTGCATAGGGGTAAGCACATGGGGATGGCAGCTTGTGGGCGGGCATTACATGTGGTGGTCAAGGGGGTGGTTTCAAGGTTGGGTATGGTTGCGTGTAAGTGGTTGCATGCGGGTAAGCTCGTGGAGGTGGCAAAATGCAGGTGGTTTCATATAGATGATACAGATTTTAGGTAAGGTTAATACTCGCGCGCGAACATTGACCTGACCTAACATCGCGCGTGTATTGACCTAACCCAAAATCGCGCGTGTATTGACCTAATCTAAAATTTGTCCATTCATTTAATTGTGTTATCATTGACGTTCTATCGTCTATCATCCATACTCCATCATTTAAGCTTTAAGCTTTATCCTCTCCAGCATAAATTCTTTATCATTTATGTTCTATCATTCACCACCTATGCTCTATGTTCCATCATCCATTTTCAATCCTTCATCATCAGTTCTTTATCATTTTTGTTCCATCATCTATCATCCATTCTATATTATTTACGATTTATCCTTCAACACCGAAGCTCTAATGCTTTATCATCTATCTTGTATCCTCTGTCATTTAACCCCAATCCTATAATGCTCCTATCTTCTATCTTCTGTTATCCATTATATACTATTTATGTTCTATCCTTGAACACCAATCCTCTAATGCTTCTATCTTCCATACTCCATCATCAATTCTATATTATTCAAGTTCTATCATTCAACACCAATCCTCTGTGCTCTATGCTTTATCATATATCGTCTATACTCTGTCATCCATTATATGTTCGATAAATCAACACCAACCCTCTAATGCTTTATTATGTATCTTCTATCCTCTATCATCTGTTGTATGTCATTTATATTCTATCAATCAACACTAATCGTCTAATGCTCCTATCTTCTATCCTGTATCATCCATTCTATATCATTTAGGATGTATCATTCAACACCAATCATCTAATACTTCTATTTTGTATACTATATCATCTATTCTATATCATTTTTGTTCATTTAACTCCAATCCTCTGTGCTATACGCTTTATCATATACCTTCTATCTTCTATCATCGGTTTTTTATTATCTATGTTCTGTTGTTTTACACCAATCCTCTAATGCTTCTGTCCGCTATCATATATCTTCTATCCTCTATCCTCCTTTCTATATCATTTATGTCATTCAACACCAATCCTCTAATGCTTTAGCGTCTATCTTCTATGATTTATGCTCTATCATTCAACTCCAATTCTTTAATGCTTCTATCCTCTTATCATTTATGTTCCATCATTCAACACCAATCCTCTAACGCTTTATCATGTATCTTATATCCTCTATCATCCATTCTATATCTATATCATTTACGTTCTATCATTCAACACCGAACCTCTAATGCTTTATCATCTGTATTCTATACTCTATCAACCATTTTCTATATCATTCAACGTCAATCCTCTAAAGCTTCTACTTCTATCGTCTATCCTTCATCTATGTTTGATAATTCAACACCAATCCTCTAACGCTCCAATTTTTTATCATCAATTCTATATCATTTACATTCTATCATTTGTCCCTAATCCTCTAATGCTTCTATCCTCTATCATTTATTTTCTTATTATTCAACCCCAATCCTCTGTGTTCTATTCTTTATTGTATATCTTCTATCGTCTATCATCATTTTTCTATCATCTATGTTCTATCATTCAACACCAATCTTCTAATACTTTATCCTCTATCGATCCTCTTTAATTCATTCTGTACCATTTATCATTCCGTACTTAATTGATCACGATAAAACTGCAGCCCGGGGGTTACACATCTGGAAACATTAGATTACGCTTTTTTAATTTTAATACTATTAAACGATATGTCACACGCGATATCTCAACTTATAATCTACAAACCGGAAGTTCAATGTTTGGAAACACAAGATTTAGCTTTTTCAGCTCAAAATACTGTCAAACGATTTGCCACACTCGATATCTCAATATAAAATCTACAGACCGGAAGTTAAATGTCTGGAACATCTGATATGACATTTTCAGTTCAAAATACTGTGTATGTTCTACCATTCAACTTCAATCCTCTAATTAATAAGTATTAATTATTATCCGTTGTTAATTAATAGCACTTTTACATTTTGATCGCATAGTCAATATTGTATCGATTACTAAATTTTAAAAATAATAGTTTGCATATTACTATTGTTGACAAATTTCGAACAATAATGACAATAACACATCTATTTGTTTCTTTTAATGTACAATCTTTTACATTGTTTTGTAAATACCAGATTGAATTTAACTTAGATTTACGCTTTACGCTTTTATGTGGCCAACTTTGAATGTAATGTCATCTTTATAGAGTAATTGGCAATATTTTACTAAAAAAGCGAAACAACTGCATGAATTTTACCTTGGTAAGTGTATTAATTTTTCCTTACCATGTTAAACTTTATTTATTTTTAGATAGTGCAGTAAGAGATTGTGACGTTGCGTTTTACGTAATGGTATTCGTTTTGTTGTAAACATTATGTGCTTACATTACTCAATATGTAAAATTATCAGAATAGCCTGGATATCAGTTTTTTACCTCAAATGAATTAAGATAGTGCTCGGTAAGTAAACGCACTTTATCACTTCTAAGTCATATATGTATATTTTTTTAGATTTAAGAAAATAACTGTACAAGCTTCAATATAACATCATCCCCGAGAAATTGTTAGATAATAAATGTTTTCATCTCTTAGCAACTGTACACTTAACCCCTGAGTTTGGAAGATAGTAAGTTATGTTTATCTAATAAGATATGATTACAGAACCTCTCATTCCAACGTCAAATAATCCAAATATGTTAAAGATATCGTTGTTTCTTCAGAATGTATTTTGTAACAATAAATTACTATTATCATGTGTTTATTTACCCGCATGTTATCATTCCCCATGTGTTAACCCCCATTGCATCCATCCCCATGAGATTACCTGCATGCAACTTGCCACATGGGATGGTAATCCCCAACCTTGAAACTACCCTCTAGGCAGCCATATCTAACGCAGCTTATCCCCACCCACATGCTGACATCCCCCATGTGCTTTCCCCTATCTACTTATCCGTAAGTAATCACTTTGCTGTATGCGTCAGTTGTGTGGTGAAAAACTACCTTTAATAATCAGTCAATATTTACCTGTTCTTGGGAGCAACAGATATGTATTTAAATGTATTGTTTAAAAAATTTGTTAAATTGACTATATTACTTAACTTAAAAATGAAGTAAAGTTTGGTGCTTGTTGTTCACCAGACTATCAATCCAACTAATCTTGTAGCTTATTTTAATTATCTTTGACAAAATTTCACGTTTACGCGAAGGAGATATGCAAATACGCATCGATACTTACTCATTATAACGCATTCTGACAAAAAAGCTTACGCTGTGAGATGTTGTAGATTAGGTCAACCAGAGAAATATACGGTGGCTGAGCATGCTTTAAATAATTTAAATCAGAACATTAATTTTGATATGGAACTACAATAAAGGCAAACTCATTATTATGAAGCTAGTGAGATATATCAACACACTAATACCTTCAATAGGTAAACTCCTTTTAAATAGATTTTGGCACTTTATAATTAAAAAAGGCGCAATAGTACGTCTTAATTTAATGCTAGCTTTTCGTATGTCTAGGTTTGTTGCTATCTTTTTTCCTAGCCCTTGAAGTAAATACTTTACCGTAGCGCTATAATGATTTGACACATGTAGTTAAAATTAAAAATCATATTAAACGTACAGCATCGTGCTTTCACTGTACAACAACAATTACAATCATTAACAAGAAACTACTTCTTTGATATATTTTTTTTCTATTTATATTTCATGTAAATTTATATGTCTCACGTGGTATTAGGTGCGATATACCTATAGGATGCTGTTTCGTCAAGTTTTTCAGATATTCTTTATGTGATGACTAAGTACCAGATTACTTCATTTGGTATTTTCTGTGTATGGTAGCATAATTGGTCCATAGAAAGTCCAAGCACTACACTGATTAACTACCAATCACTGTGGAATGCAGTAATTACCTCATTAGGGTTACACATATTTGTAGAGTTGTACTGATGTGATTAGAAATTCCATGAAGTCGTTTTGAAAAGGGATTATTTTACAAAAGTATTCACTATTCATTAAGGATGTGTTAATTATTCCATTAGGCTTATGAAAGTTTGGGAATATATTTATTCTTGAAGGGGTATAAATACACGTAAGTGCGCTAGAGGATTCTATACTTATTCTTGAATTATCAGTGTAAAGTCTGTATTTCAATTTCGTTTCTCGAACCCGAAGGATTGTTAAAATGGCTCGAACTCCTCATGAGTCCGGTGAGTAAATATACCTATCAAGGGTTCTGTGTAATATTTCGTATATTTTTCATTATTTTTGTAGATGAGGAATTCGAGAATTGTTTTGATCCTGATTTAGGTTCGAGGGAGCTAGATGAATTTTCAGAAACCGAAGATAACTTAGAAAAGATTCTAGAAGACGATGATTAGATTGCAGTGGACTCCGAAGATGAAGATGAGATAATTCCAAACGACGTCCAAGATATGTTTATGACTCAATCTGGCTGAAGTAGCCTTTCAGCCGAACATGCAGCGATCGAAAAATTTAATTACTGTGTGTGCTGATGTTGCTCCCCAAGTACCTAAGTCCAGGAGTATGCCATAATTGTACAAGTTATTTATTTCTGCTGATATGGTGAATGAAATAGTGAACTTCACAAATAAACGAGGGGCTTACGAAACTGAAAATCGTAATGACGGGGTATATGATATGATTGGGAAGGATGTCGATAATACTGAAATATGTGGCTTAATTGGTTTGTTGGTGAGCCCATTCGGATGCTGTGGCAAAATGACCTTTGTTTCCATTGCCCAATTTTTTTTGGCAAGAATGCTCCGAGGCAGATTTACGCAAATTTTCAGTTGGATGAGATTTGACGATAGAGACACAAGGCTAACGAGAAGAGCAACGGACAAATTAGCACCTATACGAGATGTAGTTGAGATTTTCATAGAAAAACTGTCGTGTATTACATCCCAGAATCAGATAGTAGCCGAACAACTGTTGTCATTTCGTGGTAGATGTCGTTTCAGAGTGTACATGAAGAGTAAGCCTACCAATTACGGTGTACATTTGGATTCTTGCTGACGCAGAGACTTCTTACTGCGAAAACTTACAAATCTATTTGGGAAATGTCCTAGAACGGAACCAGGGCAAGAAGGTGGTACTGGATTTAGATTGGTGTTTGGGTCCTGGATACGGGATCACAACAGACAACTTTTTTACTTCTTTGGAGTTGACTGAAGAGTTACTAGACCGAAAACTTTCAGTATGTGGAACACTAAAGAAGAATAAAGCTTTCATACCTGCAGATTTCTTGCCACAACGGCAACGTCCCATGCATTCTTCTATTCTTGCTTATCAACCAGAGGTTACCATGGTATCGTATGTTACAAGGAAAAACAGAAGCGTTATTTTACTATCATCTGAACATCGCGATGGTATCATTTCGGAAGAAGAACACAAGAAAGCCGATATCTCACTATAATACTACTAAGGGTGAGGTTGATACAGTAGATAAGATGGTGGCAGAATACGGCTGCAACAGACATTAAAAAAAATGACCAGTCGTCTTCTTTATGAATTTTATCGACATTGCTGCAGTGAACGCTTTTGTTTTAAGGAAAAATCCGTACTCAGATTGGAAATTAGAGTACCTTAAAGACGATTGTTCCTTTTCGAATTGGAAAAAGAACCAATAGAACCCCATATGAGGAGGAGGATTAGCAACGCTGCCGTACGCTTCAGGCTAACTAGAAACATAGTTCAAGAAATAAACCCAATATTAGACGCTATCAGTCTACCTCCCAACACAAACCAAGAGGAACCAGTACAATCGGCGTGCGAAACACGAAAACGAGGTCAAAAGTTAATAAAGTGCAATTAAAATGTACCTTGTGTAAACAATTTTGTATGTACAGAACACATCAAAACAATGTTAAATTTGATTGTACACAATGTACCCAATTACATTTTAGATGTTTTTTTTAAATTCTTCTTTTATTAAATTGCCCAAATAACCCAAACTGCACCCAAATATGACCAACACATAATAATTCGTTCATAGTTTCCTTCCTACGAAAATTTCGAGTGTGAAAATTCAGACAAACGTTGGGGTGATCACTCACACCACACGGTATCACGAGTTTTCAACATCACCCGGGGCCAGGAGGGTTAAAAGTAACAGTACATTTGTAGCGTTAGAAAAAGGAACCAGCAAAATCTCATAAAAAAAAGTGGTGGAGAGTAAGTGCTCCATTTTGATATGATTTGCTTGAACCTTAAACTTACATATAGATATTTTTGTTTTCTAGTTTTAATTATATTATTCTGAAATCGTTTAAAAAGCAGTAGACTACATATAGTAGTTCTCAATCTAAAATTCAGTTGCCTCATTTGAATAATCCAAAGTCATACACTTAGCTTATGGCACGCAAAGCTTGAATCAACAAGCAAATACATAAAATAGAATATAAATTTGTATTTCATTTTTAATCCAAAGAATTTACTGATGTGACTTTTAGCGATTCGCTCACGAAATATAAGAAAGCTGAAGTTTTCTTCAGTAGTATTTACTTACAGAACAAGATTTTTAATTAACATATAAATTAAAAGTTCATGCAAGAATTGTCGAATTTTTATAATCATAAAAGTCAACGACCCGAATTTACAGCTTGGTATTATTAACAGATAAGGCTGATTGACTCACTTTATGCGACTGTTTAAGAGTTGTCGTGCTTGCTTACCTCTTAAAAATTTTCATAGCCTGAATAAAAGAATCCTTTAATAATCTTAAAGAGCCTTTTATATTTGCAATAAAAACGACTAACATATAACGGTAATCGATAAAACATATATTGTATGTATATGTAAAAGTATAAAATGTCACCTAACTGAAATTTATTACGAAAGTATTATTAAAACGTTACCCAAATAAAACTTTACACGAAGTATTGCGTGACTTATTCGGTTTCAATGTTAAATTAATGTAGATAAGTTTCTACATGGGATAATAAACAAATCCGAAACTAATTTTCACCCGCTGTTATCCTGTCTGGAAAATGTGTCAATGAGAAAGAAACGCTTTTTTTATTCTATTTCAGGCACTTTAATTATTGATAAATCAATTGAAATAAACGTGTTTCGAACGCGTGTAGCATTTCAAATGTTTCTTTATTTCTTAAGAGAAGTTCCTAAAATGTGATCGACAGAAAAATCATTGTAACCAAACGGACGTATTGGCTAATAAACTCTATATGAAACAAATAAATTTCAAGTTTCAAAGTTTGCTTTCGTAAATCCATTCAGCAGAAACTTCGCCCCTTTTTATAATTTTGAGTTATGATTATTGCTTACTTCCAGACGCAAGTCAACCTAAAATTCAAGACATATTGCTGTAAGGTTGTTCTTGTAAGTCTATACACTTCCATATATAAATGATAAATTGGTAAAAATGTTGTACAATAATTTTTATGGCTAAATTCCACTTAACAATAGTTGGCAATCCGGTCCAAAGAAAAAGACTGACTCCTTATAATGTCGATAAACTTGGACTGTATTGTTCTTTATAATTATTTAAGAATATGTCCACATTTTGAACCTATTTCCATATTAATGAGAATAATTAGGTCGAGACCTTTTAATGAGAAATATCCGTACCTACCTAGGTAACTACAACCTATGGAATAATTAATACTTTTTTAATAGGAGCTACCTGAAATTATTATAAAATATACGGTGTGGAAAAACCTATGAACTTCCCACCCATAAAAAGGAAATTAAATAATACAAATCTAATTTCTCTAGGCAACACTGACTCAATTCACAACTAACTTTCCTCCGCAAAATTTCGCCTTTAAAATTAAATTTAATAATGATAACACGCATAATAAATTAAATACAAACGTATATATGTAAATGGACAACAATATTAGCGCCGGCTGCTAGACTTTTTTAAAAAAATTAAAACCTTAAAATAAAATTCTGGCCCCGTTATTTATTTCTACGCAAAATTACCTTCATATCAAAAAAATTTATCCAAATCCGTCAACCGGTTGTCTCGCAATCTGCGTGAACTAAATGACCCGATTATTTTAATATACAACGTGTCCCAGATAACATTTCCAGCATGGGGACCTCACTTATTATAAAAGATACAGATTTGGTTAAATTAGATGAATTACTCCTAAGGATTATTGGAATTATAGGACACTCTCCAATTTCCAAATTTCATGTATTTTAAGACTTATGGCAAGAAAAAGAAAAATGTCAAATTTCTTTTTCTTGTTATATTAGACATATAAATTTTATTTGCACTTTCTTAAGATATTTTTATGCAGAATTTAAATATCAATTTGGATTTTATTTGCACTTTCTATTTTTAGTTTCAACCCCTAAATTAAATTTTTCTTATGGAACGACAAGTCGGCTTTGAAATAATTGATCGTGTTTTTTATCCTCTTTACAATGATATAGCACATGTACTATCTATTTTTAAAAACAACAAAGAAAATTTAAAGAAATGCATTTTATTAAAGACTCTAACAATAAGTAGGCCGTGAAACATGAGAAAACGACAAATAATAGATAACAACAAGAGTTAAGCAGGTAATAGTATTGGAGATAATTATCCAATTATAAAAATGTTCAAACAATTGACCATTCCGTTCTAAACATAATTGTGCCCTGCGTAGTGTCGACGTAATTGCGCTGCGTAGTTTTTGGCGTTTAATGCTACCAAATGCTGCAAGAACAGCTTCACGAAGATCTTCGGCATTCTCAAATGTTTGCACATACACTCGATTTTTTACGTAGCCCCAAAGGAAAAAGTCCAAGGGCGTTAAATCTGGAGATCTGGGTGGCCATAAAATCGGCCCTCGATTAACAATCCATGAATCTGGAAACCGATTATTAAGATATTCGCTGATGATGTTTGAATTGTGGGGTGGGGCGCCATCTTGTTGGAAGCAGATATTAATATTCTCAATCAGCGGTAAATTATCAAGTTTATTTTCTAAATCAGTTTGTAGTAAATTCAAATACCTTTCACTATTTAATGTTTCGTTAAAAAATATGGGCCCAATAAGTTTAGCGCCTAAAATGCTACACCAGACATTAAAACCAAATCTCACTTGATGCCGACTTTCCTTAACAACGTGAGGATTTTCACGGTCCCAAAAGTGAACATTGTGTCAATTGAAAAGGCCATTATTTGTAAATCTGCTTTCGTCAGACCACAAAATCGTAGCTGGAAAATTATCGTTATTCGCACACTGATTAACATACCATTGGCAAAATTGTAATCTTCTCCCCTGATCTCCATCTCTAAGTCCCTGCAGAATGGTGTACTTATACGGATGATACCTGTGACGTTTTAAAATTCTTTGTGATGTAGTTTTCGAAATACCAGTGTTATGTTCAATTTCTCTTAACAGATGTTGAAGGATTTTCAATAACTGATTGTAATACATTTAGTTCTGCATCTTCATTCCGTGATTTCGGATTTCTAGTAGGTTTTGAAAATGAACCATATTCTTTTAAATTAATTACCAAATTTCTGTACGTACGAGCACTGGGCTGCCTTCTTTCAGGATACAACCTCAAGTACATCCGTTCAGCTTCTAAACTGTTTTTATGAGACAAGATCTAACAACTCAACATTTCAAACTTTTCAGTATTAGTAAATAAAGCCATGTTTGACACAAAAAATATTCTGGAACGAATAATTTTTAAGTGACATTAAATTCGATTATGTTTTTTATGTTTCACGGCCTGCTTATTGTTAGAGTCTTTAATAATATACATTTTTTTAAATTGTCTTTATTGTTTTTAAAAATAGATAGTACATGTGCTATATCATAGTAAAGAGGATAAAAAAACACGATCAATTATTTCAAAGCCGACTTGTCGTTCCATAAGAAAAATTTAATTTAGGGGTTGAAACTAAAAAATAGAAACTGCAAATAAAAATCCAAATTGCTATTTAAATTCTGCATAAAAAATATCTTAAGAAAGTGCAAATAAAATTTATATGTCTAATATAACAAAAAAGATATTATAAGAAAAAGAAATTTGACATTTTTCTTTTTCTTGCCATAAGTCTTAAAATACATGGAAATTTGGAAATGGGAGAGTATCCTATAATTTCACTAATCCTTAGTAGTAATTCATCTAATTTAACCAAATCTGTATCTTTTATAATAAGCGAGATCCCCATGCTGGAAATGTTATCTGGGACGCGTATAGGATATTAAAGGATAAGACCTGAAAACCTTCATTTGTGATCCTTAATTAATATTGCGAAAAAATTCAGGGGGAGTTTCCTTGACCAAAATAAGCAAAAAAGTTCCTATGAACCTATGTCCGAAAATCCTTGGTTTCGGAAGTACAGGGTGTTAAAATTTAGAAAAAATACAAGCTTTTTACTGATATCGGGAGAACTCTGATTTCGTTTTTTTTTTTAAATTTGATATGTTTGTTTATAAAAACGGAAGACGTCTTCTGACGTAATTTTTATATATTTTATCTATTCCAGCGGCGTCCGGGGAGACACTCCTGTTGATCTTAATAAGTAAAAATATGAGACGCCACTACTTTTTCTTAGGTTTCAATATTTTTTCTGATTATACGATTAAAAATACAACTTTTTTGTATCTTTTACTTTTTTTGATATCTTGCTTCGTTTTCGAGCAAGAAATTAATATCCTTTTCTATGCACATTCCTAAGGGAAGTAGAAACAAGAATTGAAATTCAATGTTTTATTTATTTACTAATCAACTTTAACAATACATTTGAGGGAAAAACAATGTAACAAGCTAATTATACAATTAAAAATACAGCTTTTTTGTCTCTTTACTTTTTTTGATATCTTGATTCGTTTTCGAGCAAAAAATTAATAGCTTAAGGGTGTGATTTTAAGTCCATAAAGTGTGTATTTGTTAATTCTTGCTTGTCATAATAAATTACACAAATAGTGAAATGTGCGATATGCATTTGCTTGATGGCCTTGCCAACGGTAATGCATTAGCCGCCAGGCACCTCTATGAGGAGATATACCCTAATCGTATAATGCCTCATCATACTGTTTTCACTTAATATATGGATCGGAATTGTGCGAGACCACTTAATACGCTCATTTTATTACTACCGAGGCTTACTGGAGATGTTTATCACCGTTTTCTTGAAGATTGCCCGTACTTTTGGAAGACATCTCATTGCTATTAAGGTGGCGAATGTATTTTATGCACGACGGTGCTCCACCCCATTTCAGTTTAGTTGCACGTGAATATTTGAACAATATCTACCCAAATCGCTGGATAGGTCGAGGAGGAACTCAACTCTGGCCCCCAAAGTCTCCCGACTTAAATTCGTTGGATTTTTTCCTTTGGGCTCACCTCAAACAGTTGGTTTATACGACTCCAGCGCAAACTATAGACGAATTAAGAAACCGCATCGTCGCATCCTGTGAAACAACTAGACACACCACCGCAATATTTAAACGGGTTCTCCAATCAATGTGTCGTAGGATAGATGCCTGTATTAGACTTGGAGGTGCACATTTTCAACAACTTTCTTCGCAATATTAATGAAGGATCAGAAAATGAAGGTTTTCAGGTCTTATCCTTTAATATCCTATATATTAAGATAATCGGGCCATTTAGTTCACGCAGATTGCGAGACAACCGCTTGACGGATTTCGATAATTTTTTTGATATGAAGGTAATTTTGCATAGAAAGAAATAACGAAGCCAGAATTTTAATTTAAGGTTTTATTTTTTTTAAAAAGTCTAGCGCCGGCGCTAATATTGTTGTCCATTTACATATATACGTTTGTATCTAATTTATTATGCGTGTTATCATTATTAAATTTAATTTTAAAGGCAAAATTTTGCGGATGAAAGTTAGTTGTGAATTGAATCAGTGTTACCTAGAGAAATTAGATTTGTATTATTTAATTTCTGTTGATTTCCTTTTTCTGGGTGGGAAGTTCATAGGTTTTCCACATCGGATATTTTATAATAATTTCAGATAACTCCTATTAAAAAAGTATTAATTAATCCATAGGTTGTAGTTACCTAGAAAATATAACGGTAGGTACGGATATTTCTTATTAAAAGTTCAAAATGCTGACATATTCTTAAATAATTATAAAGAACAATACAGTCCAAGTTTAGAATCAGTCTTTTTGTTTGGACCGGATTGCCAACCATTGTTAAGTGGAATTCAGCCATAAAAATTATTGTAGAGGCTGACCTAATTCGAGGGCAAGCATGGGGATCTCGCTTATTATAAGAGATAGGATATAGGTTTAAATTCGGCACTTTTGCTAAATTCGATGCCGAGTAATAATCTGAAAGAAATTTGAGCTAACTCGAATGGATTTGGTTTATGCTCAAAAACTAAAATTTCGATTTTGTTTTTCGCTTTGGCTACCTTATTATTAGGAATTTTCAAAATTCGATTAAACATTATTAATGGCAACTTTTTACGCACAATACTAATACGGTATTAAAAATATTATCGACATTTTGTTTATTTAAGAACCATCATCAGGTTTATTTTTCTTATCGGGGTTAAGACATATTTTTGAGGCGTTGAGATGGAGAATGTTATGCTGATTTTAGCAATATATAACACTTCATGGTTTGATCGACTGCGAACTAAAATACTCTTAAATTAAAACTAAATATTACATTATCACGATACCCATGAATCAAACAAAACTCAGGAGTTTGTTTTTGTCATGTCATTTTCTAATTGTAAAAGGGGTAATAACTGCAAGATCCTTCGTGTTAGTGCTTTAAAATTTGCAAGTTTCTTTAGAATGTTTTCAAATTCAGAAAAACGAGACATGATAAGGATATTTTATAGCTGCAATAGAAATAGTGTCAGAGCAGAACAAAGATATTTAGAGGAATATCCGGAGAGGCAGCAACCAACCCAGAGATATTTTTTAAAATTAGATCAAAATTTTCGAGAATTTGGATGTTTTCAGAAACCTCGAAATGCATATGGTAGCAGACTAGACCGAGATGCCGAAGAAGAAATATTACATCAGGTACTATTTGTTAGTATTATACTAATTATAAGAATTTCCACTCACTTCACTGCTAATTTCAGCAGACATTTTTTTTGGAGAGTTATGACTTTATGTTATCCATCTTAGGTTCAAGAAAATCCTTCAACATCTACCAGAGAAATAGAGCAAACTATTGAAGTGCCAAAAACGACAGTTTGGCGAGTGTTAAACCAACACCGTTATAAACCATTTAAGTTACACGTTAGTCAAACTCTTCGGCCTGGGGACGATATGAGACGGTTGGATTTTTGTAACCAACTTAATACCAAAATGCTGGAAAATCGCAACTTTCTCAATCAAGTAATTTGGACGGGTGAGTGCAATTTTTCCACTAATGGAATGTTTAATCGTAATAACGAGCACTACTAGTTCGTTAAAAATCCACGAATTAACAGGCAAATGCGAGGACAAAGCCACCGGTCCTTTAATGTGTGGGTTGGAATCTGGAAGGATAGGCTCCTTGGGCCAATTATTTACGAAGGTATCCTAACGTCTCAACGCTACCTCGCATTTCTAACACACGAAGTATCAGACCTTTTGGACGATGTTCCGCTAAACGAAAGATGGACTCTCTGGTGGCAAATGGACGGAGCTCCTCCTCATAATGCTGCGATAATAAGTGAATATCTTAACGGCGAATTTCCTGATAAATGGATGGGAAATAGGGGACTACTTAGGTGGCCAGCAAGAAGTCCAGATTTAACCCCTTTAGATTACTTCCTCTGGGGCTATTTAAAAAATATGATTTATAAGACGCCACCGCAAAATATAGAAGAACTCCAGAATAGGGTTGTTAATGAACTTCGTCAAATTCCCAGGCGAACCATTCAAAGAAGCGTAAACAATTGTAGAAGAAGAATTCGTTACTGTATTCAAGAAGGAGGAAACTTGTTCGAACATTTATTATAATAATTTTTGTTTGTTTGTCTGTGTAATTATTTTGTTGTTACCTATCGATAAATTTGCGTTGTCGCTACTATGACCGTGTTACATAGACATACTTGTTTGAGTTGTTTGTTAATGTTTTTTTTTAAATTGTTCAAATGTTTTTATATTTTTTTGGATGTTCTAACGAGTTTAACAAATTAAATAAGTAGAACTACTGTAATTATTCCTCGCTGGATCCAAGAATCAGCATAACATAACATTTTCCATCCAATGACAAAAATATATGTTAACCCCCGTAAGAAAAAATAAACCTGATGATGGTTCAGAATAAACGAAACGTCACATAATATTTTTAATACCGTATTAGTATTGTGCGTAAAAAGGTGCCTTAATAATGTTTAATCGAATTTTGAAAATTCCTAATAATAAGGTGGCCAAACGCGAAAAACGAAAATCGAAATTTTTAGTTTTTTCAGCATAAAACCAAATCCATTCGAGTTAGCTCAAATTTCTTTTCAGATTATTACTCGGCATCGAATTTAGCAAAAGTGTCGAATGTAAACCTATATCCTATCTCTTATAATAAGCGAGATCCCCATGCTTGCCCTCGAATTTGGGACAGCCTGTACAACATTTTTACCAATTTATCATTTATATATGGATGTGTATAGACTTACAAGAACAACCTTACAGCTATATGTCTTGAATTTTAGGTTGACTTGCGTCTGGAAGTAAGCAATAATCATAACTCAAAATTATAAAATGGGGTGCAGTTTTTGCTGAATGAATTTACGAAAGCAAACGAAGGATTTTCGGACATAGGTTCATAGGAACTTTCTTTCTTATTTTTGGCCAAGGAAACTCCCCAATTTTTTCGCAATGTTAATGGGACACCTGTATATATATATATATATATATATATATATATATATATATATATATATATATATATATATATATATATATAGGGTGATCAACTTATACCCCGGAGTTCGATAACCGTTACCTTGAAAGTTACGAAAAAGTTTTAAATAAAAGTTATTCATACAGTCACAGCATATCAAATTTATGTTTTTTAATGCAACACCCTGTGTATTATGGCAAATTTGAATTAGGTTCATTTTTCCTTTTCCAATAATAAAGGTTTTTAGTAGGTTCTACAGGGTACTTTTGAAAATATGGCCACTCTTATGGAAGGGAGATCAGAGACCTGATCCGCGAGAAGAACAGGACCAGGAGAACCTACCACAAGACGCAACACTCGGACGACCGGAGGAGATTAACCGTATGCACCAGAGTGTGAAGACAGCAGTCACGGAGCACTAAAACTCGACATAGAAGGCCAAAGTGAGTCCTCGACACCCAAGACGGATCATACTGGAAGATGGTGAAAGCCCTAAGGAAGAATACGTCCTCGTCCACCACTGCACGGAAGGAATAGACTCGTCTACACGAAGCCGGAAAATCGGACGTGTTCGCCGAGACCATCGAACTTCAATGCAGCTCGGTACCAGAAAACACCGACCAGGACCACATCGCCGCAGTCTACTGCGCCGTCGGCCAGCTAGCAGAGGACACCGAGCACAACATCCGACCCACGACGCCAAGAGAGTCAAGGCATCGTCAAGAAGCTGAAGCCCAGGAAAGCCCGACCGGACTCCATCCCAAACAAGGCTCTGAGCTTCTCCACCGAAAGGCATCGCATACCTTACGGCCATCTACAACGCGGCGCTGAGACTCAGATACTCCCCAATCAGACGAAAGAAGCGGACACCGTGATCATCGAAGCCTGGAAAGAAATTCAGCTACCCTCAAAATTACCGCCCGATCAGCCTACTACCAACGATAGGAAAACTACTGTAGAAGATCATCCACTGACTACAGGAAGAAATCGAAGAACTAAGATCCTTCCCGACGAGCAGTTCGCCTTCTGTCCTAGTTACTCGACCACACAACAAGCGCTGAGTCGTGGAATACATCGTGCGTGGATTCAACTGGAAGAATTTTACCGGAGGTATTTCTGGACTTCGACAAGGTTTGTCATCACGGACTCCTTTTCAAGATGGTGGAACGCGGATCTTGCTACCCATGGTGAAGATGATCTGGTCCTACCTCACCAGTCGATGTTTCAGGACGAAACTACCCCACTGCAGGTCGCTTCCAGGAGAACCACCGCGGAGTTCCTCAAGGTTCGATAGTCGCCCTACGCTTTTCATTCTTTATGTCTCAGATTTACCGAAGACCGACGGAACCACTAGCCACCTACGCGGACGACACCGCAGTCCTTCCCCAGTCACACAGCAACGACCAGGTGGGCAAGATACTACAAGGAGCAGCGGACGACCTGGAAAGGTGGTACTCCAAATTGCGCATCGGAATCAACCCTGAGAAAAACTAATAGTAATTGATAAGCCTTGAATAGTTTGAATATAATTATTTTCTATAAGTCTATGATGAGCTCATGTAACAGAAATTCCTGAAGAAATTAAAATTAATGTATTTAATAATGGGATTTGAATTGGATTAAATGGAATAATTCTATTAGGAGGTCAAGTTATACTAATTTCAATTGTTGGTGATAATCTAGAATTAGCCCGTTCCATTTTGATTTCAAAGTTCTTGAAGGATTAGATTGAATAAATGTCCTGTTCACCCGAAGACACATGAGGCTCACGAGGAACATCTCCATGTTCGGCCAGGACATCCTTAGTACCTGGGACTCCTCATGGACAGCAAGCTGATGAAACCAGCACGTCGCAGACAGAAGAGCCAATGCCTACGGCATCATCAAGAAGATGTATCCGCTCATGGGGCGGAACAGCGTCCTAAAGATCGACAACAAGATGCTGATCTACAAGTCGATCATCCACCTGATGCTGACCTACGCCTGCGAAGCACGGGCATGCGCGAGATTATGGAACTATGACGCCAACGACGAGACGAAGCACAAGAGGCCGAAGATCGTGCTGTGTTGAGTTAAATGAAATATTTATACCATGTAGTTATATGCTTATTTATTGTTACATATCTTAAGTTAGTTTATTAGTAAATTTTGTTTACTTTAATTTTGAAAGCATGATTTAGCAAAAACCTAAAATGTGATTAAGACGTTAATTTTCCGCTAACTTTCCTAATATGGCTAGAATTTTAAGAGTACGATTTGTCAAATTGCCTGTTATATTACCATGTTTGACTATCTATTTGGTTCTATAAGAGATATATATTTTTAAATACTCCCTTATTAATTTTCCTTTCAATAGCATTAAAAAGACATTCGGTATAATTTGAATTTTTTAGAATAGTCGACCGATTTGTTCTTGTTGCATCATCTATTGGTAGACAGAGATAAGAAATTGTTATGGTTTTGGATTTATTTGGTAATATCAAGTATTCCTGCAACATCGAGATCAATCTTGACAAATTCAAGCAACCTGTTTCGAAGTTGCACGATTTTCTCCAGTAACACGTTGCGTGGTTCCCTTTCCCTTTATTTTTCCAGCAATCGTAAAAATTCATTAAACAATTTTTAAAATCGGCATGAAAGTTGCTAAACGCGGACTAATTTGAGTCACGAAAGTTTTATTTTAATGCCTAGCATGAAAGTAAAACTTTCATGCCTAGTCATTTTTACTTTACAAATTATGTAGGTTGCTATTTTATAGAATAAAATAATAATAGACAATTTTGTCAAAACTTTAATTTTTAACAGCGAAGTACTTCAGTATAAGAAATATTACTTGATATTAACTATAATTACCCCAGGTAAAGCAGAATTTTTAATGAAGAACCGACAGCAATATTTTGCTCGGAATTTTCGGTTTTCAACTCTTCCGAAATGTACAACACGTTAATATTAAGATTATTAGGACTGAGGTTCCTTCTTGAATTCTACTAGCGATTACACGTTTATTTTCTAACGATTCGGCTACATAACCTTCTGCTACAGTGCCGACGTACGGCGTAAATAGTGACCCGTATACTGTGCAACTAGGCAAACCAAGGAAAGCTGCTGTTATGGTAGGTATTTTCCCAATGGTATGAATTCAGCTTGAACGCTGCACTTTCCGTTTTATAATTCACAAATAAATGTCTATGTGGTGTATGCGGAGGGCGTAATGTTATATAGTTTCCGTACAAGCCGACGTTGATTTGTTGCTTTCCTTTCCATCAACGATCATAAAGTGCCTTGCTTTATTAGTTATTGAATCGGGAATTTTTACAATTATGCGATCAAGTATCATTTTGTTAACTCGTTACAGCGACATGCACCCATTAAACCAATAATTAGTAGAGGAGATGGTCCAAATACAGGCTGCCATTTTTATTTAGGCCCTTATCCTGAAATAGTTCATACCTACAAGTATCATTCTTTATGGAACAACAAGATTATACATTTAGTGCAATATGTAAACACTTCCATTGAGTTTTGAGGACTACATTTAAGGAAATAGGAGCTAGATGTATAGGCTGTCAAAATTATGATTTTCATTAACAAGGTCCAAATATGGGCTACTGCAGATATTTTATGTTTAATTTGAAAAATGAAAGAAATTGTAATAAATTGGATACAAATAAGACAAATACTCTTACATAAAGTAGAAATCACACTAAAAAATGTGGTAGTTTTGTGAGTTTATTTACAAAAATCGCAGATATAAGCATCAGTTTTTGCATCTGCACACTCAGAATGTGCCACTCAAAACAAACAAGGCACTGGACCCAGAGTTCCCTTTGGAATCATCTGAAAATCGTTCATCACAAAACAAACAACAGCAGTCATTGTCATCAGGCTTGGATCTTCCAGAGCTGATTTCTACCAAAGGCTCGAAGTCTGAGCACGAGCTTTCTTTCTTCTTTCTTGGCCGCTTAATGGCTGTTTGTGAATTATCTTCGAATTTTGTGGTTTTCCAGCCTGTTCCTTCCTTCTCAGAAACCCAGTCAGTTCAGCCTTGTAAGGTGATCCAGTGATAACTTTTGCACCTTGTGATTGTCTTTGTCTACTTCTTTTCTTCCTTGTATTAGGGACCGGAGAGATGTCATGCGGCGTAGATGAAGATGCAACTGCATTTGACTGATAAGTAGCCCACGATGATGCACTAGTAGCTGAAGTTGATGGACCAGCAGCCGAAGTTGATGGACCAGCAGCCAAAGTCGATGGACCGGGAGCCAGACTTGATGGATCAGCAGTTGATGTAGGTCTACCAGCATCAGGAGTTCGTGCAGCAGGAGGAGTTGACGGACCATCATCCGGAATTGAAATTTCTGATGTATTAGCAGCAACAGCGACGTTTGTTGACAGGAAAGCTCAGTAGACGAAATTCCATTGCACATTTTGGTACTTCTCCTTGTGCAGCTATGTAGTCTGCTTCTGTGGAGATAATTTTATTGAGGGGGTAGATTCCTGTGGCTAGAAAACCATTAATGGCTATTTCTCGAGTTTGAACTTTTACATAAAGCCTTTTTCAGAAGTTCTGCAACCTCGTACACAGTGACAAGATGCCCAGTTGTTCTTGTGTACATTATAATTTCCTCATTATAGTAGGTCTTAAATGACCCCATGAAACTCTTATCCAAAGGTTGGAGTTTATGAGTTGAGTGGGCGGAACAGATAAAATTGATTCTGTCGAGCCATTTCAATGACATCTATATTACGAGTATGACTATAATGCAGTATAGGAGAACATTCCTATGGTCTTGCATGTGCAACGAAGTGAATAATCCACTCGGTAAATAGGTGTATTTTGAACCCAACCAGATGGATGTGCAAATCCTACAGCTCCTGGTGGGCATCCTTTCATGAGCAGCTGATTCATATTTTCCTAGGAAATATTAGCATGGGTGGTATGAAATTACCGACAGCACTCACAGAAAAATAACAGTAATCAAACTTCCTCTTTCTGCTGCTGTCATTGAAGCTATTTGCCTCTTCCTTTCCGTGAAATGACATCAACAACTTTATTTTGTACCACTGTTATTCCTGTCTCATCTACATTGTAGATTTGATCCGAAGTATAATGAACCTTTTCGTAGTCAGCTTCCAACATTTGAAGGAATCTGTCTACGTTTTCTTTATTGAACCCAAGTGCTCTTGCAAAAGAGGTTCCACAAGGCCTACGGATAGAAAGAACCACACTATGGCGCTGTAGAAATAAATCAAGCCAGGCTCTTCCTGCTGTGCTGAGGTGAATGGATGTTGCAATCCATTTCGTGTACATAACGCATATGCCATACGTTGCAAGTCACTTCTAGTTAAGCCAAAAATTTTTCTTCCATTTCTGAATTCTGCAAGCATTTTTTCTAGTTCAGAAGCTAGGACTGGCTTTCTCCCTAATTTAGTCCTAACGGCTTCTTCGAGATTGAGATCAATTTTTTTGCCAATGTTTGCAACGTGGTTCGTGGAACTGAATACATTTTAGAAACCTTTAGAGTTCCCATTTTATTGCTCTTAACAGCTTGAATAGCTTTAATCATGTCCTCATCCTTCCATTGCTTTTTTCCGATCGGAATGTATTTTGGTTTAGATCTTGTCACCTGAAACAAAATATTTCCATTTATTTATAACGGTCTAAATATGGGCTAGTAACCCGTATTTGCACCCATACAAGTAGCCCATATTGGACACATTCGACTGTGAAGTTTGAGGTTATTTGCCGGCTAAATACTAACAAATTAAAATGTTGTTTATACACTAAAAGACAGCCCTATTCACGTATAATCGAATGCACTAAACTTATATCTGACAATTAAGCGCCTTATATATATATATATATATGTATATATATATATATATATATATGTATATATATATATATATATATATATATATATATATATATATATATATATATAGGTACTTCAAAAGTTCGAAATCCACAAAACATAAGATGAACACACCACAACCACATTAAGTTGGCTACTGACGCAGTATAACATCCAACATGCTAGGCGAGGTAGAGGAAGTAGTTCATGCTGTTTCGCAAGGCTGCAGCACATTGCAGCCTCAAAACAATACTAGCCGTTTTTAGACCCTAGACCGTTTTAGACCATCTCCTCTACAACCTGAAACGAATATAAGTATGACATCAATTGAAGCACTTTTAATTATGATCGCTTACTTTCATCATTAAAATTCATCATCAGGAGCTTTTCGATGAAAATTGTCTACTTCGCTTCTTGTAAACATTCTGGGCTTTTTTGCTTGGTATCCTGTCGATTTTCTTAGAAGATACGCTTTCTTTTTTGGAAAATTACTTATGTTTAAGTTTTCTTTTACCAAATGCATCGCTTTTAGCATTGAGTAAGTACTCCAAAGAGTCGATTATTTGTATCTCTGACTGCCTTCCGCAATATATACCAGAAGAACGGCTTCAGTAACTTGTTTAATTTCTTTTATGCTGCTCCACTTTTTAAATGTTTCATATTCTTTCTCATGCCTCTGCCTTGATTTATTTGGAAGTAACTCCGCCATAGGAGCCGTTGCAGCTTTTGTTATATTCATTTCAACGTCCATTTCACAATCAAAATCACTTAGGGACATCGTTATTTATTGAAAATTCGCAGAAAGGAAAGGAAAGGAAACAACAAACCGTAAAAATTTGTTCACTAATTTTTTGTTTTATTTACTTGCCGTTAAGTTAACACGCTTGTAATTGTTGATATACATTTGTCAAAGCTCTCTGATTAATTCAATTCTATTTTATAAATAATTTTAACGATTTTTAATAATCTTCAAAACGATTCCAGAAAAAATATAATACATCACGCAGCATGAAAGTGTTTTTGTTTGACTCGGAGGCGTTGAAAAAATACTCGGATGCTAGCGCATTCTCGTATTGTTTCAGTAAGCCTCCTCGTCCAACAAAATGCCACTTTTATGCAGTGTAATGTAATATACTATTTACTAATTGATCACTAGTTTACAATGAATATATTTTTTTAAATATATTACTAAGGAAAATTGCCCAAAAAATAGGAATTTCAATTTGGCCACATTTATTATAAGATTTTTTATTTCAATGCTCAATCTCAAATAGTTTCCGAGTTATGGTGGGCCGCCTTGCTTAATGTACACCTGGTACACTTGTAAAATGTTCATATTTTTATACGTTCTAAAAACAAACATGTTTAACTTGATTTGGAACATATTTTGTTTCATACAATTGGATTTTCTTATGAATTCAAGCTTTTGTTTGGCTCTAGTTGTTTATGCAATGCTTTGAAGTTGGTGGTGTCACCTTTAGCCAAAGTTAACCATAACACAAGGACAAGGGTGACATTAAAACACGCAGTTGATTGCGATATTTTAGTTTAATAACAATAATTGAATAAAATAAATAAACTAAATATTAATAAACCACATTTGAATAATTATAGTTTAACTCAAATTTTAAACAACGTTTCTTGCTACACAAAACGAAAACTTTTTGTATTGAAACATTATTTAGTAACACGTGCTATAATTTTTTTCTTTAAAATCATCAGTTTGTGATGGAGTGCATGCGCAAATATTCAAGATTTTAAATCGCATTGTAATGCATTACATGTGTTAGAAACTGAACTTTGTAACATGCCGCAGTACATTGTGTTATACTGAGAGCATTAGCATGCTGTGCAGATGCATTATGAATATCTTAATTAATGCTACTATAGTGAAGCCAGATTTCGTGATGGTGGGCTAAATAATTCTAACGACGAAGATGAAATGAGTTAATAATAAGGCTTGTATACCTAATTCGTGGTTGCACCGCAATTAAAAGTTGATTTCTTAACCTTTACAAAATTGTACTTTCTAATTTTAACAGAAAAGGTTAATTGACCTTATTCTTAACGCTATCAAATTATGTGAGAGTTTAAAGCGAAGGAATCCCCTTTTGAACTGAAGGACTAATTAAACGCATAAACGAGAATGATAATAGAGCCTTTGTGCAGTCCCACATTGTTCGATTGAGTTACAATTGTCGCCCTGCGGTCTGAGACGTCTAGAGCAACCAGATCGTGTATAACAGTAAGAGAAGAGAACCTAACCTCCATAAACGATTTCACTTGCAGATTGAGATTAACTTAAAGGCGCAAGTTTTTGCAACAACTTGCTGATTTAAATTCCTTTAAACTCCCGCTTATAAAGTCTAGACAGATTTAAAGATAGTATAAAATGCACGACTGACATGAAGTTCTATTTTCATTTCTCGTTTTGAAATATGAATAAACGAGAGAATAATTGAATTGAGGTTATTTGTCTTTCCAACAATTGCGGTTTAAGGGAATAAGTAATTATTCGAAATATGTTTAACGTTTGATCGTTTTAACGTTGAAAACTTCCAAGCGTTCGCCTAGTGCCGTAATAAAAGCAATTTTGAGAGTTATGAGATACCCAAGAAAAGTTTTATATCTGGCAACCGTAGGAAGTCAATTATAACGGGAAACGGAAAAGTCTGCGGTCGGTGCAATGGTCTGCTTCATATCCGGATGCTATTTCCACCAGACGGACGCAAGGGAAATACATAAACCAATCATAGTTTTAACAATAGTTTTTCCTGTGATGATCTTTTCAAAAATTGAAAATTGTATCAATTCGTTTTTGTTAAACTTTTACTTTTACTGTTCCCAAGTGTAATGCAGATATCTATCTTCAAGTATGGCTTTTTATTGAGTTAAAATAAGTAGGATGAATCAATATTGTAACTCAAGAGATGCTGGCGTGAAATGTGGATGGAATATTCTACCAATCTGAATTGTAAATAACTGTGGGGATATAAATCACTTGGGTAACGTTTTGCAATTGGACTCAAATATCAATTTCTTTCAACATTTCCGCCAAAGTTGATGTTAAAAAATTGAATTCTTTATTAAAAAGAATTAAACTGTTCAAAGAAAAAAATACTTTCATTACCTCAACTCAGTACTACATAAACCAGGTAGTATGTAATTTACGCGTTTGGTAGAGTACATTATGTACATACATATTATATCACATATGCCATCGCCTTTCTAGCGCCCTTAATATTTAACTTTGCTATTTTATTATACAAAATTTACTGGGAATTTAGAATGAATTTTATACGTTGTGATTAATGTTCTGAGCACGATTAGATGCTCTATTACTTATAAGCTGAGCAAGTAGGTCTGATATGCTTAACATTCGGGAGGTTATGGGTTCCCATTACCGCCTACCCTGCATGAGGTTTCTTCAGGAGTTTTTCCTTGTACACGAATTGCTCTATGACCACTGCGCATACGCACATCATGTGCTGTTATTTTGGAGAATACCGGGGTAGTAACTTCCTCCTCAGAATCGTGTCTCCGTTCCTTCCAATTCCATCCTGACCGCACCTATCCTTAATCCCACCTTCCATACACACTTAATGTATGGACGTATTTTGAGAATTCATCACTGTGGCTGACTGAACTTGGAAAGCTCAAGAAGCACGCCCTACCGCTTGGGAAGGGAATAAAACACGTTGCTTTTTTTTTGGCTTATAATTTGTTCAAGCGATATTGAAAGTTTTGTATAAACCGTAATACGATTAAAAGAACATATTTAATGAATGATATTCTATCTTGTAGAAAGAATAAACTTAGTTTGTAGTGTCCCCAAGGTACCCGCTCTTAAAAAGTGCAATTTGAACTTTTTTTTCAAGAACAAAACAATCGCTAAGTGATTTATGTGGACTTTACTGACAATAATGTTACTATTACTCAAATTAATTACATGCCTTACATGTACTTTCCTGTCAATAATTAAAAGATTAGAATTTATTTGCAAGTCTGATATTTAATTACTCGCAAACCTCAAATCTGATCAAACGAAGTGGGCGTCTAGTGGTAGGTATGCTCTACTATTTGAATTAAATAGGCTGGATGAGGTAAGTGTTGCTTCATGAGGGGCAGGTAAACAATGAAACTACTCAAATTAAAATTAACTAGCTTTGCAGGTGGTGGTTCTGCCCGTCAATGTACTATTGTGGGAAAGAACCACCAATAAAACCCACTTTATTCATAAATAAATAATTGCACAAGTACATTAATAAATCAAATAACACAAAAAAACAATGAAAGGGTTAAATATATGAGAAAACACCATTAAATCAAGTTAAAGTGCGTACAAAATTGTAACATTAAAAGAAAAATAAATAAAAAGCAGTTTAGTTACACATAAACACAATAAAGAAAGGAAAAACCCTGTAGTAACACCCACAATCGTGTGATAAATAATTAGAATCAAAATCGTAATACCAAACATGTGGCTTTTTAAAACCAATCATGCCGGTTTTTAAGTAGATAAGCACATAAAACAATAAGGCAAATTACGGAACATCTAAAATACAACAGTAAAATTGTACAGGTAACAATAAAGTAAAGGCAAGGACAAAAGAAAATAGACAAGGAATTTACACATACACAATTGTTTACTGACTACTAAAGCACAAAATACATAGGTCAAATTACAATAAATTACATATGAAGAGAAATTAGTTCGCAGGCAAACAATTCTACTTCACAAACTGGTACAAAAAGAAACTCTTTAAAACAAAGCCTTACAAGGATAAGTTATAAATAGATCATAACATAGCATAACAATAAAAATATAATTCGAGGTATTTAATAGGTATCTGGACCCGGGAGTGCGTACCCACTGGGCAATTGCCTTTTACAATTAATAACCCAGCGGTATCATGTTCCCATTCACCAGCCAACCTCTACACAAACATAAATATAAACAACAAACAACAATGCTAACAACAATGCTAATTCACACAAATATAAGAGTGAGGGATCCCTGTACTGCTTTTTATTTTAGCAGATTGCAGCTTAATGAACCCGAGTGCGAATAAGATACCTTTACAAGGCAATGGATCGATTTTTAACAGGTCCGTAGAGTTATTTGCTGCCAGCCCTAATATTAATATAAAGATACCTACTTACACTTGAAATTTTAATTGATCACAGAAACAAATCGTTAACATATACGGTTTAATTTCAAAAGGGTTGACTGTTATTTATAGATTAATATTTGAAAAACACATTAAAACTAACAACCGAAAATTCAAATTCAAAAGAAAATGTACAAGCACAAAATGTTTTTAAAGACAAACTGTTTACAATTGGAGTTTCTCATTCAGACCAATCAAAGCGTCCGGGTCAATCATAATTTTAGCAGCAACTGCTTTTCCCTATGGTTTCCACTCACCATGTCTACTTCCGAAAATCAACCCTCGTTTTTGAAAAGTGATAAAAAAACAGGAAACATTAATTTACGTTGGAACAGTCTCATATTAATTATTCACGACATCTTAATTTTAAGAATATGCATCGTCCGGAACAAACCCTATATTTAGGTCTCGAGTTTCCAAGTACCAAACAAAGACGTCTTTGATTATGTACCGTTAGTAATTAATTACTAACTAGTGAAATTTTTACATGAAGAGCGCGCGTATAGAAATTTTCAACAATTCGTCATGCCAATTTCGGTAGAACACTTGTTTCTATCCTAACATGTGTTTTTCCAGCCCCTACTCAAATATCAATTACGTAAAATACAGAAAATAAAATATCCAGAAAACATCAAATTACGACTTAATATATAATAAAATATGTCAAACACCGTTAACCCTTCTATCGCGGAAACGATTGTGATTTGAACATGTTTATTATAATAATAAAATTTTCGCAGTACACACAATTTTAACATATAGAACAGCATGTTCCTTACATATCTAAAAAATGTTCAATAAGTACGTAATAATCTAGAAAAGGTGATAATATGCCACATGTTTCCACAAATGTGTTAACCCCGTTGTTTAGAGTCTGTACATTTGTCTACGTAGCTTCTACCTTGAGTTCTCTTTCGACACCTGCACCTTCTTTCCCAGAATCCTAATAAATACTCTAGAGCGCAGCTCTACAATGTGTTTACGTAATCCAGTTATTGTCCTAGATACCTAATTAATTACCTTGGTACTTACCTGCCTATCCACCTACCAGAATTTATTCTGAACCACTGGAGTACTGTGCGTTTTAAAATTGAAATCCAGTGCACATATCCGTACAATATTCGAGCTTAAGCATAAAATCTTTTAGCGTACGTGGTAGTCTCCTCTGTTACCCCATAAAATTGTCATAAAAACTCAAACCTTGTCATTCATTAAAATACATCTACTGTTTTTACAATTTAAAATGACAGTAGAATTCCGTAACAGGTAAGCGGGTTTGCCGGTAGTTCAGTGGAAATAATCGATAAGCAGAAGGGCGCCGCCTCATTTATACATAGATTACACATCTTGATTTTCGAAATTTATATCTAACATTAATTAACATTTTACCAAAACTTCATTTTTGGCACAACGGTTCGCGAAAATTTTATTCTAAAAATAAGCAGAAACAAAAAAAGAATTGATATGTGATTGTCAATTATTTGTGCCTTATTGAAAAACTGGATACAAAAAAAGCAACCATTGCTGTATTCAATGAATAAAAGACTGAGTAATTGCAATTCAACGTACCATTGTGTCTTTACGAGACCCGCAATAAAATGTACACTTCTACAATCAAATAAAACACTGAAATTATTTTACCAACAAGATCTATTGATTTAAAAAATATATAAGAATTAATAAAACAGAATGACTCAAAAGGTTTAATCGTCGTATTTGAACTGTTCCCAATTTTAAATAGATAAGGAGTAATTGATTTAGTTAAGTCTTTCTTTTAATTTGCACATGCAATAGATAGCATAAATGAGCTTTAGCAAAACTTAAATTAAATAAGCAGAACCTAAATACAGCATGAAAACGAAATCTTCGGTACAGTTATAGCGCATTAGCACAAAATTAAACTGTCTTCGTGGTCACAAAAAAACATAATTGCGTTAAACTTCTTGTTCCCTGGGCGAAATGGATATACAACACTTTATTAGATTTGAAGGTAAATTATTAAACGTAAATGATGTTAATGTTGGCCAGGACGTTATTGAATGTTATTGAAGACACCAAATTTAATTTCCACTAGGTTAATTAAGTAGTGTGTTTCAATATTTCGGGTTGTCCCCTAATTATGTTCCTTTTCCCGCAATCAATGACACCTAGAGACGACACATTGTTAACTAAAAATCAATATTTTCCTACAGCTGAAAGCATACTGTAACAGTGATAAAAATTAAACACTTTTACAAACATAAAACTTCTGCACGAAAATATCACGGACAAACTTCAGAATGTAGTTGTTCGTTAAAATACACACACACACACACACACACACACACACACACACACACACAGGCACGCACGCACGCGCGCACGCACGCACGTACGCGCGCAACGCACGCACGCACGTACGCACGCAACCCCACACGACACGCACACGCACACACGCACACGCACACACGCACACACGCACACACGCACACACGCACACACGCACACACGCACGCGCGCATACACGCACACACGCACGTACGCTCGCACGCACGCACGCACGCACCCACACAAGCACACGCACTTCAATTCACACTCACACTCATACTCACGCTCACACTCACACCCACACTCACTCTCACACTCACACTCACACTCACACTTACACTCACACACACTCTCACTCACACTCTCACTCACACTCTCACTCACACTCTCACTCACACTCTCACTCACACTCTCACTCACACTCTCACTCACACTTACACTCACACTCACACTCACATTTTTGTTCTTTCTGTACAAATAGATTTTTCCCTCTTCGGATTTAAAAAGATTCGTTTCGTCGCAATTGCGTTAAATTTTAACATTTCGTATTTAATATGTTTTCTGAAAGCCTACAAGAACAGAGGCATGCATTCATGGAAAACAAGGTTATCAGTCGAATCATGAAATCTCGGTGGAATACAAACCTCGTTATTACCGAAAAATGGTATCAAGTAACGCTCATATTGCACGGTGTCCATTAGAAACCTAGTCTACATTGACTTTTGACCCAGTAGAGGTCGCTCAATCGCGGTTAAAATAGGAGGTGCACACCTTTTATTAGTATGCTGTGGATTAGTGAAAACAAATCTAAAAAAGTTGAGCCGTTTATCTTATAATCGACGACGGGAGTATTGACCTTTGACTTTAATTTGTGGAAAATAGGACATGTATTAAGGCCATTAAAATTCTATTTGAAATTTTTACAAGCAAATCTTTGAATTGATAGTGGTATAGCCATAATAATTGAATAATTCTGTTGGCGTTGTCCATTGACTCAGTAGAGATCGCTTGGTCGAGGTGAAATCAGGAAGTGCATTAACTGATGTGATTTCATTTCTCAAAAACAGGTTTGAAAAAATGCGGATTGCGGACACGGACCTTTGACCTCTACTTGTGAGAAAGACCTAATGTGTCCAGGTCAATAACAAGTATATTTGCGAACTTCACGGAAAATACCTCCCAATGACACCCACAGTGCAATATGTCGTGCATTGAAAATTGCGTAACCCTTCACCTTTGGAATCACTCAATGAAGGTCAGAGTAGGAGGTGCACGTCTTTAAATGGTATTTTCTCAAACTGAACACTCAAACTCTAGATCAAGTTCATTCAAGGTGTTCTTGGTGGTCACATGATAAGCAGGATTTAAATCAATATGGAATTCATGTAAATGTTTTCTTGTATATTGATCAACATTCTTATTGGCCATTATAAGCAATAATTTGGAAACCTCGCTGAAATACGCTGCCCCTCATCCCATAAACACTAAGATGTACTTTTAAAGTGTGTGCCATGAATTACTGTAAATTATTTTCTCAATATTGCTGTAATTGACAAATCCTGGTGAAGTGTTATCTTAAGCACATAGGTCTGCTTTTGTTTGGTCAAGGTGTATGACACTTTGGTCTATTTTTAGCTAAAATATTGGTTTCACTGATCAAACTGTATCCCGACAAACATGTTTTGTTTTGGATAAAACGGTTACCTACTGCGATGGAATACAATTAAATTAACAATACTTGAGTATAGGGACAGATCACAGCTGTTAATTTCTGTAGTTTCCGTTTTGAAAGATCTTGCTTTTTCGTCAGGAAACACTACTGCTATTGAACTGTGCATTTTAGCGTCTATTGCTCAAAAATAAAGAAAAGTAGCATTTTTGTATGCCGAGGTTTTAAATGTTCAAGGTTATCCGACGAGGTAGATGGTTCTTCTTGTGCTAGCATCTTTCTTAAATTTACATTGATGGATGTAAACAAATCTTTCAGCTTTGATATAAAGGAATTTGCTGAAATGGTTTACCGCCACTGAAAAATGCCAAATATAAAAACATGCTACAACTAGCGACAGAATATGTCGCAAAACGTTATTTTGAATGATCGTTATACGCACTCACTTATGCACGTTTTCATATAAATTAGTTATCCCATTTTTGCACCAAGAATTTTGTTGGGCGTTTGTGCAGTATTTTTGTTTTTTTTTGTTTCAAGGAAATAAAAGCAAATAAAAAATTGAATAGCAGAAAGGTTTTCTTTTATACATTACTAAAACATATTCTTTGTTAATTTAATAAATATTCAATGTGCATGTTTGAATAATAAGAAAACGTTTAGCCAAACCAGCTTAATAAGATGAAAGTGTAATGGTGGTTGATTAAAAGAAAAGTTAAGGAATTATTAGTTATTAATTATTATATCGAAAAAAACTGGTTTTCTAAACTCGGGCGCGATATAGACGTATGTGAAACTAGGAATGTTTTAAATTTGGGCGAAATCTGGCAGTACGCTTCTCTTTCTGGAATGCCGAGTGAAGCTGGCATTTTATGGATTCAGGATTTGCGCCCGTCTTACACATATACATGGAAGTATAATTGAAGGTAATGTAACAACCCATTTTGAGTTGTATTAAAATATACCGTAATTTATGTTCTTCGTTCATTTAGCTCTAAATATAAGAAAAATTTTAATTATTAATGATTTGTAAGTATGTGGTAGGCAACTTAATTTGCATTTTGGTGTAACTTAAGTGCATATTTTCTTAAGGGTTTACACTCCCACTTCTTTAAATTATTTTTTTTCTGCTCGATTTTCGCGTAGGCGTCAGCATCCAACTTCCAAAGCGTTCATTTTTCACTTCCTGTTGAATGTTTTGTTGTTTATGAAGCCTTTTTTTGGGTTTCCACCTAAATTTTGTGAAAAGTGCCATTGATTTAATGGCAAGATATATTTTAACGCATTATATTAAAATCTAAAACATTTGCTTTTTGCAGGCACTTTGATTTACACTTTTATTACTTTTACTTTTCTACTTTAATTACATTTTAAGTACACAATTAATTCTACCGTTACGTACGCTTTCATTTTATGATTGCAATTTTGCATTCAATGCTGATCTGAATTTTGATCACAATTTTTTATTTGGAATTTCGAAAGAATACAATAAACATTGGATTCAAAATTTCTTGAAGAAAAATTTATAAGAAGTAAAATTCCATTTTGGTAAGGTTTACAACGTAAAGCATTGTTATTTCGAGATATTGCGCAATATTGGTGCAAAGATGACATCACCCTTGGTTTACATTTCCGTAATCGTTTAGATACCAGAGGTTATTAAAAAGTTTGTGTAAAAAAAGTTTCGAAAAGGTATTTATAACCACTATTTAGTAATTTAAGGCTACAACTAGTTTTTAAGATATATTTTATATAATTCTAATTTTACATGTTAATAAACATAGTTTGTATATTTTTTTTCATTTTCGTAAATTTTTATTGTAAACAACCTCGGTTGAGTTATTCCGAGCATAATTAAAAAATAACTTGGCGTCCGAGATCATTTTTATTAGTGTTACATTGCTTTTTTTTATATTGATGTTAAATGGAAATAACAGCATAAGTTGTGGTAATTAAGCAAAGCAAAAGATTGAACCACACTACGTTAATCTACCGACTGGGACAAAGGCATTATTAATGGTGAACGGGTTGTATCCCGAGTTAGTTAACGATTTGTTATGGGAACATTTTTACAACCAATTTATTTATTACACTGTTTTCACACTTAGTTATAGTATCATTTACCCTGAACCTGGGTAATTACACTACAGTGAGAAAGAGATAACATTGGATTGTTGGCTAAAGATCATTTTATCAACATCATTGACTTAGCCGAAAACAACCCAAAGATTATTGACCTCATGAATATTACGTGGGGTGGTTTGGACAAGACAAACCAAATGTTTTCAAGGTCATTTACTACATCCAAAAACAAAAGCAAAGTTTGTTTTACCTAACCAGAATGCAAACCTGAGATGGGGTTTATTCTCGTTTTATATGGTTTGCTGAGAAACAAAGCCAAACGTTCATTGACACAACCAAGGAACAAACCGGATTTGGGGTAATGTAGTTGGGTGGACCTAATACCAGAAATCCTCAACCTTAGGAGACAAGCTGTGACATCATTACTTTTATGTGCAATTTATGCAATGTTGTGTCCTAAACCAAAATGAAGTATTAAACGTAAGGTGAAAATTAGCGTAAGCGTAACTATACTTTCAAGTCTTATCTATCCTGAAACCACACTTTCACCGGGTATACATAAACTACCACTAACTGGCCATAACATAAAACATAAAACAAAAAAAACATAAAACGGTTTATTTTTCTTGGCATTTTTATATTAATGCTACCCCTCCATTTTACAACTGATGTAATCCTAAATAACATGCAAAACCATCCTGAACCCATATAAGTTTGTCAAAAGGGTTGAATTGACTAAATTTATCGAAAGTGGAAATGCTTTTGAAGACGGCTGACTCAATTTTATTTAAGATTATTCAAAACATGGGATTTATTTAATATCTCATTGTGTCAGCGGTTTCCTTTTCGTGAGAAGCTAAAATAATTGCTCATTAGTTTTGTTTCTGCACATTATTAAAGCGTTTTCTTGATTGGTTGTGTGTTGCAAACATCGTTTTATGGATCAACTTTCAGGGTTTTCAGTTTGTTAAGTGCATTTATCATTCTAGTGTTGTTACTAAATTGCAGCAAAGAATATTTGTCTTTATTTTAGTCAACTCTCGGAATAATTTTCCCTTATGCGGTTATTGAAATAGATGTTTATGGGAAAAATGTTTATCTGTTAAAAGGCAGCCTGTCAATTTTTAGCTAATAATTTTGTGAAGATTACTTACAGTAATACAAGAATAGTTCAACAACAACAAGTAAATATCTGACCGTCTTAGTATACATTCTAAACGTTTATACAAATTAAAATTAATTTTTAATCGCGCAGTGCAAGTAAAATCACGTTTAAATGCAAGACCATTTGTCTTAAAATAAAGCTACAGCTTCACTCAAGTGTCAACCGATAACTGTTATTTTGTTCTATTATGTTAATACATTTTCGGCAATATCCAAATATTGATCTTATTTAAATACGTGAAATTTTATTAACATATAATGCGAAATCTTCGCTTGGTTAGTGTTATCGTTAAATAGAACGTCCATTGATAGCGTTTTGGAATAACGGAAACGTTCTCCAGTTTGTTTTTGACTCATCAAAGGGGATTACGTACAATTACATTCGTACACGTACTATTTTGACTGTACGATTATTTTTTATGTTTTATAATTAAACCAAGATTCAAATGACCATACGCAATTATTTTGTTGTAAGGTTTTGAAACGGCAATTAGATTACGGTGATATACGCTTTTATCTGCGACAAGTTAGTGGCATTTAGTTAATATTGGATCGAACTCAAAGGTTTAGAACATACAAGGGTCAACCATACTAATAAGGTAATCCCGTTTATAGACTAATCAATCATATTTCACCGGTGTAAGCCATAACTTCTCTCACTTTGTTCTTATTCCATCACAATTTACGTGAATTCTGACAAAGGGTTTAATTTTTTTTTGTTGACTACGGAGTTCCTTTCATAGGACTGATTTCTTTATCATACAGTTACAATAGTTTTACAGTCCCAATAGAATTGATTATTTTATCATTATTTTCTTCAAATTGTCAACTGTCATAATTTTATTTATTGTGTATTCTTTTAATAGATGTTTGCCCTTAAAATTTATTTAGTGTTTGATTTGTATGTGAATTATGTGCAGGGCAATCCCAATTCTTACGTACAGTTACCCTAATAATCGGTGTTCTTTTTAAGTATTGGTTATTCCAGAAACCGAATTAGCGTAACTTATTTTTGTTCTTGTTTTATGAGAAAGCTACAAAAATTTGTACTGACTAAAACGGGAGAATAATTGTGTTAAGGATAATTAAGTTAAGGTTCAGTAAAATTTTTGCTTGGGAGACGAACAGTGTCGTATATGAGTATTATTATATTTTTTCTGTTTTGAAGCATCATTGCAGCACAAATCCAAGGACCTGGCCGATTTTCTTACTGTACCACTATGCTTATTACAAACTGTTCTATGATTAATCTAATTAAACAGGTGCCCTTTTTTTAGTAGGTGTTATTATGAAGTCATTTCATTCTAATACACCCAAATCCCAAAATTAAATTTTACAACCCCGTCCAACCCCACTGAGCTACCAGCGATTCAGCCCTGTCCGATTCGTAGCATTCTGCCACCATCTTTATCCGCATCAAATTTTCAACCCAACCGCCAAACGTTCTATGTAGGCGTTTATTTTTTATCACTGTTGAAGCGGAAATGCGATTTTACTATTTTATTTGTGGTTAAAATACGATTTTATGTTGTTACGGTCTTAGTTACTATACGTGATTGAGAAGTTCATGTATGGGTTGGTAGGCAACAGATTCTACATCCGGCAAATTTTCAAGTAAAATACTTATCGCTATAAAAGATGTACGTGGCAATGCCGCTTATCATTTTACTCGAAACATTTGTGATAAATGGGAAATATCTAATTAGTCAAAAAGGAAATTTAAAAAGGTCGTGTAACTCTTTTGGTTGACGCCATTTTGTCTGGTTTAGGGTCTGTTCAAATTTATGTTTTAAGAAAACACCTGCTGAAAATTATTCATTAATTTTACAAAATTCAAATTGTAAGGTACATTTCCGTTTAAGCAGGGTTTTATTTCGAACATTTGCTTAATACTATACCAAATAGAATTTGTGCGTTCGTTTTATACCCATATACGTTTCGTTAAAATCTAAATGACCTTTCGTCTCTTCAGGAGGTAAGTCTCCAATCTTTTTTACACTCTTTATGTTATTCCTTATATATTTAAAATTTCCATAAGTACTGTCGGCCTCGTAACTAAGACTATTTATTTAGGTTTTTTTCTTGTGATACGTTTGTTTTCACTTCTCCATCTGTATTTGATCATTTTCCGCAACCTGGATTCGTGGACATACTATATATATATATATATATATATATATATATATATATATATATATATATATATATATATATATACAGCAGTCAGTTGTCAAATATACAAATAATGCCCATGAAATTGCCGTCGTTACATTAGAACTATCGCTTCCGTAAATTAATACATTTATGCAGAGTGATCTTTTAGTTGTATCTTGATTTATCAGAAGCTGATAATATCTTCACATACGTTATATCTGGGGATCGTTTGACTATTACTAAGTTTCGTTTTAAGCATTCAATAATTAAATTTGTCAATATATTACGAGTTACATACCTTTTTGGGGTTGCTACAGTACATTGTCTAGTTTATTTTATCAAGTTAATTAACACTTTTTGGAACGCCTGGTTAGGATAGAATTTGCGCAAATAGCTTTTTTTTATTGTTTAAACCATACTAAACGCCAGTAATTTAATGGTTGTTTACCAATGTTTTTTTGCATTTAACTGAAGAATGTAAACCAAAAGAAGAAAAAGAGGCTTTGTATGATGAATTTAACCCTAGATAACCTTCCTAAAAATGATATCCTATCAGTAGTGGGAGACTTCAATGCTCGCATTGGAAATAATATAATACCAGACATTAAACAGAAATATGTCCTAAATGATAATGGCGAATCAATGATTAACTGATGGTTATACAATGAATTACGCATCAATAACACTACTTCCCTCATAAACAACAACATAAATACACATTTCACAACACGAAAGGTCAAAAATCCACGATAGACTACATAACTACTAACACGCACATACATCAATCACAAATATTAAATGGAAGAGCTCTAAACTCAGCGAACGTGGGAAGTGATGACAGCTTGCTTATCGGTAAAATACAAATAAAAATGAAAAGGAAAGCAAAAAACAATTCAAATAATCGAAAAAGAGCAAAGAATAATCATAAAAAGTCCACAATAGAACCAAACAAAGTACTAGAAGAAGACGACATACATACGGCGTGGAATAAACTGGAAACCAATATAGTGTCAGCTGCGTGTGAAGCGTTAGGAACCAGAACAACAAACACGTACTACAAGAAAACCAACAAAACGCCTTAGTTCCGACAAGAAATCAAAATAAAATGCAAAGAAAAACGAAAAGCATATGTAAATTACAGATCACAATAAACGCCTGAGACTTACAATTACTACGAAAAAATAGGGAATGAAACTAAAGCACTATTACAAAAGACGAATACTGGCAAGTTTTCTCTTCAAGAATGGAAGCCGACTTCTATGGACTGCAAAAGCAAATCTGGAGATTTCTTAGAACTTAGAAAAAGGAAATAAGTGAGCTAATAAACAAAATATAATACCTGGACTAATTATCTCACTGAATTGTTTAGGGCCAGCGAAGATCGAATCGTACCAGAGGCCCCAGAGATAATTACTAAAAATGTAATCGCCATCAAAGAAGAGATCAAAGAAGCGTCAGGAAATTGAAAAACCGAAAGTCTCCAGGTCCAAACGAACTGTTAAAGTGTGGTGGAAATGCATACAAAAAATTCTTATATGCCACACAATACTTAACGGGTGGCGTACTAGCACCATGATACTGATGTTTAAGAACCGCGATAAAAGAATACCCGAAAATGACATAGGAATAAACCTACATAACATTGCTCTGAAACTTATATAAAAAAGAAGCAAGAAGAAGAAGCAAGATTACCATCGATATCAAGCTAGCGGATGAACAATAACAATGCTTCAAACCTGGAAGATCCTGTAGTGATGCGGTTTTTGTCGCCAGGCAAACCATGGAAAAATCACTGCAATATGTCTCGATTCACTGCTGTTTTATAGACTTAGAAAATGCATTTGGCCGTGTAGAAACGTATTGTCAGATTTTACTAAAGCCCAGAACACAGGGATAGGGTACAAAATGGGTAAGGAATACTCTCTATTATATGTTACGCAGACGATGCCATACTTATCACAGAGAGTGAAGATAATTTGCAGAGACTTCTGTATTAATGTACTCTAACAGCACGAAAATTTAATATGGAATCAACAGAAAAAATATAAAGCATGGTAATCTCTAAAAATCCAATAAGATGTAAACTTGAAATGAATGGTAAAATAAATAAAAAAATTCAACGAGAGGAAATTTTAATTACTTAAGAAAACTAATGCACAGCTATGGAAATACAGAAGCGGAAATTACCCAACAGATACGAAAAGCCAACAGAATAGCGGGATATCTTAAACGTACAATCTGGTGCAACAAACATCTACGAACGTACAGAAAGGCTGGTTATGACATACTGCAGAGACAAGACCTGATACCAAGAAAACAAAAAGATTAATGGAAACAAAGGTGCAACACAGAGAACATAAAGGACTGGATATCGAACAGGAAAAATGAGTGAAACAGCCACATAGGCAGAATGGGGAGCACAGAATTGTAAGGATAGCACGAGATAAATCACCAAACTACAGGAAGACCAAGAAAAAGATGGAGTGATAACCTGGATTCCAATGAAAAGGCATCCGAAGATGGAACAGGCGTAAGCCTATCAAGGAGGTAGTAAATGATTCGTTAGTACGCCAATCTCACGCCTATGCATCCAAGTACTTTCAAAACAGACTGAGCTACCGGTTACCTCAGAAGGGGTCACGGCATACCTTCTATTTTGGCCATCGGTACCTATGTGCACGTGGCAATGCATTGAAATATGTTGGATGGATATTATACACGAACATAAAGGGTAATTACCATCTCATGAAACGTGGCTAACCCCACTCATGAAATAAATGATCCTTTTTCATAATTATGTGCAACGATACACTTATTTTTACTGTCGCATCTAGTTCTAATTATAAAACTATACAAAGTATTCCTATTTACAAACTATTATACAACGAATTGTTTCTTTCATTTACATATTTTACTTGTAATTAAATGCGAATTTGAGTAATTGCTTTATCTGATATGGTTTTTTACCAATAAATTAAGATTTCAGTTTAAATTCTTACTGCAACTGAAATTAATATTGAAAAATATTCACGTTACTCAATTTTCATTACCAAAAATTATATTTTCTAGAATATTTTAAACTAAAAAAATAGGCGATGGTAAGGGCCCTTCCTAAGGAATTTGCCGCCCGTGTGCGAAAATAATTTTCCCGCCTCCTAGCTTCTGATTAACCAGAATTTCTGTGAAGCAATTTTAGCTTAAATTAAACACAGGAGATGTGAAAGAAGTAAATTGCAAAAAATAAATCAGCAGGAAATGATCATAAGTTAACATGAAAAGATATTTGTACTTATTAATGCATACATACAAAAAAGTTTAATTGATAAATTAAAGTGAATAGACATTTATACTAATTAATATATATATTTATCAACTCATTATTATGAAAAATTTAAATTAATTTTTTTAATTCTGAAATAATATCGGATACATTTATATCTTCAGAAATTGCATTTTTTCGACTAATAATAGATAAGTCTGATAACCTTTCTTGACCCATCGTTGATTGCAAATAATTTGTTATTATTTTAAGTTTCGAAAAACTCCTCTCGCCGCTAGCTACTGTCAACGGTAATGTTAAAAAGATTCTTATAGCAATTACTAAATTTGGAAATATAGAATACAATGTTATCAATTTCATAGCATAAATCTTGAGCAATATCTTTTTCATTGTTGGATGGATCAAATAATATGTTCTATAAACATTCACATTTTAAAGGCCTGTTTATTTTATCTATTCTAAAGAAATTATTTAAGTCGTTCAGAAAATCAAAAACGATGTGGTGATCTTTATTTGATCGAGCCATTCTTCGATTTTTGTTAAGCCAGTTTCCAATAACATAAATCAAAATTAATCTTAAATAAGTCCAGTGCGTTTTTCGGATTCTCATCCTTGCTCTGATAATCAAATGATCGTTTTTTCTTTCGAGGTCTAATAGTATTAAGTGGTGGAAATGAAGGGCGCAACGAATATAATCGGCAATGTTTTTTTACCTCTTCTAAAATATTAAATCCTTTATCTGATTTTAATACCATGTAAATATGCCTTAATTTGGTGCAGTAATAACATAATATTGATAAATCAGTACTTGTTTCCTGCATTGTTTTGATTACGACGTTGATTTTGACTAAAACGTTATACCATATTGTAATGATCCTGAAAATCCTTACTATAAATTTGCCTATCCTTGTAAATAATTCCTATCAAAACTTATTTCCTATTACCTTCCATAACTGTTCTATAATTAGTAATAAATGTTATCAGTTGTCCACTCCTTCCCACCCCATCCAATTTACCTATAAATACCAGATCCCCCTTAACAGACACAAACAGATTTGTTGATACGCTTTCACTCTTGACACCTGACCTGATCAATTACTACAACCACCAGCATCCAGACCAGTCAACCCCTTTTTTTTAAATTCGTATCACCTAAGATATCGCGTCCTAAATCCTTTTTCCTGACTTATATTGTCCTTCTAACTACCCTCCTTTAGTTAAAAATACTCCCTTTTGTGTTTAGCCTTCTTGGTGGCTAAAAGCCCCGAGAAGGGTGTACAAAAGGCGTGGAGGGTCAGGAGTACTTACTTTGCCAGAGGTTCTGACCCGTAGAACTAAATATTTCGACGCCTTTCCACATAAGATCCTTCACAAAATAGAAAAGCCATTTCATTTGTGCTATCTTCTTGGTCGCGAATCGCTCCGAGACGAGTACTAAATGATAAGCTAGGAGGAGTACTTAATCAGACGGAGGTTAGGCCCTGAATCATTAGCTGCTTCTACAACAGGTACACCTACCCTAATGACATTAACCCTTAAACTTTGCCGGTAATTTTGACTCTGAATACGATCCTACAATTCGTCCCAAATACCAACCAGAATTTCCAATAGGTACAGTTTGTGTTTACCCTGTTATTCGTCCTCCGTACAGGCCCCTCATGTGTCTAATTCTACTATACGAAACCCCCATATTTATACCTTGACCACCAATACCCTTCGTCCATTTACACCTGCCACTGCATATATCTTTGACGCCCGTTTCATACATTCACATATACATCACGACATTTGTAATTATCCTGATTTCACATTGTTTAATTAAAACAAGAACTCATGATAGAACAGGTGGTTCTTATCACATATTAATTATTTTACATAATCAATGCAAATACAACACTTATCGGCTCATAATTCCAGTAAAATCCTGAACCCACACCACACACATTTAATTACACTGTTCGTTATAATTAATATTCTGCTTAATGTAAATTATGCACGTGTGTACAAAACACTTGTTTAATTATATACTTTACAGTATTATTCATAGAGGGTGATCCGAATCCACCAGCCACCGGTGTCTTATAATGTTTCCTTACAGGGACCACCAGAATCAATTTTTATTTTCCAATTTATTTGAAAAAAATGGAACACTGGAACTGTGGCAGGATCTGTAACAATCAAAATACACCCACGTACCACACAAAATTAAAAAACACCGAACGCGTTTCGATAGCTACGCTATCATCATCTTATCGATTAAATTAAACCTAATTTGGGAAAACGTAAGATAGGGGTGTAAAATTGGTTTTGTGGTTGCTATTTGAAAACGTTAGGGTGTAGTTCAATACTGTAAAGATGTATAGGATTTTCTTTATTTGTGTCAATATTAATTTTAATGCCAGATTTAATTACGTTCTATTTCGCACAGGAGATGTTTGCGTTGCAATTAGAGTATTGTTAGATTAGTTTTAGTGAAAATATAGGTCCTTGTCATTTAAAGTTTGGTGAATTTTGTCAGATGGATTTGAAATCGTGTGGACACGTTTTATAAAATTGTATTAAGTATAAAATCATTACATTATATATTACATCTTTTGTGAATCTAAATTGTATTGTTCTGAATGTAGTATAGCATTAGTTTTGGTCGGTTGCTGGGAAAGCTGACGTTGCAGTTGCAGCATGATGTAATTTCTTTCTCTCGGTAATTTTCGTGTTGAGAATCGTTCTTACCGCGCTTAAAATTCAAGTGATTCTTTTTGTTATTGGCTATTGAAGATTTAAGTAACATAGTGGAGATATGAAGGAATATGGCGAATTATAAAGAAGGTTAAAATTAGTCTACACTAGGATGCTGGCATAGATTCACGTTTGTTTTTTTGCGGTCAACGCAAAACATGCAAAAGGGGTAATTAAGTAGGGGTTGGAAGGAGTTACACATGCTGGGAGTGTATCGAACTACCGTTAGAGGATGCTCCGTTCTAGCTTAGTCGGATAATATATTGGTTCACCACATCCTTAAGTCTTTTTGTGTTGTGTATCGTTTGTCATGATGACATTTTTGGCCATAGAAATACGTGATTTTCGTGTTTTTTTAAAGTACTTACCCATGTTCTACGGACCTGCTGTTTCGTAAGTTTTGCGGATTAAATTAACAAGTTCCTGAATTAAAAGATAACTTTTGTGTATACTGCCGACTTCGAACAAATAATACAAACTGCTGTAAATAATGAGCTTTTCGTTTTTTTTGTATTTTAAATTAATAAGTGTTAATAACGTCAAGGAACGCTTTTTAAATAACGCAATACCCACAAGTATGGTTAAATATTTGTGCATTGACGAGAACTTGGATAAAAAAATTGGTCACTTGTGTGCTTTTGGTTGAAATAACTGTTGTAAATTAAGTTCGAGTAAATATGAATAGGATTTTGTCATGTGTGAAATTTTGATATGGAGAGCGCTACCGTAGTAAGTCAGTTATCAAATTCCGAGCGATTATCATAGTGAAGAGGAGGAGGAGTGTTTCATTATTATTGGTGCCACCTAAGGTAAACATTTTTTTTAATTTCTGGTGACAATAATAAAGTGTGTTTTTTTATTTTTTTTTTGTGTTTATGTGGAGGGTGCATTCGAGTAAATTATCGTATAAAAGCCCTTCAGGCAATTTTAAGCACAAGCGTATCCATCCTCACAATTTATTGTTATATCCTGAATTTTTATTTGTGTAAATTTTGTGTATTGAAAGTTTGTATTACCGAAATTTTACATTATTTCCGTTGAATTTAATGAAAGGTATTTGTTGATAACGTATGGTAACTGACCTTAAACGGCCTTGCAAGGGCTGATTGAATTTGATAATTATTTCTTTAGATTTCTTGTTTTGGAATTGCGAATTTTAATGTGTTTTTTTGTGTAATTGTACTAAAATTTAATATATAAATGTCCTAATATATAACCATTGTTAATGTTTATAAATGTTTTATTAAGATATTGGAAACTACTGTAATTCATCCTCTGTGCCTACGATTTGCCGACGTAAGGTAATAAATTGAAAGGTTAAATATATATATTTTTTAATTTTCTAATCCCCTAAAAATGCCCCGCCGCTGGTTGGATTTTTCTCATTAACCAACTTGACCTAGATTTTATGTCAAAGAATTTTTTTACCTAATTTCATATCGATAGCTTTAATGGTTGAAAAGATATCTCGCACACACACACACACACACACACACACACACACACACACACACACACACACACACACACACACACACACACACACACACACACACACACACACACACACACACACACACACACACACACACACACACACACACACACACACACACACACACACACACACACACACACACACACACACACACACACACACACACACACACACACACACACACACACACACACACACACACACACACACACACACACACACACACACACACACACACACACACACACACACACACACACACACACACACACACACACACACACACACACACACCACACACACCACCTCACACCACACCCACACTCACACCCACACTCACACCACACACAACACCACACACACTCACACCCACCCCACACCTCACACCACACACTCACACTCACACCTCACACTCACACCACCACCACACTCACACCACACCACACCACACCACACTCACACTCACACCCACACTCCACTCACACTCACACCACCACACTCACACCACCCACACCACACCTCACACCACCACCACACTCACACCACACTCACACCACACTCACACACCACTCCACACTCACACTCACACTCACACTCACCACCTCACACTCACACCCCACACCACACTCACACTCCACACCACACTCACACCACACCTCACACCACACCCACACTCACACCACACCACTCACCTCACACCCACACTCCACCACCTCACACCCACCTCACACTCACACCACACCACACTCCACACCACCACACTCACACCACACTCACACCTCCACCTCACACCACACCCCACCTCACCACACCCCACACTCACACCCACACACACCACACCACACACACACACACACACACACACACACACACACACACACACACACACACACACACACACACACACACACACACACACACACACACACACACACACACACACACACACACACACACACACACACACACACACACACACACACACACACACACACACACACACACACACACACACACACACACACACACACACACACACACACACACACACACACACACACACACACACACACACACACACACACACACACACACACACACACACACACACACACACACACACACACACACACACACACACACACACACCACACCACACACACACACTCACACCACACACACCACACCACACCACACCCACCACTCACACTCACACCACACTCACACCACACCCACACACCACACCACACCACACCACACTCCACCACCCACACCCACACCACACCACCCACACCACACTCACACCACACCACCCACCACACCACACCACACCACACCACACCACACACCACACCCACACTCACACCACACCACACCACCCACACTCACACCACACCACACTCCACCACCCACACTCACACTCCACCCACACCACACCACACCACACTCACACCCACCCCACACCCACCACACTCACACCACACCCACACCACACCACACCACACCACACCCACACTCACACCACACCACACCACACCACACCACACCACACCCCACACCACCCACACCACACCACACTCACACCACACCACACCACACTCACACTCACACTCACACCCCACCCACTCACACCACACTCACACCACACCACACCACACTCACACCCACACCACACCCCCCACCCACACCACACCACACCACACTCACACCACACCACACTCACACCCACACCACACCACACTCACACCACACCCCCACACCACACCACACCACAACCCACACCACACCCACACCACACCCACACCACACCACACCCCACACCACACCACCCACACCACACTCACACCCACACCACACCACACCCACACCCACCACACCACACCCAACCCCACACCACACTCACACCACACCCACACCCACACCACACCCACACCACACCACACTTTGATTAACAAAGTGTAAGCAATTATAAATGAATAGGATTGACTAAGAATATTTAGGTGTAAGCTAAATTCTCAATTTCTTGAAAATAATTTATTGAATTCTGACAAAGGGTTTATTTTTGTATTAGGAATTCCTTTAAGATTTTTATTACAACATATTTTACACCAATTAATTGATTATTTTGAATTATTTTTAAATTTTAACTTGAAATTTTATTTATCGTATTTTTAATAGAGTTTCCTTAAATTTATGTTTATTATATGTAATTATTAGGGAAAATTCCTTCATGCTATTAATCGGTAATTTTTAAGTTTGGTTATTAAAACCGAATTTGTAACTTATTTTGTTTTATTTATAAAAAGCTAAAAACTTTTATTAAAGGGAATAATTGTTTATAAGTAATTAATTAAGGTTTAAAATTTTTGCTATGGGCGAAAAGTTATATTAAGTTTAAATTTTTCTTTTGAAGTCATTCAAAATCCAAGGATCTTCGATTTTTTTAACCACTATCTTATTAAAATTTATTTAATCTAATTAAACAGGTGCCTTTTATTTAGTGTTATAGCATTTCATCAAACACCCAATCCAAAATAAATACAACCCAACCACACACACCACATCACACTACACATCACACATTACACCACACTATCAATCACATTACAACCCACCACCAACTCATATAGCATATACAACACTTCACACACTCATTCACTTACTTTGACTAAAATACACTCACTCTACGTACTACAACCTACTACAATTCATCCGTGACACAATCACATCGCAATTCCACAAAACTTATCCATACAACAATACTACATCCCACACCTCACTCAACATTCTAAAGCAACTCAACACACAACAACTTCAAGCCTCCACTCTTTGCTCACCCACTCTCCTCAGCTCAATCCACTCACACACACCTCTAAAATTCCTTAATCCTCACAATCACACCTCAGCACATTTCCTCAACACGTCTACACTCCACCTCAACACTCACACCTCTCACACTAACCCCTACACGTCTCACACTCAACCTCACTCTCACATCACTCCACCTCAACTCCATCTCACCTCCACTACCTACACTCACATCCACACCACACGCCTCACTACTACTTTCACTCACTCTCAACCGTACCTCACACATCCACTTCCCACCCACTCAACTCCCACTCAACACACACCCTACCTCAACTACACTCTACACACCACATACATACACATATCACACCACAACACACACACACCAACATTCACACCACACACACACACTCAACACCACCATACCCACATCTCACACTCACACAACCCACACTCACACACCACACACCTAATCCACACACTACACACACATCACTTCACACACCAACACACACACATCACACATACATCACATACACACACATCACACACACACATCACATCACACACACACATACACATCACACACACTCACATCACTCACAATCACACTCACACTCACACACACACACACACACACACACACACACTCACCACACACACACACACACACACACACTCACACCACACACACACACACACCACACACACCACCACCCACTACACACCACACCTCACACTCCTCACACTCACCTCACACTCACACCCCACACCACACCACACCACACCACACTCACACTCACACTCACACTCACACCACACTCACACCACACTCACACTCACACTCACACCACACCCTCACACCCACACCACACTCACACCTCACACCACATCACACACTCACACCCACACTCACACTCACACCTCACACCCACACTCACACCACACTCACACCACCTCACACCACACTCACACTCACACCACACCACACTCCACCCACTCACACTCACACTCACACTCACACACACCACACCCACCACCCCCTCACACTCACACTCACACCCACCACACCACCTCACCACACCCACTCACCACCCACACTCACACTCACCCTCACACTCACACTCACCCCACTCACACCACACCACACTCACACCTCACACCACACACACACCACACCACACCCACACTCACACCACACCACACCACACCACACCACACCTCACACCACACCCACACACTCACACCACACTCACACTCCACACTCACACCACACTCACACCACCTCACACTCACACCTCACTCACACTCCACCCACACTCACACTCACACTCACACCCCACTCACACCACACTCACACTCATCACTCCACACCACACCACACCACACCCCCACACTCACACTCACCTCCCACCCACACTCACCTCCACACCACACTCACACTCACACTCACCCCCACACCACCTCCACACCTCACCCACTCACACCCCTCACACTCCACCTCACACCTCACACCACACTCCCTCACACTCCACCCACCTCCACCCCCACACTCACACCCACACCTCCATCCACCCACACTCACCCACCTCACACCTCACACTCCACCACACCTCACACCCCACCCCCCCCAAACACCCCCACCCCCACACCCACCCACCTCCACTCCACCACCCCCCCCCCCCACTCCACTCCACACTCCACTCCCCCCCCACCTCACCTCCCCCCCACCCCACCCCCCACACTCCCCACCCCCCCACCCCCCTCCACTCCCCCCCCTCCCCCACCCCACCCCCTCCCCCTCACACCCCCCCTCACACTCACCCCACCTCCCCCCCTCCCCCCCCCCACCCCCCCCCCCTCACCCCCTCACCTCACCCCCCCTCCACCCCCCCTCACACCACCCCTCCCCACCCCCCACCCCCACCCACTCACACTCCCCACCCCCCCCACTCACCTCACCTCCACCACCCCCCCCCCCACCCACCTCCACCCACCCCCCCCCACCTCCCCTCCCCCTCACACTCCACCCCTCACCTCCCTCACCCCACCCCCCCCCACCCCCCCCCCCCCCACCACCCACCCCCCCCTCCCCCCACCCCCCACCCACCTCCCCCTCCACCCCCCACCCACCCCCCCACCCACCCACACCACCCACCCCCCCACCACCCACACCACACCCCCCACCACCACCCCCCCCCCCCCCACCCACCTCCCCCCCCCCCCCCCCCCCCCCCCCCCCCCCCCCCCCCCCCCCCCCCCCCCCCCCCCCCCCCCCCCCCCCCCCCCCCCCCCCCCCCCCCCCCCCCCCCCCCCCCCCCCCCCCCCCCCCCCCCCCCCCCCCCCCCCCCCCCCCCCCCCCCCCCCCCCCCCCCCCCCCCCCCCCCCCCCCCCCCCCCCCCCCCCCCCCCCCCCCCCCCCCCCCCCCCCCCCCCCCCCCCCCCCCCCCCCCCCCAAAAAAAAAAAAAAAAAAAAAAAAAAAAAAAAAAAAAAAAAAAAAAAAAAAAAAAAAAAAAAAAAAAAAAAAAAAAAAAAAAAAAAAAAAAAAAAAAAAAAAAAAAAAAAAAAAAAAAAAAAAAACACTCACACTCACACCCACACTCACCTCACACTCCACCACACTCACACTCCACCACCTCCACCTCCACTCCCCCACCCACCCACCCCACCACACTCACACCCACCCACCTCACTCACACTCACACCTCCACACTCACACCCACCCCACACCTCACACTCCACACTCACCCACACTCCACTCCTCCACACTCACCTCCACCTCCACCCACCTCACCACTCCACACTCACACTCACACTCCACCCACTCACCCACCCACCCTCACACTCACACCACACTCCACTCCACACCCACACTCCACCTCCACTCACACTCCACCCCACCCCACTCACCCCTCACCTCCCACTCCACACCCACACTCCACCCACACCCCTCACACCCCACACTCCCACCTCACACCCACACTCACACTCACACCACACTCCACCTCACACTCACACTCACACCCCCTCACACTCACCCACACTCACACCACCCCTCACACTCACCTCACACTCACCCTCACCCACACTCACACTCCACACTCACACCACACTCACCTCACACTCACACTCACACCACACCTCACTCACACTCACACTCACACCACACTCACACTCACACTCACCTCACACTCACACTCACACTCACACTCACTCACACTCACACTCACACTCACTCACACTCACACTCACACTCACACTCACACCACACTCACACCTCACACTCACACTCCACCACCACACCACACCACACCACACCCACACTCACACCACACCACACCACACCCACACTCACACCTCACACCCACCACACCACCACACCACACTCACACCACACTCACACCCACACACCACACCACTCCACACTCACACCACACTCCACACTCACACCCACCACCCACACCACACCACACCTCACACTCACACCCACACCTCACACCACACCACACTCACACCACACCTCACCACCTCACACTCACACTCACACTCCACACCTCACACTCCACTCACACTCACACTCACCACACTCACCACCTCACACCCACACCACACCACACCACACCACACCACACTCACACCCCACACTCACACCACCTCACACCACACCACACTCACACCCCACCACACCCACACTCACACTCACCCACTCACACTCACACTCACCTCACACCACACTCACACTCCACCACCCCACACCACACCCACACCACACCACACCACACTCACACCACACCCCCACCCCACACCCACCACACTCCCCACACTCACACCCACACCACACCACACTCACACCCACCACACTCACACTCACTCACACCACACCACACCCACACCCACACCACACCACACCACACCACACTCACACTCACACCCACCCACCCACACTCACACCCACACCACACCACACTCACACCTCACACACACACCACACTCCACACCACACCACACCACACCACACCCCACCACCCCACACCACACCACACCCCACACCACACCACACCACACCTCACACCTCACACCACACCACACACCCACACTCACACCCACTCACCCACACCCACACCACACTCACACCACACCACACCCACCACACTCACACCACACTCACACCCACACTCACACCACACCTCACACTCACACCCACCCCACACTCACACTCACACCCACCACACTCACACCTCACACCACACTCACACTCACACCCACACTCACACCTCACACTCACACTCACACCCACACCACACTCACACCACACCCACACCTCACACTCACCACCTCACACTCACACCTCACACCACCCCACCACACCACACTCACACCCACTCACACTCCACACTCACACTCACACCCACCACACCCACCCACCTCACACTCCACACTCACACCACACTCACACCTCACACTCACCCACCACCTCACACCACACCTCACACTCACACCACACTCACACTCACACCCCACACTCACACTCACACTCACACTCCCCACACTCACACTCACACTCACACTCACACTCACACCCTCACACTCACACTCACCCACACTCACCACACTCACACTCACACCACACTCACACCCTCACACTCACACTCACCACACTCCACACCTCACACTCCACACTCACACCACACACCTCACACTCACACTCACACCACACTCACACTCACACCACACCACACTCACACTCACCTCACACTCACACCCACACTCACACCACACTCACACCACACTCACACTCACACTCACACCTCACACTCACACTCACACTCACACCCACACTCACACTCACCTCACCACCTCACACTCACACCACCACACTCACACTCACACTCACACTCACACTCACACTCCACCACCTCACACTCACACTCACACCACACTCACTCACTCACACTACCACCTCACTCACACTCACACTCACACTCACACTCAACTCACTCACACTCACACTCACACTCACACTCACACTCACTCACACTCACACACCACACTCACACCTCACACTCACATCCTCACACTCACACTCACACTCACACTCACACTCACACTCACACCCACACCTCACACTACACTCACACTCACACTCACACTCACACTCACACACTCACACTCACACCACACTCCACCTCACACATCACACATCACTCACTCACACTCACACTCACACTCACACTCACACTCACACTCACACTCACACTCACACTCACACTCACACTCACACCTCACACTCACACTCACACTCACACTCACACTCACACTCACCACCTCACACTCACACTCACACTCACACTCACACTCACACTCACACTCACACCTCACACTCACACTCACACTCACACTCACACCACACTCACACTCACACCTCACACTCACACTCACACTCACACCTCACACCTCACACTCACACTCACACTCACACCTCACACTCACCACACTCACACTCACACTCACACTCACACCTCACTCACACCACCTCACACTCACACTCACACTCACACCACACCACTCACACTCACACTCACACTCACACTCACACTCACACCACCCACACCCCTCACACACCTCACACTCACACCTCACACTCACACTCACACTCACACCACACTCACACTCACACTCACACTCTCACACTCACACCTCACACCTCACACTCACACTCACACCTCACACTCACACTCACACTCACCACCTCACACTCACACTCACACTCACCACTCACACTCACACTCACCTCACACTCACACTCACACTCACACTCCTCACACCTCACACTCACACTCACACTCACACTCCACCTCACACCCCTCACACTCACACCTCACACTCACACTCACACTCACACTCACACTCACACTCACACTCATCACCTCACACTCACACTCACACTCCACACTCACACTCACACTCACTCACCACTCACACCTCACACTCCACACTCACACTCACCACTCACACTCACACTCACACTCACTCACACTACACTCACACCACACTCACACTCACACTCACACTCCACACCTCACACTCACTCACACTCACACTCACACTCACACTCACACTCACACTCCACCATCACTCACACTCACACTCACTCACACCTCACACTCACACTCACACTCACCTCACACTCACACTCACACCTCACACTCACATTCACACTCACACTCACACTCACACAAACAGACACAGACACGACATTTTTTTTCTAAAGACTAAATGTATTTTTCGTATTGTTTATGCCACAAAACCTCGAGAAATGTAAGAAAAAGTAACTGAAAATTTGAACCCATTACATAGCTTTCTATTTATACGTACGTGTATGAGAAAGCAATAGACAAATACAATGAGAGAGTGGGAAGATTTTAAACCATGTACATTCGGCATATGATTTTCCGCGAATATTCAAAACAGTAAATATTATTTCTTAATTAAGCACAAAGTATTGAGAGATTCATAATTAAAGGAGTTTCTCAAGCAGAAGGGGTTCTCAGTTATACAGGATGGCCCAATTGTGCGTGGGTGGAAGATTGTGGGTTTATTAAGAAATATTTCTAAAATTTGTTGATGGGATGTAGTGGGGTATCCTTAAGGCTATAAACCTAAAATATTTGCACTTGAATTGCAAAGTTTATACAGGGCGATTTATATGAAAGTTACATTTTTTTAATGGGACCCCCTGTCTATTAACGCATATTTGGATTCCTTGGTCAATTCTAGTGCGACTTTTTGTGTCACACATAGTACCAATTCGTCATTTTTACAAAAAGTAGTTGTCTGAAAAAAACTAAATATCGCTGTGATCATAAAACTTAGAAGGCCATGACTCTGCGATGTTACTAGGCATGAAATGTACTAGCGTAAACCGAATGATCAAATTTGAATTCTTCTTGTGTTTAGAGAAATTACTTTGTCAATTTAGAAAACTTCAATCAATGGTAACTTGATTTTTTCAAGTGGAACGGCCATTTTTTCATTTTTGCATCAAATGCGGAATTTTTTTACCTTCCTAACGATATAAATTAGTCGGTATCAATCATCGGTATATTTCTATTAATTTCACAATTTCTGGTTAATTTGATGTATTTTTTAATGTTTTGTTAGTATTATCTAGTAACGCATGGAAAGTAAACAAAAAACGATTCATATTATAAAACATTATTTATTGAGTAGATAAACAAAAAACAACAACATTACGAGCTAAAATAAAAATAAAAATAATTTTAATAAATTAATGTTCAAAATGTCTACCACCTTGTTCTAAGTAAATTTTAATTCTGCGACGAAATTAATTTTTAACCCTATTTAACATTACTGGGTTAATAGTTATAAAAACGTTTCGAATTGTATCTTTCATATCTTCCGCAGTGGTTGGTAGTTCAGCATACACCCTTTCCTTGCTGTACAAAAAGAAATCAAGCAGGGAAATATCTTGACATCTCGCTGGCCATCGTGTTGGTCCATTCCTTCCTATCAACTTTGCAACAAATGCATTATTGAACTCGGAAATAGCGAGGGTTTTAATCTGAGTAATAATGAAAATTGGGCTGGTTAACAAATTGCGGTGGAAGGTGCACCCATCTCTAAACATGATCTTATCCAAAAATTGTACATTTTCATTTAACTTTTGTTCTACCCAATCACAAAGATTAATTATGTTTTGATACTCGGTCTCCTTGAGCTCTTTATGTAGTTGGATGTGCTAAAGATGAATTTTTTTTTAAATTATTCTTCTTTTTATTTTATTTTCCAATTTAGCTCGTAATTTTGTTTTGTGTTTATGTGTTTTTCTACTTAATAAAAACGTTTTATAATGTGAATAGTTTTTTGTTTATTTTCCACGGGTTACTAAATAATACAAAATAAAAATAGAAAAAAACATCAAATAATCGGGAAATTGTGAAATTAAAAGAAATCTACCGAAGATAGATACCGAGTAATTTATATCGTTAGAAAGGTAAAAAAATTCCGCATTTGATGCAAACATGAAAAAAACGGCCGTTCCATTTGATAAAATCAAGTTACCACTGATTGAAATTTTTTATACTGACTGAGTAATTTCCCTAAACACAAGAAGAATTCGAATTTGAGTATCCGGTTTACACTAGTACATCTCATGTCTAGTAACATCACAGAGTCATGATCTTTTAAGTTTTGTGACTACAGCGGTATTTAGTTTTTTTCTGACATCTATTTTGTAAAAATGACGAATTACGACTAAACGATTTGTTTTAGGTACTATGTGTGATAACATAAATTCGCACTAGAACTGACCAAGGATACAATTATGCAATAATATATAGGGGATTCTATTTAACATAATGTAACTTTGATATAAATCGCCCTGTATAAACTTTTCGATTCAAGTGAAAATATTTTAGGTTTGTAGCCTTACGAATATCCCACCACATCCAATCAACAAACTTTAGAAATATTCCTTAATAAACCCACAATATTCCACCCATGTACTATTGGGCCACCCTGTATATCATTTATACAGGGTGTTTAAAAAAGATGCGGCAATATTAAAGGGGGTGATTTCCCAAGTCATTTTATACAATAAAGTTCCTATAAACATAGGTCCGCAAAAGCTTCGTTATCGATCTACAGCGTGTTGAAGTTTAATTTAAAAAAACAGTCAAAATTAGATTTTTCCAAAACGGCTTGAGATATCACAATGAAATTTTATGCGTGTCAATAGCTGTGGGAGACGCATACTTTACAATACGACACGATGGGTCAGACGTACCATTGGCGCGCGTATTGGCACGTCACAGGCTAATTTTCAAGAAAAAAGTAGGATACCGCTGATTTCTCTAAAAATAAAAAATATTTTTTAATTCTTTGTTAAATTGTAAAGAAAAAAGCTCTCTTGACTTTTTATCGTACGACGTACCGTTTTTGAGTAAAAAAAAAACATTTTAGTGCATATCCATTTATTACAGAAAAAAAGTTTTAAAAATCAAGAGTTTCATTCAAGGGCAAAAACAAATATTTCACCAAACCAAAAAATTTACCAACCAAAAATTACAAAAACTGTTTAAAGTGACCACCTCGAGCTCGGATGCAAGAATCCAATCTTCTCCTCATTGACAGGCGAACTCTCTCAAAAATACCAGGATCTGTTTTAATTGAGTGGCACCCAGCAATTATTCGATTTCTTAAGTCTTCTACGCTTTCCAATGGAGTAGCGTACACCAAGGACTTCAAATGGCTCCACAGGAAAAAATCAAGGGGATTTAAGTCCGGGGATCGTGCAGGCCATAAGTGAGGTCAACTTCGGCCAATACAACGATTTCCGTAGGCTTGTGCTAAGAAATCACGAGCTATTTGACTAAAGTGGTCTGGTGCGCCATCGTGCATATACCACACTGCATCTCTAATTGCTAATGGTACGTCCTCCAGAAATCCAGGGAGCGTGTTTCCCAAAATGTTGCGACACACCTCTCCGCTAAGTCTCCCGGGTGGAAATACCGGTCCAATTAGACAATCACCCACAATCCCAATCCAAACGTTCAAAGAAAACTGATGTTGAAAACGATCTTCAACAATTTCATTTGGATTTTCTTCACACCATACATGGTTATTATGGAAATTCCGTATTGAATTTCTTGAAAAACTCGCTTCATCGGTGAACAGAATCAACATCAGTAGTTGAGGGATTTGAACTATTTTGTGCAAAAGCCATTGACAGAATACATTGCGAGGAGGAAAATTAGCAGGAAGAAGTGCTTGAACGCGTTGTATATGGAATGGATACAACAAATTTTCCTTAAGAATGTGACAAATAGTCCCATTACTTACCTTGATTTTTAAAACTTTTTTTCTGTAATAAATGTACATGCACCAAAATGTTCTTTTTACTCAAAAACGGTACGTCGTACCATAAAAAGTCAAGAGAGCTTTTTTCTTCACAATTGAGCAAAGAATTAGATAATATTTTTTATTTTTAGAGAAATCTGCGGCATCCTACGTTTTTCTTGAAAAATAGCCTGTGACGTGCCAATACGCGCGCCAATGGTACGACTGAAACATCGTGTTGTATTACAAAGTATGCGTCTCCCACAGCTATTGACACGCGTAAAATTTCATTATGGTATCTCAAGCCGTTTTGGAAAAATCTAATTTTGACTGTTTTTTTAAATTAAACTTCAAGACGCTGTAGATCGGTAACGAAGGGTTTGCGGACCTATGTTTATGGGAACTTTATTGTATAAACACCCGGTATAAAGAATATAGTTATAAATATTAAATCGAATATGAAAACTGACTCACTATATATGTTTACATGCTACAGTAACTACTCCAAAAAATGATAAAAGAGAATTAGAGTAAGCAATAAATGATTTTCTTATAAAATGAAAAATCAGCGAACAGTAGGTTAGTCATGGCTCCGGAAAAATAATATTCCTACACTTTAACAAAAAATGACTTTGAGCTTAACTGAATTAAATTAATTCGTCACATTAGATGGGGGAGGGGGTCTAGATCTACTGTAGACTACGACATAAGTGCATTAGTGCATAAGTGCACAAGTAGAACATAGATGAAGCACTCCGATAACTAAGATTACCTTAACCAAATAAAATGTCTCATTTTTATTATCAAGCTAATCTTTTATTTTTGTAATATATGTACTACATGCATATTATGTTTGTTTCATAGTTACAATTTGTCGCACATCCTTTGCACTTTTCAGATTAAGCTTTGAGTTAATTCAGTTTGATGAATATATCATTGTGTTTTCCTCTTGCAATAGCCAAACAATAAAAAATGATTATCATAAGCAAAATATAAGAGTTATTTCCACACAATAAAAAACATGACAACATGCAACATTAAAAATGAATATAAATCACATGTCTGTTTTTACTTTTGTCTGGCTAGTAGTTTCAATGGATTTGTTGCACGTTTTTAAATAATAACGACACTAGATTGTTAAACAACCATAAATATTTCATTTTTTAGAAAACTCTAAAATGCCGTGCAAATAAGTTTAATTTATTAATTGAACCGAACAAGAGCCCTCTTCATTTTCAAGCCACGCAAAGCAATAAGATTCTTATCAAATTCATCAGTTAATAAATGACTAAATATGTTTTAGTAATAATAAAATTTTCAAACTACGATGTTGTTTCATTTTGCTTCGAATTCCAACAGACTTATTTATATAAAACAAAACGGAGCTTTAAAACGTACTAAGGTAAACATCAAAGACTGCAGACTAAATCCACAATAGCTAACTTTTTTCTGTCATGCCATAAAGCTTGAGAAAATACAAAGGGGTTATTTAAAACATTCTGTTAATTTACCAGCTTTATTTGCAGAACTAAACTTATTGTAAATAAAAGAAAAAATGTATACCTACCTACAAAGCGAAAATGCTAGCTGCCATAATCAACATTATGAGTAAAAAAACGAAATTCAAGAAATGGATTGGGAAATATAACACAGTTAAATTAATAAAATGTAACATTAGGGGGATTACGGAAATCCTAAATTTTCCTTGGATTCGTATAATCTGTGTGTTAGTAATTTCCACGATTACTTCTGTGGTTATACAAATAGATTTTACACATTTACACTCAGATTACATTTTGTGGTTTATCATTTAATATTCCTTATGTATCTGTCTACATTTATGAATGAATTTAAATCGCATGAAGCAATAATGCTTTACCATTATTACAGTTTACGTCTGTAAATGAATTAAGAGCAGTGCGACTAATTCAAGTTTAAAAACCATTGAGAATTGTAGCATATTTTGTTTATTATTAAGATAAACAATCAAAATAGAAGAAATAAAAACAGATCAAAACAAACATGATTAAAGTAATATATAACGATGTACAAATATTTATATTCGTGTCACAGTAAATTGGAGTTTTTTGATCGAGTGCTGCTATATAGGTAGACAATTCAGTCAATCTTTTTGTAAGTAAACTTTATAGATAACTAAAAGTTTTTCAAGTTTTCCGCATAAAGTTGTCATATTGTAAGTCTTTACCAGTGATTACTTGTCAAGCTGAAAGTTGAATAGAAGATTGGAAAAAAAAAGATAACTTACCGATAAAATGTCTACGTCTACTGAATAGTTTAGGTTTTATTTTTAAGAAATCTGTTCAACAAAAATAGTAATAAGTAATAATAGCAAGGAATGATACATTTTGTAGTTTTATCATTGATTAAAAAATTATTCAGTGGTGTTATGGAAACGAAGACAGTTTCAGTGAAATGCATCATTTTTACCTACTACATGTATCATTTATTTATTACGATTATTTCAACAAATTAATACCTTTCATTATGAGTTTATCAGTAATTACGATATTAACTATCTGTTTAATAAGATTATAAATTCAGTCGTTCCAAACCGAAGACGAAGTAGAAAGTTTGAGGAATCCAAAACATTAAATCTGCTTTATGTTGTATTTTTTTCGCTGATTGTTTAGCTTTATGACGCTTTAGTGTCCGTTTGCCGCCCCTAAAATTTATTTTAAATGTCGATATATATTGAAAATGTTAATGTTAGACAGCAATAATGTATGTATGTAAAGTGACTATCCGAATGGTTAAGAGAATTTTTATTTCGAATTTTAGATGTACGGGGTGACCAACTAAGAATGCGAGGTACTGTATCTGGGAAACTATACATCGTAGAGGCTTGCGGAAAAAAAAGTTATACTAAAACGGCCAATACAAAAGCCTGGAAAATAATTTCATGTTTCTGAAATGGCCGCTAGGGGGCGTAACTGCAATCTTGAATCTAAAAAAGTGATGTTTCTGTGAATTCTGCTATATTAACCTAATGAAAAAATAACTGATCTTTGAAGTCGAGGATAATCTGAACTTTTTTTGTTTTGCATTTTTTGACGTATCTATAAAAATAAAGTGGTGGGGGGTATTCAAAGATTTCCTCAAATCACCCCCCTGTATCTTCGAAACGGCTAATCCGATTTTAACAAACTTGGGCGCGCTGAAAAGAGCTTTTCTTGGGCTACAAATAATTGAAGTTTTGTTAGCTTCACATGTCGTCGCTAGAGGGCTTTGTTCGACATTCCGACAGAAACGGTTAATTTTCGCAAAAAAATTAAATGCATTGGTATGACTTTTTTCCATGAGCAAGTAGCTAAATGATGCCTAAACAAGCTCGCGAAAACCGCATCTCGATATCTTGTTCTAACCTAAAATATCGGCCAAAGTAAACTTTATACGAAAATCCCTTAAATTTTTATTTTTTTTTTAACTATATTTTTCAGGAATTGTTTCTATTATGTAAGTTGGCCCTAAAAGAACCGATTTAAAGGAGGAAGGTTTTTAATGCCCCCGTAAATGCTCGAAATGCTGACCATCACTCTGTGCATTGCTGAGGCCTCTTATGGGTAGACAAAACTGCAACTTCAATTTCGGCTCTAAATAGGTTACCTAGAAATTGCGATTTTAAATGTTTGTAAATTTATTCACCAGAATAAAATCGTCCTTTTTGAAATTACTACGGGCAAGTAAACAATGTTAAAAGTTATACGAAGGGCCTATTTTTTTTTTGTTTAAATGCATATTCACTATGGATATATACGAAAAATGCAATTAATAGAAGCAGGCAATGGAAACAGATACCTAAACAAAACATACATAATCCTCAAATTGTCAATAGTTGTCAATACTTTCGCGTTACCTTGAGCAATTTTTGTGCTTTCAAAATGCGTTTTATGAATAATGAAGCTGTTGATATGCTTGCGGTTTATATTGAATGTCTTCAGAATGCCGCAGTAGCTAAAAGAGTTTACGCGGCTGGATATCCAAATCGTCGTCCTTGCGATGTAAGAGCTCTTCCCCGATTAGTGGCGAGCTTACGAGCCAATGGTAGTTTTCGGCCTACGTTTCAACGGCAAAGCATTGGAAGAACACAAGAAAATATTAACCGTGTACTGGGCTATATTGAAGGAAATCCTCAGGTTAGCAAAAGAGCATTATCCACTGAGTTGGGCATATCACGGAGAACGGTTCAAAATATTTTGAAGGACCATAGGTAAGTTCTAATGGCCATCAAAATATATAGGTATTCGTGTAAACTTTTTTTAATTACTTTAAGAATGCACCCATATCATGTCGTTTTGCATCAGGCCTTGAAAGAGGAAGATTTTGATCGAAAGTTAGACTGTTACCATTGGATCTTAGGCTTGATACGCGAAAATAGAGAATTGTTATTTCAAATCCTTTGGACCGATGAAGCCACCTTCAGTAGTGACGGGAGAGACAATCTGCACAATATGCATTATTGGTCTGCAGACAATCCCCAAGAGGAAGTCTGTTTCTATGGCCTCAGCGATCGCCAAACTTAACTTGCCTCGATTTTTATTTATGGAGGCGCTTAAAGGACATCGTGCTTCGGAGTAAACCTACTACTAGAGAAGATATGAAAAACCGGATTCGTAACACAATACGTAACATACCGAGTGCCGAAATTGAAGCTGCAGTTTTGTCTAGTTATGAGAGGCTTCAGCAATGCATAGAGCGTAATGGTTAGCATTTCGAGCATTTACGGGGACATTAAAAACCTTCCTCCTTTAAATCGGTCCTTTTTAGGGCCACAGCTTACATAATAGAAACAATTCCAGAAAAATATAGTTAAAAAAAAATAAAAATTTAAGGGATTTTCGTATAAAGTTTTCTTTGGCCGATATTTTAGGTTAGGAACAAGATATCGAGATCAGGTTTTCGCGAGCTTGTTTAGGCATCATTTAGCTACTTGTTCATGAAAAAAAAATTATACCAATGCATTTAATTTTTTTGCGAAAATTAACCGTTTCTGTCGGAATGTCGAACAAAGCCCTCTAGCAACGACATGTGAAACTGACAAAACTTCAATTATTTTAACATTTGTAGCCCAAAAATAGCTCATTTCAACGCGCTCAAGTTTATTCAAATCGGCTTAGCCGTTTCGAAGATACAAGGGGGTATTTAAGGAAACCTTTGAATACCCCCAACCACTTTATTTTTAGACATACGTCAAAAAGTGCCAAACAAAAAAAGTTCAGATTATCCTCGGCTTTACTAAAGATCAGTTATTTTTTTATTAGGTTAATATAGCAGAATTCACAGAAACATCACTTTTTTAGATTCAAGATTGCAGTTACTCCCCCTAGCGGCCATTTCAGAAACTTGAAAATATTTTCCAGGTTTTTGTATTGGCCGTTTTAGTAATAACTTTTTTTGCGCAAGCCTCTACGATGGATAGTTTCCCAGATACAGTACCTCGCATTTTTAGTTGGCCACCCTGTACATTTATGACCACTGGAACAGCTTTTCAGAAAGCAAAACTACCATCCTGTTTTACACTTAGAAAATACGCAAAAGAGCGGCGAAAGATCTAATGTTTTGGAACTTGGGATAATAGTATACTCAGTGACATGGAAATTACAACACTAATAAGGGGCAGGAATGTTTTAACCAAGCTTGGCAGAAACGTTTAACTACTATAAGGTAGCAATTGATTAAAATTTCAAAGAAAAACAACAAAATATAAACATAATTTTTATTAATAATGGGTTGATCACCTGTTGGTTACGCAATCCTCCACTCGTCGTGGCATAGATTCTAGCAGATGGCAGATGTCCTCTTGAGGTATTACGTCCCAACATGCTGGATGGGCGAAAGGTCGGGAGATCTAGGCGGACATGGCAAAAGATTAACATTATCCTCTGTAAATCAGTCCAAAGAACGTCTTGCAATATGGGGACGGGCACTACCCTGCTGCAAAAGTGGGTCTTCCAACTGTTTAAGAAATGAAAGGATATGGGGTTCTACCACCTCATCCACATATCGTTGGGCATTCATATTGCCTCGGATGAATACCAAACGAGACTTACTCCCATAAGTTATAACACCCTATACCATAATCCCTACAGTTTGGTGCATATGCCTCTCAACAGAAAATTCAACGTTTGGACGTTCTGATCGTTTTCGTCTGATCCTTATACGGCAATCATGCATCCCTATGCCACTCTTGGTTCCAGTGTAGTTGCAACCTACACCACTGCAAACGTTGCCGTAGATGTTGAGCCATTAGTGGTAACACAAGATGTGGCCGATAGGATTGTAAGCCCAAAGCTCTGATTTTGCGGTAAACCGTTCGAAGGGTTACAGAATGACCTGCATAAGCTAACCATAGGTCGGAAATTGATCTGGTATTTGAGAATCGGTCTCTTGTTGCCATAAGTTGAAGATGGCAGTCCTGCACCTCGTTTGTTTTTATTCGCTCCCCGCTTCCTTTTCTGCGGCGTTCCTGACTCTCCCTAGTGCATGCATGATAGCAGGAACCAAACCACCATCATGTGATGGTGGTTTGGTTCCGGTTAAGGCGATTTGCGATTTCTTTAAACGAAAAACCACCTTCGCACAAACCAACAGCACGACTTCTGTCGAATTCGCTTAATTGGCGGTAATTTCCACGTTGGCGCACTCTAGGTATGATCACACCCTCAAAGCAAACAATCACAAGCGAAAACACAATTGAGCTCAATATACACCTGACAGAATTGTTCTAAACACCTGAACGAACTGTCAGATAAGCCATTACCACGTGATCCATATGACTGAAATTAATAAAATAGTTTCTAATGGAAGGGTGCGATTAAATGTCTTATGAAACGCGTTTCTTATACCATTTTTTTGATTTTACATATTTATCTTAAAAATTTAGAAAGAAAGAAAAATAAAAAATAAAATAAGTGGTAGTCCGCTATAGTTAGCATAAAATAACATATACAGGGTGTCTCAGCAAAACCGTTCACTAAAAGTTTATGGAGTTGTGGCCAAAATATAAAATTGAAAATTTAGGTATAATTGATTGCGTTCTCTTCAACTAACATATTTTCAAACTTCTAGCGCTTCCGGTTATATATGAATGGAACACTTTATATATTTTTGGATTTTTGAATGGGAACCATATATTGAATCTTCTTTATTGAAACTATACCATGCCATCTATTGCGGCTTTTGAGATAAAAGTTAGTATCCGAAATCTTGACAGCATGTTGATATTTAGAAAATGGGCTATAACTTCTATTTGGATTGAGATAAAAAGTTAAAATCCAATTAACCATCTAATGGACAAGATCGTAAAAATGCTAGAATCAAGCTGATATTTTTTCCCAAGTGAATATAGGCAAAAGAATCTTAAATTTTCAGGAAAAAATATTGTTTGGAACGACCGGCAGATGGAAAATAGTCAACACTGTCTCAAGACGGTTTTGCCGGATTTCATGTAAAAAATAACACAAGTAGATATTTATCTATTAAACAGGTTTTATTAATATGTAAGTAGGCACTAGAGTGTATAAAATACACCAAGTTAGATATTTTTCATATTGATTCTGAAAACAACGGTTCTTTACCCTACCACCGTGTATAACAAGCGATAAGTCTTCTACCACCTCAGTTGGTGATGAACCGCATGATCAGACAGATATTATATTGTGTGTTTTCTCACAATCAGTGTACTCTATAGACGTAGCGACTATGTAAGTATATTTTTAACTATTATTTTTTTTATATTTATCATAATTCAAGGCTTGATTTTAAATGTCCTTATATTTTTAGGGATAAACTTATGTAAGAAATCCTAATAAACTCACCGGGGCGGAATTAAACGAATTTCGAGCTGCAATTCTTTGAGAACAAGAGGAACAAGAAGTAGAGGGCTCGGACGATGATAGTGCTTCGGATGAAGATATTTGTGTCAGTAAGCATAATACGGGCTTAAAATAATATGTAGAAAAATTTAGTGACGAAAGTGTTGGAGTGCACTTGACTGACAGAGAAGTTTTTAGGAAACCGTCTTTCGTAGGCAAGGATAAAAAGACAATTTGGCAACATCCCGTAAGACGTAAATTTGTGAAATATGCCTAAAAATATTTGATAAAATTTTTTCCCCGTCCTGTCTTCAATGAAGGCACGGCAACACCAGAAAGAGTGTCTACAGTTTATAACAATAGATATAGTGTATGAAATTGTAATAAATACAAAAAGACTTATTTAACAAAAACAAGGCATTTAGTAGAGATTGAGAAATAACGCAAGAAGAAATATTAGCTTTGCTTGGTCTTCATTTTATAGGAGTTAAAGAGAGACTAACAGACTTTCGCGAAATGTGGGATCCTGATGAGAATGTGATATCTACAGTTTGTATGAGTTCCAAAATATTTCTATTCTTGCTTCGTTGTATTCGATTTGACGACATATATACAAGATAAGAAAGGAATTTAACCGATAAACTTTGCCCAATTCGAACCCTTGTAGATAAATTTGTATATAATTGTAAGAATAACTATGTAATGGGAGATATCCTTTGAACTTATTCGTTCATAACAAAAACTTATAATAATGTAATGGGAGAGTTTATGACAATTGACGAGATGCCAATACCATTTCGGGGATTTTTATTTTAAAAAATGTATACGATAAGGGCATCTTTAAACTTCAAATTTAATTGTATTTTAACTTTTTATCTTAATCTAAATAGGAGTTACAGTTCATTTCGTAAACGTCAACCAGCTGTCAAGATTTCGGAAAATAATTTTTTTCTCTAAAACCGTGTTATAGAACGTCGGAACCTGTTCGCAGACTTCGCCCCCTGTCATAAAAATTTTATTCTAATAATAGGGAGAGAAGAATTAATAGATAAGACATGTAAAGACGATGACAAATGTTTTTTCGTAATAAAAAGATGTTATTTAATTTGTGTTTATTATTATTAATATTTATTAGGAGCAGTTTTGATTTTTATCAAATATTTCAAAGAAATAAAAACCTGGACATAGACCTTAAACATATAGATTATGTTCTATACAATATTGAAATGACTCTGCATTATCGATTTTTTTATAGAAGCGGTCGACTTTGGCGTTTTTAGTTAACATGTATGTTATGTCTATTAATATAATGCATCGTAAGGCTAAAAATATAATTTAACATGAATGAAAATAGCTAAACTGTATTATTGATATCTTATAGAAGTAATGGTGGCTTTGGAATTTTTTAGTTAACATGTGTTTATTTATTTGTCTATATGAGTTTAAACGTCATTCAGGCATAGATAACTGTTTTCCGAGACTAAAATAGATACTTTAGTCTCTGTCTACAGGGACTAAAGTGGGTCATTTATTCCCTAGGGATTATTAAATATGGACTGAACCCCCTAGAGAGTTCATTGACAGATGTCAAACTTCAAATATTTTTTATCAATTTTTTTACGAAACATTAACATTAATATTATTACAACTAATAAATATCGGACGATTGATTTCCAAAACGATACTGCTGGTTGTAAGGTTGAACGCATTTCCAAATGAAGTGCCTGTGGGCCGTTCAGATTGACACGAGGGTCCTGGGAGTGACGTAGCTGGTGTTTTTTGATCACCTTCACCTCCAAAAACTTTTTCGGCGATAAGGTTCTTATTATTCAGGGAGTTTTCCACATACCCTTCTGCAACAGTTGCAGACTTCCATCCCCCATGTCTTTTTAAAACGTGAACAGTCGCACCTGAATCAGCTAGTAGAGATGCAGAGGTTCGCCGCCAACGATGTCCTGTATATGACAACGCATCTGGTAGGTATAAGAATGTTGCAACTTTCTGGGGCAATTTTCCAAATATATTCTTTCATACAGGTTGCACTGTACACTGCTTGTTAACGTAACGAACAAAAAATCTTGAATAGGGAGTTTCGGCTTTTCTCAATGACATACATTTCTTGCAGATTTTTGTATAACTAATGATAGTTTTATCTGAATCTTTTACAACGAAGTTCCTCTCTGTTTCATTTTTGGTAGCTCTAATGTTAACAAGAAGTCTGTTGCCCAAATCAGTCACATCACTAATTGACAATTCGACTAATTCAAGTAATTTACAAGCCCATGCCACACCAAATATGAGTGCGACCTACAAAAAAATCATTTTTAAAAGTAGGTACAATGATTATTGGACATACTTTACTTTTGTCATTAAAAATGTGTCATCTGAAGCTTACCTTAGAAACGTATCAATCTGTTCTATAGTTAGTACCTTTGACTTCTTCGCTTTGTAACCAAAATTTTTCCCTTTCAGAAACGTCGTCAACATTATGTTTAACGTTAAGCATAGTTTTTAACATTGAATACTGGGCCCACAATGTAGAAGCAGCAATTTTGTTTACCTTTTCTTTAAAAAATACCAGCAAAGCATCTTCGTTAAAATTTGTAATTTTCTTTTCACAGCACCACTTTAAAAATACATCATACTCTTTATCGTAAATTTTGAGAGATTTGGAAGGCAGTAAGTTTTCTAAAGCCTCTTCAGTGGCTTTTTCTAGATCAAATTCGTCGTACATATTTATTACCCTTTTGTAAAAATTTTTTCAACTATGGCTACCGCTGTTTACTAATTTCCATGCTAACCGACTGTTCAAATAGCAAGATTTCTAGATAATTTTATACAAATTTGTCACATTAACACCAAGAAATTTGGAATTATCGCACATAAAAAATAAATACTTGCAAGAACGTGCAAGAAATAGCGTATATACTTCGGGACCAAAGTGCCTAAAACCCCACTCGCGTGATTAAATGCTGCACTTTGGTCCCTCTATATATAATATACTATTGTTTTACAGCATGATTTTATTTTTCGTAACGCGTTTATTATTACAAAAGGGATTGCATAATTATCCTAAAAAATGTTTAAAATTATTACAGGTAGCGTAAGACTAAAATTAAATAGGAATGAAAATGATTAAATCGTATTATTCATAGAAGCAGGTGGCCTTGGTGTTTTTTTTTAAGTTAACATGTATTTATTTTATGCCTGTCTGACATGAAGTTTAAAAAACGCAATTCTGGCAAGAATAACTGTTTTTGTTTTATGGCATGATTTTATTTTTCGTAATGAGTTTATTATAAAAGAGACTGCATAGTTGTTATTAAAATTATTATTACATTTCTTTTAATTCCCATCTACAGATTGTGGCATTTTACCTATACGAAAATTTATTTATACTTAGTTTAAATTATTTCACTTGCATGTCATTAAAATAAAACGAGTAACCCAGTTACCTAATTAGTTTGCTTACGGCAATAACATGCTTTAAATGGTTTTACCTTGAGAAAAGTCACTTTCAACGGTCTTGAGGTTGGCTATGGACCTGGCCTTGGAGTCGGGATTGTGAATTTTCAATCACTTAATTCGACCTTAGGGAAAACACTATAAATACGTACATCTGAGTTTAGTTAATTTAGTTCTGTTCTGAAGAGCATTACGTTATCATCGTTATGGCATCTTTAAATGTTCATCAAATTTTCGGGTTGTTCCGTGACGGTATGTTGGCCGAAGAGGGGCTGAAAAAAGCATACAATATTATTACTTATAAAGTGTTGCGTGAAAACGATACTATCGATTGATAGAGTTTTATAATGATCTTGTGGAGGCTATACGGAGGGCTGGTGGAGTGTAAGTATATATCTGTTTTATTTTTGAGTTTTGATTTATTTTTTTAAAGCCCCGCTCAAACAAATATGGAAGAGGTGTTTGTTTATTATGATGATGAAGAGACGTTGGAGACTTCAGCAGCGGAGGATTTGAATACTATAACGGTATGTATTTTAATTTTCCATTGTTTCGTTTCATGAATGAGTACATTACAGGGGCTGCAGCAAGGCCAATGGGGTCCAGGCCTATCAATTCAGCAACACCCCACAAGAGACCGGACCATCTTCTACCCAAATGAGATTCAATCATATAAATGCAATAGGGGAATCAAATACTAAATTTATAAGAAAATTTAAGACGACATGTGAATCGCTGAGATTTACTTTTAATGACGACGAGACATGCAAGGATAATCCCTTAACCTGGCTGCAGGTAAAAATATACCATTTCCTAAATGTTATTTATCTAACACATATTTTTTACAGAGTGCATCCGAGGAACTGTATAGATTGTGATTGATACATTGTGAAGGATGCGGCTCCGTCAGACCGTATCGGTATCACATTAAGGAACCCAAATTACCCAGATAAACCAATTGACGTATCATTTAGAAGAGGGTGATAATATCACTACTGGAAAAGGTAATTCAGAGCAATGCTAGCTTTTCTCGAGCGACTTGTTACTTTTAAATGTGGATACAGTGACTGTACTTGTTGGATATGGACGCAAAAACTTGACAGGGTCAAAATTTTCAGACCTTTGTAAGGCTAAGAGACATGGTATCATTGTTGTACCGTTAACAATAAACGACAATTGTTTAACTTGCACCCTAGTCTTAGCAATAGCGTTTAGAAGTAACGAAACAATGCATCATAACATGGAAATAGGTTACCCCTTACTTCAAATGCGGGCTATGCAACTTTGTCAAAACAGTGGTGTAGACCTTAGACAGGGTGGTAATTACGAGCATATTCAAACCTTTCAAAATCAACTTCACATATCATTGCATTTTTTAACTCGCGAATAGATGATTTGGTTTACTTTGAGGCTCCTTGGGAACAGGGCAGGGTAGTTTTAAATTTAATACTCGAGGACGAGCACTATAATGTCATTACCAGTTTCACTTTAGCATTTACCTGCAGTTATTACTGCGAACAGTGTAAAAAACGTTGTAATGACAAAAAACGGCATGCGAAATGTTTGTACATTTTTAGATTGATACGCGAGTGAGATCCACAGTTAAGATGAGTGAAAAATTATTAAAGGTTGCATTAGTTTCTGGTCGACCTTCACGACCCAAAATAAAGTCGATCGGTTTGAAGAGTCAACCATAATTGCTAGTGTTGCGCAATAAAGTGTTTCGTAGGCTTTTCCTCAAAAAGAACACAATCAGTCTCATTCCGAAAGGCGGTTACAGGCGTGCCGACAAACAGTCAAAAGTCGCAATACAGTGGTTACGCTGGGTGGAACATTCAATACAAGTCACCATACAGCATGCCGGAAAAGCTCGCGAGTTTAGAACACCTGAAAGTGTTAATGTTGACGGTTATTGTGTCGAATAAAATACAGTCTATGAGTTTCTGGGATGCTATTGGCACGGTTGCGAGGTATGTTTCCCTAACCAGGCCAATATTGACCATAAGCTAAAAGTAAATGCATCCATGTTTGTCCGAAACGAGAACACGGCGGCGCGGTCTCAGTTTCTACGCGAGCGCGGATATAATCTGATGGAAATCCGTGAATGCGATTTTAAAAGATTAATCATTGCAAACGATGAGTTTAAACAGAACCCTTAAATCCACGAGACGCGTTTTACGATGGTCGCACTAATGCTAGCAAATACTACCATGAGTGTGACAGCATTATTGAGAAAATCATTTAATATGACGTGTGCTCGTTATACCCATATGTAAAAAAATACTGTAAATATCCTGTAGATTATCAGAAAATTCACGTAGGTTTAAATTGTAAGAACATTTCATTGGACACGGTGGAGGGTTTAGTTAAATGTCGAGTACTACCGTCCTCTGGTTTCTATCACCCTGTTTTACTTCTAAAAATGCATGGTAGGAAGGTGTTTGTATTATTTAGGGATTGGGATGCTGAGCTAAATGAAGGGAAATGTAGACATAGTGGACCCGAGCACAGTTTTGCAGGAACGTTTGTAGCGGACGAGTTGCATAAGGCTATTTCTAAAAAATGTAAAGTTTTGGATGTTTTTGAGATTTGGGTGTATAAGGTAACCACATATGACAAAGCCACGAAACAGGGTGGAGTGTTTAGTGGTTACATCGATAATTTCCTGAAACTTGAACAGGAATGTTCAGGATGGCCTAAATATTAACATTAATAAACATCTTTTTTTATGAAAAAACACTTATCATCATATTTACATGTCTTATCTATTAATTATACTCTCCCTATTATTAGAATACAATTTTTATGACAGGGGGCGAAGTTCGCGAACAGGTTCCGACGTTCTATAACAGCCATACAAAACTAAGACCTTCATTAGAATACAAACTCAAATTTTCCACACAAGGTCAACTCCAAGGTCAACCTTAAGCCAAAAAATATGTCCCGTGGGCGGCCTTGGGAATTCCCAAGGTCAAAAGTGAAAGTAGTGTCCCTGTACTACTAACCATTAATACATTGGGGCACATTTGGTCGTTGGGATGCAGAGCTTATCTCAAATAAATTAAAGCAGGAAATTATCGTTTACAACAAAATTCTCTGATACTGGTACCAATTTTCAAAATTCAATACCAGCAATAAACTTAATTTGTTTTAGTTTACTACGCATTCCCATTGTACATTCATGTAAAAAGAATTGTTACCTTTAATTATATACACATTTCAGATAAGAATAGGTTACGTTTCATTTATGTTTAGATCAACAAATAATATCATTAGTTTACACCAACAACATAAAAAACATTTTTAAACATTAAAACACCCGTTTGGAGTGTCATTATGTACATATTATAAACGCAAAATAGAAAAAATATAGTTTAAGTATTTTACGTATGATTTATATATATATATATATATATATATATATATATATATATATATATATTGAAATGTTAAAATATTTAATATTAAGATTAGGGATCTCAATTGGGGATAGAGTTCAGGGATTTAGTTGAAGATAAAAATTTTTAAAATATAAGAAATATCCTATATGTAATTTAATTTAACGTATAAAATTTGCTCTGAATAGAATTTGCTTTCTAACGCATGCGTTAATGACTTTAAGTGAAAAATAAGTAAAGCTGTCAAAAAATGTCAAATAATTAAGAAAACTTTAATGTTTGGATCAAAATGAAAATTTAGAAAAAGAAAAGAAAATTATTAGCTTCACAGGTGTTTACACAAGTAAATAATTGAAATTCTTAATTAATAACATATAACAAATATAAATTGCAGGGAAATACCAATAAACAGGGTTATAAAATTTTTTTAAAACTCACATATACAGTCCTTCCTGTCGATTGAATGATGTCTTCAAACTTCAGCTGGAGGCAGGCAATGTTCACTCGGCTATTGTTGTTACTAATATCCAACTGCTATCTCGGTTCTCGAAGACACCAACTTCCAAGCTTCAAGATGTTTTCTTTCCAAAAACGGCAACCTCCAAACACTTATTTACTATGGTAACTTTTATTTAAAATGGTTTTAAATCTTTATGAGTGATATCGTTTAAAATGTATTATTAAGTATCCAAGATTTTGTTAACACACTTTTATTTTAGTTACCGAAAATAATATTTATTTAAGAGGAATTGTCCGGAGAAATAAAATAAACTTTCACCAAATAAAAATGGAATTTAATTTGGTATATAAAGGATTATTTTAAATCGGAAAACATGAAAACAAATTTACACAAAATCGTGACATCAATTAATCGTACAGAATTATTTATTAAAACGACAGGTATCGGTGACCGAACTATTTAATTTTAACCGAAGATATAAAAACAAGTGCTCTCGAAATTATTCGTAACGTAAACTTTCTCGACGATAATAAATTAGGTTATGTAAACACAAATTAGCAACACTGTTTTAATTTTTTCACTTTTGAACAAATTCTAGAGAGAATGATTCCTGAACGCTTGCTTTTATAGGTTTCTGGTTGCTACAGAAATTTCAACTTTTTTACAGCCATATTGCAAAATTTACAATGAATGTGATTGGATAATCAAAATTAAGAATTGTACATAAATGGAATTTTGGCCGTAACTTTCTTATACATGGTCGGAAATGAAATTTAAAAACGGAAATGAAAATTATGTGAAATTTCGAATAAAAGGACACCTAATAAGCAATAATTCCTACCACTAATAAACGAAACAATTTAATCTAATCAAAATAAGCTATTAACTATACACACTTACAAGCTACACTAAAATTACTTGCGAAAATGGAATTCCGAGGACAATTTACATAAGAAAACATATCTTTTAAATTCTAAACATTTAATTTAATGAAAATTTTAAGCTTTTGTAAATTTGTCTAGAATTCACCTGAAATTTAGCATAATTTTGCGGATAAAAACGCTGTATCCTTATAAAAACTTATTTATATTGTGAAAGAACATCTATTATTTGCTTTAAGAGCAAAAACTAAATCTAATAATGTGGAAAAAGTATAAAATTATGTGAAAAATCTAAAATTTACAACGTAACCATACTTAAATTTTAAATATGAAAATCATTCATATTAAAAAATGTTTTTAGCACTTAAAATGTTATGTTTAAGGTTTGTACAACTTGCCTTTATTGTTCTCACTACTTATTTGCAATGCATAATGTTATTCAGTCTTGCATTGAAAAAGTCTCATCGTCTAACACTCTTTTAGGATTTTTACACTATAAATTGTACGGCACTATAAATGTTTGTATGCCATAATGTTCTAAATGTCTTTCTTCTTGTGAATCATGTATTATAATTTTTGTCACTAATTCACTAACAAAAATGTGTGCGAAAATTGTCTATACTGTCCATATTATAACCCTTTTAACTAAATTTTTGTATTTCCTGCCTTTAAAAACTAAACATACCTTATCCCTAACATAATCCTAACTACATAGTCCATGTTTAAACACCTGTGAAATGTCTACTTGCCAAATTACCTTTGAAAAATTGAATTTTATTGCAAAATTGCACTACTAAAATGACTCTACGAAAATGATGATATCTAACATTCTTGACAATTTTGGTAGCAACAAATTGCTTTTTATGATGAAACCAAACTTAGCAAATGATATTCAGATCAATTTATACCAATAAATTTATTTTAAACACATCGTGAACCAGATTTATGTAAAATTGTGTCTGCACTTGTATCGAGCCAGAAATTACCCTTTTATGACCCAAATGTCATGTAAGCTGTCCGATACTTCTATTACCTCTTTTAAACATCTCAAATTCAATTTAAGAATGAAGATATTTTGTACAAGAAAATATTAAGTTCTTTAATTGACCTACCTAATAAATTAAATTTTGAAATATGGATAAATCATGGATATATGAAATTTACTACTACTACCATCCTCTATATTGACTAATTCATATGTAGTACTAAAACTTTTTTACCCTATACGGACCTTCATATGGTAGTAAGAGTTTTGCACATTTTGCTCTGTCTGCAACTATTAAACGGCGTATGATTACTAAATTCCTTCCTTAAATGTAACCTTCTTTTTAATTTTGGCAGAATGTTTCTTTCATAATTATCTAAAATCTTCCACAATCTTTCTTTGACTTCTTGGAGCAAATTTTCAACTTCAATTTCTTCTTCTGTTGCCTCCAGGGTCTTTCTGGTATAATCTTTTATTAATGTTATCGGAGCTACCTGTGTTCTAACATTCGGTACTTCATTGATGCACTTTTCTATGACCTTTAGATACTTCACCCAACATTATGTTTCATACGTGAATATTCTTAAAATTTAATCACTTCTTTGATATATCTTTCTTGGGTTGCCTTGAGGATGTCTGATTGAACAGAAATATATCTTTATTCCCATCTTCGAACTTCTTTACAAATTTGGCAGTTCTGAAATAAGTGGCATTGTCGGCTAAAATAGCTTTTGGCTTTCCTGTTTCTTTCATGAATTTCTCGATAGAAATCGTAGTTGTCTTGCTGTGCATTCCTGTTAGGGTATAATTTTATAAATTTAGAAAAATATCGACGATTACTAATATATTTTTATATCCGTTCTGACCAGGTACCAAATTTCCAATATAGTCAATTGCTATTATTTCTAACGGTTTACTCCTTTTATACTTTTGACAAGGTTGAAATTAGTGTGTTCTTCTCTTTAGCTAATATGCAAAGCTCACATTTATTTATAATATTCTTGACATATGTTAAATCCTTCTTTGCATAGAAATTTTCTAAAATTAACCAAGTTTTTCTAATTCCTAGATGTCCTACGTTTGTGTAAATCCGTTATGATAAATTTTCTATTCTTCATTTACTACAACTAACTTTCTTGCATTAAAAACTTTAATAATTCTATCATTCAAAATACAGTAATCCTTATATATTTCTTCTTTAGATTCCAAAATCTTCTTCTTAAGTTCTAAAAATTGCGTTGAATTTTGTAAATTTCTTAATTCTTGTGCCAAAAATGTAGGTTTAATTTGTTCAAATGCACATAAAACTCTATTTTCCTTAATGTCTTTAAAATAATCCTCAATATTTTTCAAAAATAGCATTGGCGATTCTTGCTTCTTGCCTTCAAATTTATATGGCATCTCTTGATTCCACATGCAATTTTCCCAGCCTATTTGAAAATTTCTAGGTGTTTCTCGTTCTTTCAACTCTTCCAGGTCATGATCGTGCATTCTTAATTTATTGCAAATTTCCCCATCTGTTTCTTGTTCTCATCCTTATTCTTATCCACCTGGAAACATATTTGTTCGTGGATGTCTTGTATCCTTCCTACTTTATCATTTATTTCGTGAGAAGCCTCTTCTCTTAGACGGGTTTCAGTTCTAATATTCTTGTCCAACTTTCCGATCTTGTCATCTACCTCTTCCTTATTGTCGATAATCGTTCCCCATAACTTATCATTTTCTCGGTGCATATTATTGCTTAATTCTTCCTTCGTTTTCTCCATTTTATGCACTAACTTCTCTTTATCATTCTCCCACTTATTCAGTTGTCTATCGATACTTTCTTGTAGCCGTCTCATATCCTCCTTCCTTTCTTCCTCTGCTTCTTTCCTATTTTCTTCAAGCTTGTTGAATTTTCTATCAATATTTTCCTCAGCTTTTATTCTATTTTCTTCAAGCTTGTTAAATTTACTATCAATATTTTCTTCAGCTTTTATTCTATTTTCTTCTGCTTCTTTCTTGTCTTGCTTTCTACTTTCTTCCGCTTTCATTAGCATGGCGATTATCATGTCCACGTCTAAGCTTTTGCTTTCCCTAACTGGACTTCCTTCTTCTTGTTGTGCTTCAACATTCTTTTCAATATGTTCCATCTTTGTAACTAGATCCTGTCTTTTCTCTTTTACCTCAATATCTTTAGGTCCGTAAACTTTACCTGATCTAGTTACTCTACGATCTTGCATTCACTAGTTGTACTAACTAAATTTGCCCTTTTTAAAAAATCCTAACACTAATAAACACAATAAACAATAACTAATAACAAATAACAAATAATAATGAACGAAAATGAAAAACTAAATACCTATAAAAAATTTTTTTTGTGCTTTAATATCAAAATCTTCAAACTAAATCGTGCCCACACGTTGCGGCGACAATAAATTGAAATGTATTAATTATATTTATTATATTCAATTGGGGATAGAGTTCAGGGATTTAGTTGAAGATAAAAATTTTTAAAATATAAGAAATATCCTATATGTAATTTAATTTAACGTATAAAATTTGCTCTGAATAGAATTTGCTTTCTAACGCATGCGTTAATGACTTTAAGTGAAAAATAATTAAAGCTGTCAAAAATGTCAAATAATTAAGAAATTTTAATGTTTGGATCAAAATGAAAATTTAGAAAAGAAAAGAAAATTATTTGCTTCACAGGTGTTTACACAAGTAAATAATTGAAATTCTTAATTAATAACATATAACAAATATAAATTGCAGGGAAATACCAATAAACAGGGTTATAAAATTTTAAAACTCACATATACAGTCCTTCCTGTCGATTGAATGATGTCTTCAAACTTCAGCTGGAGGCAGGCAATGTTCACTCGGCTATTGTTGTTACTAATATCCAACTGCTATCTCGGTTCTCGAAGACACCAACTTCCAAGCTTCAAGATGTTTTCTTTCCAAAACGGCAACCTCCAAACACTTATTTACTATGGTAACTTTTATTTAAAATGGTTTTAAATCTTTATGAGTGATATCGTTTAAAATGTATTATTAAGTATCCAAGATTTTGTTAACACTTTATTTTAGTTAGAAAATAATATTTATTTAAGAGATTGTCGGAGAAATAAAATAAACTTTCACCAAATAAAATGGAATTTAATTTGGTATATAAAGGATTATTTTAAATCGAAAACAGAAAACAAATTTACACAAAATCTGAACATAATTAATCGTAAACAGAAAAAACGACAGGTATCGGTGCGAACTATTTAATTTTTAAATTAAGAATTGTACATAAATGGAATTTTGGCCGTAACTTTCTTATACATGGTCGGAAATGAAATTTAAAAACGGAAATGAAAATTATGTGAAATTTCGAATAAAAGGACACCTAATAAGCAATAATTCCTACCACTAATAAACGAAACAATTTAATCTAATCAAAATAAGCTATTAACTATACACTTACAAGCTACACTAAAATTACTTGGAAAATGGAATTCCGAGGACAATTTACATAAGAAAACATATCTTTTAAATTCTAAACATTTAATTTAATGAAAATTTTAAGCTTTTGTAAATTTGTCTAGAATTCACCTGAAATTTAGCATAATTTTGCGGATAAAAACGCTGTATCCTTATAAAAACTTATTTATATTGTGAAAGAACATCTATTATTTGCTTTAAGAGCAAAAACTAAATCTAATAATGTGGAAAAAGTATAAAATTATGTGAAAAATCTAAAATTTACAACGTAACCATACTTAAATTTTAAATATGAAATAAATTCATATTAAAAATGTTTTTAGCACTTAAAATGTTATGTTTAAGGTTTGTACAACTTGTCTTTATTGTTCTCACTACTTATTTGCAATGCATAATGTTATTTAGTCTTGCATTGAAAAGTCTCATCGTCTAACACTTTTTAGGATTTTTACACTATAAATTGTACGGCACTATAAATGTTTGTATGCCATAATGTTCTAAATGTCTTTCTTCTTGTGAATCATGTATTATAATTTTTGTCACTAATTCACTAACAAAAATGGTGGAAAATTGTCTATACTTCCATATTATAACCCTTTTAACTAAATTTTTGTATTTCCTGCCTTTAAAAACTAAACATACCTTATCCCTAACATAATCCTAACTACATAGTCCATGTTTAAACACCTGTGAAATGTCTACTTGCCAAATTACCTTTGAAAAATTGAATTTTATTGCAAAAATTGCACTACTAAAATGACTCTACGAAAATGATGATATCTAACATTCTTGACAATTTTGGTAGCAACAAATTGCTTTTTATGATGAAACCAAACTTAGCAAATGATATTCAGATCAATTTATACCGAATAAATTTATTTTAAACACATCGTGAACCAGATTTATGTAAAATTGTGTCTCGCACTTGTATCGAGCCAGAAATTACCCCTTTTTATGACCCAAATGTCATGTAAGCTGTCCGATACTTCTATTACCTCTTTTTAAACATCTCAATATATATATATATATATATATATATATATATATATATATATATAAAGACCTTAATGTGGAATCAAAATTGTACATATTATTTTAGGGACAAATAACAATGGGGGAAAAAGGATTGCACTAGTTTGGCACTCAGTTGTGTAAGTTGATTGGACTAGTACAATGCCAATGGAAGGCACTTATGGCGAGATTTTCTCATATCAAATTTTGTGGTTATGAGACAGTTCACTGTTCAGACAAAAGCATTTGTGTGTTATAATACATATCTACTATTATACTATATATATATATATATATATATATATATATATATATATATATATATATATATAAGAAGAAAAGTTCCTATGAACTTAGGTCCGCAACGCCTTCGTTTAAAAGATATAGGGTGTTGAAGTTTAATTTTTTTTTTTTAATATCTTTTTACAATGATGTAATAAGCGGACGAAATTTTGTATACAGGGGCTTTCTATCACTCAAAATTCAAATATGACCTTAGTTCTTTTATTACTGATAGAGGGCGCCACATACAGGTTTCTACCTTGTTTGACTGGGTTCGACTGGGAAAATGTGCTTTCCGATCTTTTCTGCTTCAGAAAGGTATACCTTATTGAAGTCGCTAGGACCAACGGTTTACGAGAAAAATGCATCCGATGCATGCAAATTATCTAAAAGCGCCAAAGTAACTTATTTGCAAAAACAATGACATAACACTTCAACAATTAAATTTTAATAGCAGCAATGAGGGGCAGTGATTAAAAAAAACATTAAATTTTTAGAAGATGTTCAAATTGTTGGGGTGAAGATGGATATTTTAAAAAACCAAAAGTTAATAGTGGAATTTCCAGAACTCGTCGCGCTGCGCGAAACGATGAAACTGTTTCATGAATGGTAGAAAATAATCCGAGAACAAGCACCAGGAAAACAAGTTCAGCGGTACGAAATGTTAACCGTGGATCAGTTAGACAAATTTCCAATGAACAACTTCTTCGCCCGTATCATTTCCAAAAGGTTCATTCACTATTAGAACATGACTATCTTCCTCGTGTACAATTTTGTGAATGGTTGCAAAATCAAAGACACGATATTTTTTCTTCAATTTTGTTTACTGATGAAGCTGGTTTTAGCCGTGATGGTGTTCTGAACCTACATAATATGCACCATTGGAATGATGAAAATCCTTATCAAACCGTAATTAGAAGTCACCAATATGGGTTTTCTGTTAATGTGTGATCAGGTATAATTGACAATCACTTAATTGGCCCATTTCAATTGCCCAATCGATTGACAGATGAACTGTATCGAAATTTTTTTGAGAATGAACTAAATACGTTATTAGAGGATGTTCCATTGGCTATTATTGGTAGAATGCGTCACATGCATGATGGCGCGCCAGCTCACTTTTCTCGATTGGCAAGGGAATTTTTGTATTGGAGATTTGGAAGTACGTGGATTGGTCGAGGGGACCTGTATTGGCCAGCTGTAGTCCTGACCTTAATCCTTCGATTTATATATATATATATATATATATATATATATATATATATATATATATATATATATATATATATCATACAGGGTGTTTCATGTTGGAGCAAATTAAACTTTTCTTTTAATTAAACACCCCGTTTATTATTACATTTTTGGAAAGCCCATAAAATACGCTTTTATTTGATACCAAATTGTATGGGTCTATCTCCTTTGGTTTTAGAGAAATTCAATTGTTTTTCGAAAAAAATATCCCACTTGCGGTCGCCACCACTGATTTGTTAGGCGAATTTTGCTTATTTTAAAATGTCAAAAAAATTTTGGTTGTTCTGTCGTATATTAAAATAATTTAAGTTTCGGTTTTTTTTTTAATAATGTGCAGGGCAGGGCGTGTTATTGTATAAACAACTTATTTTAAATTTTTTTAAATGCCTCCCCTCCCATGATGTTCATATCATTCGACACTTTTTCAAGTGAAAACAAGAGTTAATAAAACAATTACAAATTGATTTAATGAATTATTTTAAATTTAAATTTTGAACAAAATTAATGCATAAAACACTCTTGCTTCTAGCCAAATTTAAATCAGTCCTTAGTAAAATTTCTGAAGTACTCAATTTGATTATGTTCAGATCAACGATTTCATTTTTTACGTCTTTTTGTAAATGTAACCGTATAAAGATGATCGTGGAATTGTTTCATGCTATAGAATTTTTTAATCAAGTTGTATTCATTTATAAAAGAAACTTTGTCGTTCTTAAATATCTATCTCTTACAAAGTTTTGAGATACTCTCAATTCGATTGTAAAAATTCGAATTTTCGAAAGTATTTTGAATTTATGTTTTTTATCTATTGGCATTACCATTATGCATTGCTTCAGTAAATTAGGCTGGTGACAATAACTGTAAATATATATTATTTTTGTATGCAATACTGTGTAAAAAAATTAACAAATACAAATTACCGCAAGAAGAACAATAAAATGAAAAAAAATCAAAAATCAAATTCTCATTAAATACTGTTCTTCTTTCAACTTTAATATATTTTTTAACACGTCGCATAAAATTATATTTCACTAAATCTAATGTCGACGATGTGATATTTTAGAAGCATTTCTGATTCTTTTCTTCATATTTGCTGGTGTAGTTGGAATTTATCCATACACACAATCTTTTACGTAACCCCACAAAAAGAAATCGAGTGGGGTCAGATCAGGTGACCTCGGTGGACAAGAAATAGGTCCTCCTCGACCTATCCACTGATTTTCTTTCCAGTGGCTTAAAAATGTTCGTACGTCTCAATGGTAGTGGGCGAGTGCACCATTACGCTGGAACCACATATTTCCATAAACTGCTTCATTACTATTTTGAAGAAGGTTAGGTAGCAAAAAATTTAAATACACCTCGCCGCTTAGAGTATCTTAAAAAAAAATAAGGCACTATAACATGGGACACAATAATTCCACCCCCACACATTTAATGACCACCGATTTATTGGTTAACATGTCTAATCCTATAAGGGCTTCCAGTGCTATAATAATGCATATTATATCTGTTCACTAAACCATTACTTTTGAAGGTAGCTTCGTCACTAAATAATATAGAATTGAGAAAATTAGAAAACTTCTGCAATTTATTGCAAAAACCAGATGTTTCGTTCAAAATCTTGACCATATAGTTGTTGAAGTTCAATATGATATCCATGGTATTTATGGGCATTTAATATATTTTTCACTCTAGATTTTTTTATATTAGTTATATGTGATATTGGCGAAGTACTTACATGAGAATTTTCTTGGATTGCAAGCAAAACTGTAAGTTGGTTTTCATCATTTGTCACTGCTTTATTAGCTACTTTTCGTTTCTTAAATTTAACACTACCTGTTCCTTCAAATCTTTTTGTGAAAGATCTTGAAACGCCTTAGGTCGCGGCATTTTTTCAGTATCGGGATATCTTGCTGCATAAATTATACTTGCCAGTAACAATGTTATTGGCATTCTTCAAAAATAGAAATCATTTCCTGAATATTTACAGTTATTTTCAACACTTTGAATAAATTAAAATACAAATTAGGTTTAAACTGAATAAAACCAATTGTTATAAACAATTTTTATCTTTTCAACGCAGTATTGTTATGGCACTTTTGTGTTTGAATTGCAAGTTTAAACATTAATTCCAAATAATCTTTATTTGACCAGCAATCAATTTAAATTTACAAAAAGACGTAGAAAATGGTAAAGTTGATTAGAACATAATCAAATTGAGTACTTCATAAATTTTACTAACGACTGCTCTAAATTTAGAAATTTCATCAAGGATTGTGACGATTTCATTGCGATTTTCACATAAAAATGGCCATATCTTTAAGAGTACCCTGTAGAACCTAGTAAAAACCTTTATCATTGGAATAGGAAAAATGAGCCCGATTAAAATTTGACGTAATACACAGGGTGTTCCATTAAATAAACATAAATTCGATGTGCTGTGATTTTATGAAATACCCTGTTATATTATTAATGATGATGATTTTAGAATGTGCAGCTTGACTTTATGAATTACTTTTATTTAAAACTTTTTTCGTAACTCTAAGAGTTAGTGAAATATATATATATATATATATATATATATATATATATATATATATATATATATACAGGTAACCACCAACGCGTCGGTCTCTAGCACCCAAACGACTGAATGTTTTCAAAATCTGTCTGGAGAATATGTAAGCCTTCTAGGACTACAATCTAAAATTAGTTTGATTTATACAGGGTGATCTAAACTTGTTACTTATCAAAGTCAAATTATTTAAATGGAATTCCTTTTAATTTTTAATAAAAATAAGGTAGATTCATTAGTCTAATCCTTAGTTCGAAATATTTAACATTTTTGAAAATGTATTGTCAAAACAAGTATTTTTCGATTCAGAAAAGATGAGACAATCTAATCTAGGTCATGTAAAAGGATATTTCTAAAATGTAACAAATACACTAATTTCTCGAAAAGTATTGAAGTAAGGTATAAACCCTAATACAGTTCGAACTATTGTAAAAGACTATTCCATTCCGATAAAAATTTCTTTTGGTATTAAAATAACAAAGATTTAACTTCGACGTTTGTTAACTTTACGCGTTATTCTTGTATTTTATAAATTATGATTTGAAACAATAAACAACAGAATACGTACTTCCAAATATCCTTTTACGATGACCTAGATTAGATTGTCTCATCTTTTCTGAATCGAAAAATACTTGAATTTTTGACATCTCTACATTTCAAAATGTTAAATATTTCGAAACTGTAAGGTTTAGGTATAGGAAACTCTAATGAAAGTTTACTTTATTTTACACCTTATTTCAAAAAATTAAAAGGAGGGTATTCCATTTAAAATAATATAACTTTAATAGTAAGTTTGTAGATCACCTATGATTAATATATATATATATATATATATATATATATATATATATAATATATATATATATATATATATATATATATATATATATATATATATATATATATATATATATATACAGGGTGACAAGAAAAAGTGCCATGATAGTACCACGCGATAGAGGACACTAATATAAGAAAAAAAGTTCCTATGAACTTTGGTCCGCAACGCCTTCGTTGTTGTTGTTGAAGTTTAATTATTTTTTTGTTCTGTTTTTAATATCTTTTTACAATGATATAATAAGCGGACGAAATTTTGTATACAGGGGATTTTTATCACGCAGAATTCAAATATAACCTTAGTTCTTTTATTACTGATAGAGGGCGCCACATGCAGGTTTTCATCTTGATTGAATCGGTCCTAACTTTTTTTGCCTTACACTGTATGTCATTTTCGACTGAAAAAATTTGTTTTTCCATCTTTTCTGCTTCAGAAAGGTATACCTTATCGAAGTCGCTAGGACCAACGGTTTACGAGAAACGAAGGACCTAAGTTCACAGGAACTTTTTTCTTATATTAGTGTCCTCTATCGCGTGGTACTATGCATGGCAATTTTTTCTATGTCAATTGTATATATATATATATATATATATATATATATATATATAAAAAAAAATAACATACGTAATGAATCAAACGTAATAATTGCTTTTTAATGCTTTCATGCCATCCACACAGGCATATGACTTAATTTGCTTATTTTTTAACAAACATGTAAGTGCATACGATAATTATATTTATAGACGCTACATTTATGCTGAATAATATAAATAGAATTCGTTGGTACCCACCAATGTTAGAAACTAGTAATGGTCGGACATTAACTATAAAATTACCAATCTCGTTTTACACAATATCTTCGTGAAATGGACTGAGTTCAAGCAATCGCTAAAGCTCACTCTTCAAGAGTAATAGAAACAATATCAACTTCTGTATAATATTAGGAATGCGAACGTTATACGTATTTGTCGCAGACTAGATGAGAGTATACCGGCTAGACTGGAATGTACAATCTAAACAATGCACGTGACTTTGCAAAATTACTCTTCAATTAATTAGTTTTAGCTGTTGACGGCGCCGCATTGTTCGCAGACAATCTACAATGTTTCTAGTCTTGAATAGTGCGCTTTTGCTTCATTCAATTGCACAAGGTACTGCATTATTTAGCTCTTTATTTGTTTAGCTTTTAGTTATTGGGCAAAACAAAGACAACATCATTGCAAGGCAGAATATTTAACGTAACCGTCCAACAAAATTTGCATATTCAATCACAACAAAAGGATTTTCTAGTTAGAGCTACATCGTACGTGGACAATACTCTATTTAATTAGTCCAATTTAGAAAATTTACTTTATACTTGCTGGATAAGAGGAGATTTATTTTTAGTGTGTTATATCGTTGCTGGTTATTTCGGGTTTACTTATTGTTTGTTCAATGATTCTGTTCTTGTTAAGTGTAAAATCAACAATCGGATGACACGTTGTTAGCACGCAAATCTTAGCAAACTTCAACTAAACTTTGAAGCGCTGGCGTTTTGTATGCATCGTTTACTGCAATACAAAGCTCAAAGATAAACAAAATCAACGATGGACTGTCTTAACACTACCGACGAAATTAAACAGAAAGTTTGCGTTGCTGAAACACCAGTAATATTAGAAAAATTCTGGACGTTTTTTTTTATTTTTACTAAGAACAAAAATGGAATAAAAGCTAGTATAGTGTTTCGGTTGGCTAAACCGAATTATATCCAGCAAAAGTCAATGCAGTGGAAAACTAGACGCGGTTATTGCCAATTTGAGGTTACTTGATTTGAACAAAATGTATCCAATTTAGGAAACTTCTCCTTGTATCCCCTAAGAAAAGTATCGCATATAATTTTACAAACTTTTACAATCACGCAAAATGTCTTATATATTTTATAACTTCGATTAAAACAACCTTAATAGTCAAATATTTGCTTAGCAAGTATTAAAGGTAATATTGATAAACTCAAAGTAAACCATCGTCTTTAGCTGAGTTTGTAATTATTTAAAGTGTACATAAGCTGAACAGGGTGTTCCACGTAAGATGTCCTTATGTCGTATCTCCGAATCTATAACATATACAAAAAAAAGTTTTATATACAAGATCTTTGGATTTATTAAAATTTTTAAATTATTTACTTTTTATATATACAGGGTGTTCCAGTAAGTCGAAGTCAACGTCAACTCGAAAAATTTAAATGGAACACTCTGCATTTTATTACGTATTTGGATTTTCCTCAAGAAAGTGATACTTTTATCTAAAACTTTTTTTTAAATTTTGCATAGTTTCGGTGTAAAATGAGGTTATATTATTTTTATCACAAAATTACCCTATTAAAAAACTTATACAAAAAAAATGAAAAATTAGGTAAATTATATATGTTTCACATCACAAAGGTTGTGATAAATGATCCAAATCATTAGAAAGTTCTATTTTAATACTGGGTGTTTTTTACACACGGGTCAATCGAAAATATTTTAAATGAAAAAACTTGGATTTTTAAATTGAACACCCTATATTTTATTACATATTTAGATTCTATATTAAAAATCCTTACTATACCCAGTTTTTGCAACAATCGGAGCTTAAAAATTATTTTGTTTTATTTCAAACACTACTCGTTTTAATTTCATTCATTTTAGCAATAAAAACAACTATATATTTCATTAACGTTATTTTTTACTAAACAATATTGCTATATGTCGGAGTTACAATGGTAATAGTACAATTCAATTCAAACAAGCGTTAGAATCAACGTCATTGTTAGAGTATCTTGTAACGACAAATATTAATTACAATAGGATATTGCAACATGCATTTTTTTATTTCGGAGCTTGAATTTTATTTTCCTGTAAAAATTAAAACACTAGTTGATACAATTTCATTGTTAGGATTAGAGAATATTACTAATATATAACCTAAAATCTGCATTAAGCAGTAGATATTGCCAACTATACCGCGTATGTTGTCATTATCGGTGGCACAAAATGTTGTGTAACAATGATTTCAGTAAAACCACTCATTGTTAACACCAACATTATAAAAAGGATATTGTAACACCGAAAATGGTAACCGATGTCGTTAATGCAAATTTTAGTTACATATTAGAAATAATTTTATTAATAACCCTTATAACCAACAAAAATGCAATGAAATTTTACTTTATAGCCACTAAACAGGAGAAACTGTATAAAAAAAACGTTGCAATGTTGTATGACGTTACGCGCTAAATACCCGCACTAGACGTCACGTAGGTTTACTCGCTGAAGACGGTCTTGGTCGCAAATAAGTCGTCAAGAATCTGAAAAGTGGTTCATACTTCCTCCTTGTCAAGGGGACATTCACGTTCTATAAAGCGCTTGAAAAGTTGTGATAAATTTCCTGAGCTTAGTTTTTGACCAACAGGTTTGAAATTTGGAAGACGTACGTTTTAGTAGCACCCCTATCGATTGGTTGTTCTAGATTTTTGAAAATACCAAAAAAAATTACTAAATCAACGGTTACCTTCAAAATTACTTTTTTAAGCGAAAGTAAAGAAACGCCTTTTTCAAACTTTTGGAAAATAACTGAGTAATCTTCAGATAAAAATTTGGCCATCGAAGGCGTGTTAACTCCGCCTACTGTTGAGTGCACGTGCACTAGAGTTGTTAGTTCAGACATCCTTCGTACTCGCGCTCTTGATCTTGGTAGTACATACCTACTGAGAGTTTTTTAAAGTGTTTATAGTGTGTTGCGTCTGTTTGGAATTATCTAGGTATACCTACAAACGTATTTTTATATTTATCAGTGTGGTTGTCTATGTGCATGCGTGCGGTCATTTAATATGGAAACTTGGAAATATTAATTTCTGTGATGATTTTCCGAAAAATCCTAAGATCCGTCGATTGTTATTTTTTAATGGGCATATTTTGACTCATCTGAAACTTTTTTCTCTCCATATTTAAAAGAGCTATGACGTCATCGCAATTTTTTTGAAATAGCAACTATATGTTTTTTTCATCAAATTTAGATAGGCGCTGAAATTCTAAAAATGACGATGTTGATAATTTCCAGAAAGGTGGTATCAAAATTCAAAGATTCAAGTCTCAAAATTGCGCTATTCTTGCAACATAATTACTATTATTACAACAAAACACATCGATAAACATTAAAAACTGAACATTTAATTCAACAAAAATAACAAAACTACATTTAATTCAACAGAAGTAACAAAACAACATTTAATTCAGCAAAATGAACAAAATAACATTTAAAGGAGATGTTCGAATTGTAGTCCACGAACTTCTTGACACAGAGTAAGCCTGTATTGGAAATTCTGTAGTACGTTCTTGATTGTTTATGCAGTGACTGCTCGAATTTCGGCACGTATTCGTTGTTTTAAGTCCTCGAGAGTATGAGGCCTATTCACAAACACTTTACTTTTAAGATAACCCCATCAAAACGAATCTAACGGGGTAAGATCTGGTGATCGCGCAGGCTATTCAATAAAATCCCTTCTTCCAATTCATCTGTTGGGAAATATTTCGTTCAAATAATTGCGGACCAATAAATTAAAGTGTGCAGATGCCCCATCTTGCTGATACTATGAGATGTCGTTTGATATATCTGGGTCGTTAACATTTGGAAATATTTCCGTCAGGGCAGGAACTAAATCGTTTCTTAAAAAGTCCAAATATTTGGGACCCATTAGAGAGCCATCGATGAAGAATGGGCCTACAACCCTATTACCCAATTCCTGCCCATACGTTCAATTTTTGTGGGTACTGGGTATGTACTTCCTCCATCCAGTGTGGATTGTTTGGAGCGCAGCATCGACAATTTTGCCGATTCACTGCTCCATTTAAATGAAACGTAGCTTCATCTGAAAATACTACATGGTTCAGAAAATCTGGATCATCGTTGCACCTGTTCATCTTATAAGGGTGTCATTTATGTTTTTTAGGCAACTAAAGACGGAAGTTTTGTTAATCTGATGGTTAGCTGCAAGTGCTCTAGAACCAGTGTGCCGATTTTCTTGCAAACCCAATAAGATCTTTAGTTGGGTATATTCCGAAATTGGCGGACGACTTCTAGGACGATCCTTTACATGCCCCAGTTTTCCAAATTTATGTTCAATTTTAGTGACCGTCGATTTTGCAATTGCGTTGTCCGGGTAGTTATTATTGAAACTTTCACACACCTCCTTTAACGTTAATCTCATATTACTACATTCTTTCAAAACCAACATTTCAATTCTTTGCCTTTCGGTTAAATGTCGAACCATTTTCTCACTTTTAATAATTAAATTGAACTTGTATGATTGCTTAAGTAACTTACAATTTCACGTCAAAACAATTAAATGAATATGACAAATGGCAAAGGCAATAATCGACACTCTTGATGGAATGTGGTAACAAGAAGTGAAAATTAATTACATGAGATCTGTGCAGTTTTAAATCATACTTAAGAATTCGGATAATGTAATTATAAACTCGATAGTCCGTAAACTGACTAGTAATTTAAGAAAAAACTGGAAAATTTAAAGAATCGTCCTAGATGTCGTAGGGACATTTCTGAAAATGCGCGAATGTCTGCGTTGTAACAAACGTTTTTATGTATGTTTTAAATTTACGTTCATATTGGCAACTTAAGTGCATTTCGTGTAGCGTTAGTTGCATAAATAAATTATTTCAAGTATTATACGTCTGCACATCTTTTTCCGCGCTTCAAGTCATTTTCGGTCATTGCGCAGGGTTACTTTGAGCGTCCTTCATTCATTGCTTGAACTACGTGTTGAAGTAGAAGCCTTGTTTAATTTTTTAGTTAGAGTGCCACATTTATATGGTGAGTTTTTAATTTTATCATACTGAAATTTGAGACATTTATATTTCAGGCAACTCAGTTTTACTTATAACACTTATTTTTACTTTGGGTTTAATTTTATTTTAACGTTAACTTCGCAAGATGATGCAACAGCTTTGCTGCTGCGAGGTGGAATTTCAATTACCAAATTTTACTTTGAACCATCAATCTGATGTTTACTTCAACTTCCATTAAAATTGCTCAATAAAATGTAAAGTGATGAAGTTCCAGTGACACCCAAAATGTAAAAGAAATTACATCAGGCATTTCATATTGTTAATTAATTCACATTTTAGTTTAAGGTAGTTAATTAAGAATTACTAACATTAGTTTTTAACGGATCATTATAATCAAATTAAGTATCGTAATAAAACTCATTGCTGTCATTATTTTTTACTTGTTATTTTCATGAGTTTTTGTGACTTTTCTATTTTTAAAGTTTATTTGTTCCCTAAAAACAAATTGGCGTTCGAGATTACATTATTTATTTTTAGGTTTGAAGCAACACCTTTTTTTTGTAAAGCGAAAATAGCTAAGCAATTCTATTTTTGTTAATAAGCTAATCAAATATTATTTAACCTGGACCTATTAATCTACCGATGAGCAAAGTGGCATAAAATCTTCTAGTTATCCATTATTTTCCATAGCTAATTATAGCTCTGGGCTAGAAGTATTAATCATGTGGGCGAATTATTTATACGACACCCTGTAAAGATTACAGTACGTATTGTAATATGTTGTTGAATTTGCGAAAGAATTCGCACACTAAGCCTTTTTGAAAAGGCCCCACAAGCCCTAGGACCCAAAACGTCGAATACGTGCCGAAATTGGAGCTTTATTGCAGAAACAATCCAGAACGTTCTTCTGAATTTCCAGTACATACTTCTTATGTGTCAAAAGTTCGTGGATTTCAAGTTCGAACACCTACTTTAAATGTTGTTTTATTACTTTTGTCGAATTAAATGTTCAGTTTTTAATGCTTATTGATGTGTTTTGTTGTAATCATAGTAATTCTGTTGCAAGAATAGCGCAATTTTGAGATCACTATTTCTGGAAATTATCAACTGCAGTGCAATACTTTTACACACTGTCATTTTTCAAATTTCACCGCCTATCCAAATATGATGAAAAAATATATGGTTGCTGTTTAAACAAAGTTGCGATGACGTCATAGCCCTTTTAAGTATGGCGAGAAAAAAGTTTCCTATGAGTCAAAATGTGCACATTAAATAATAAAAATCGACGGGTCTTAGGATTTTTTCGGAAAATTATCACAAAAATTCATATTTACAAGTTTCCATCTTAAATAACCGCACTGCATACCTATAAAGTTATTGTGGGACATAGAATAAACTTTTATAATGTCACTATTGCCTTATATAAATGTTGATAGTTTACCAGAAAAAAAAGTGTTTCCAAAAATTGTTTGGGTGCCCTAGCATTAAAAAAAAGCGTATACAAATTCAAAGAAGGCTGTTTACTTCATTATTTAATTCCTTCTCATTTTTTAAATAAAATGTCAGTTTTTGTCACATTCACGTTCAGTAAACGGACATTGTACTGTTTTATGGTGAGGCTCGCACATCCTTTCACTAACCAGGTGCAACATTTGCGAAATTTCAGTTCAACGAAATTATGCGTGTTCTTGCGACAATGCTAAATGAAGCAGGGTTTTTAGTTATTTTATAAACAACGACATAATAAATAACAAGATTCGGATAAAGGGCATATGAATGACAAGTATGACAAGTGACAAAACACTCTGTCTTGTCACCAAAGAAGACACCAGATCCAGTGCTGCCAACTGCTGCGGCATCTAGCATCCTCAGACACAGGCACATATCGAGAAGATGATCATCAACTGAACTCTGACTCGAGTAACAGTACAATTCCTGATTAGTTTGATTAGCATATTAAGGAAATCAATATTGTGAATACATACTTGTAGGACTTTGACGTGTAAAGACGTTGATGACCTTGTAACCATAACATAACGCTGCAAATTGAAGAACAAACTTTTGGGCGCAGAGCAGTAGATATGCAACATCTATTGCACAATATTAAAGACCTTGATGGCAATAAGCCGTTTGTCAATTATTATTAATTTAAAATGAAATACAATTTTTGTTTAAAATTTTATTATTTTGATTTTTCAAATTAAAGTTTAATTTTAGCGCCGTTTTTCTAACATGAAGTTGATTCGCGAGATCAGAAAGGGTTTAATATGTTCATTTGTTTTCAAGTGTAATATGTGCAATATAGAAAAACGAGTGTCGACAGAGCCTTCTTCACATGGAAGTGTAACATCTATGGATGCAAACTCTGCATCTGTATTAGCTGCAATATCTACTGGATGTAGGAATTCACAACTGTCAAAAAAAAAAACAAAGAAATCTAATGAAGCACTAGTAATTATAGCTCAGACAAAGGAATAATTTGAATAACTGTATTAAAACAAATTTTCCATACTAATTATACAATCACTCCCGCAATTAAGCAACACACAAAAAAAACTTATCTTACCTAAGTTTTCCCTACTAAGTCTAAGGTAGTGATGGAAATTGATAGTAAAAATTTCCAATACTAATACTGGTACTTTTACAGGGCAATCAATCGTCCGATAATCAACGATATCTAAGTATCTTTATTACTGTACATACACGCACACAATCGGCCTTAGCTTTGACGGCGGTAAATTATATGTTCTGCGATCACTGACGTCCTTCAATGCTTGTATTAATTTCGCAATTTGTTTACTAAATTCCTTCTAAAATGTTCGTTGAATTTCCTATTTAGATCTCTTCGTGTCTGAATTCATAATCTTCTATAAATTTAATTGGTTCAATGTCGTTAACGAACAATCACATATTTACATCAGAATTAATAATCATTTTATGTGGACTTAATTAAAATTTACAGTATCTAAAACCTTTACTTATTTATGAAAGATGAATTTAAATTTTTTTTTACTATCGCGCCGATTCTATACACAATGCTTTCTCTTAACAAAATGGTTTCCGTTTATCTCAAATCTGATTAAACACTGTTTAAATTGTTTCAACAATTTCGGTCTCCATACATCAACTTTACTTATACACGTTCTAATATTCTATTTTCAAAAACGGGCAGTAAGAAGACACTGATTTTAACTGTACTACTAACAATTACAACAGAAATTAGCACAGATCATAATATACTTTCTCTTCTGAAATCACATGTGATTGCTGCGACTGAAAAATCTCTCATGCCTTCTAAAATTGCCCTTTTAGAGATAACTGCGTGCATCTTAAGAACGTCACCAAGTATTAACCCGCTAAAACAAAACCAACCACAGCTAAAGGGTTTAAATGTCACATGACTATGCCCAGGAGAAAATATGAAACAGAACCAACGCAAAAGAGAATTCGCCCATCTTCCCCATCTTGAAATGTTTCAGAAAAACCTTATAACTCTCTGAAAGGTCCAAGTTTGACACTCACACTTTACCAATACAACATTCAGAATCAAATTCAAGTTTTTATGGAAGTCTTGGACATGTGCCAAGTCGTTCGGCGAAATTCAATAAATTTCAATGCAATTTACCCTTAACTCAAACATGTAATAATCAACGTTTTACTACCAAATCCAGTGGCGTAACATTTATCACAAATCAACATGCTAAAAAATGTCTCTCGTACAAAACACGTTTATACAATTTCCGAAATGCGTGATACGCACAACACAACACTAACTATTCCCAGTGCATCAATATAACCTCATAGGGGTAAACATAGGGCTGATCGAGTTTCGTAAAGGACAGCATGGGGGGGGGGGGTTAAATCATTAGGCGCGAGCTGACGAGAAAGAGCTGCCGCATTATGAAAAAAAAAGAAAATTGGAGATGGGAGCCAAACGCTCACGTAAAAATAGAAAGAAAATAGTACCATGTGGTGCGGTGACCTTGTCTCTTTAAATATAACAAATGGCTAAAAATGTGAAATCCAGTGCACATGCTACAGAAATAATAAAGTCGGCAATCGCAACCGCAAAACGTACAGTGGAGGGCTTAGAGGGAAAGAAAAAAATCAATGTCCCTAGAGTCATTCCATTGCCCATTGTCGTTCCACATTCCATTATTTTCAGAATTCTCAGCGGTCGGTGCTTTAGCTGGTGGAGCTTCAGGTATTGAGAAATCAATTAATGTGCTAATAATTCGAAAAAATTACATGAAGAGACGTCACGTCATAATCACATGGTGGAGTCAATAGCTACAGGTTCCAGTGGTGCACTATATCTAAAACTATACAAATCTGCCAGTGCTCTGTACTTGAAACGGTTTCCCAAAATCCCGAAAGTACTACCCTTCTTTAGAAATGGCTATATGATGGTCAGTTACCTTGGAATAATGAATTAGGAATTATCAAATTTGGATAGTCAAAGCGGGCTCAGTACACATTGGGTGTGCTATAAGAGTAGTAAAGGGGTATTGTATTACGATAGTTTCGGCAATCTTTGACCACCAATCAAAGTGATTTACTACTTTCGGGGATGTAATATATATTACAGTTACAACTAGGAACAGGAATTTGATACAGTTACTTGTGGTCACGTATGCTTAAAATTTCTATACAGATAAAATAAAGATATATTTCGTCAGTTATGTCAATAACATTCACTTTGGAGGGTATGGGTACACTTATATGTTTCATTTACCAATAGAGTTGAATTTTCAAGAAAAAGTACATTATACGATTAGTCGGGTTTTACGGTTGTAATAGCACCAAAAACGTTTATAGATTGTGCTACAAGAAAAATCCATGTAGTTTACACATTCAAATAATTACAACTCCGTACGGTGTGTAAAATTATTAATAATTATCCGATTTTGCTTCCACCTGGTTATCGTTTAGATAAAATTCCAGAATTTAGAAGTAAACAATGACATAATTATTGTCTGTCCAAACCTCTTATGGAGTAACTCTCTCTTTTACTATCTTTAGTCATTTCTAAATAACGGTATCCTTGTTCTTTATAGCGATGTTGTCAAACGTAAAATGTAATTTAATAACAAATCAATATCAACTCCGTGTACTGTCAAATTTACTTCTTGCTTCTTCTACGATATTTATCGAATTAAGCTAACTCCATTTATTAAAAATCGTGCTTTTCAGAGCGCCTACATCTCATTCACGCATCTTATAAAATAATGATGAGTAATTTCTATAATTGTATGATTGAGGTTATCTTGTAGAATTTTGTATCATATGAAGATGGGAGCTGAACGTGGTCCTGCAAACATAAAACGACATAGTGGAAAACACTTCAGCCATAAGGAGAAATGCCTCATTATGAATGTACATAATTATTTCTTGGCCACAATGAACGTCATTGCATCTGTTACAGAAGCCAGCAAAGCTTTATGTTACACAGAGCGTAGAATCTATCTTATCAAAATGGAAGACAAAACTGGATCAGTAGTTAATCCGAAAAATCTCAATAATCGTCTTCATGTATATGACCAGAATATACAGTCAATTATTCGACGTAAAGTGCACATTTTTTTCATTGAATCCATTCCACCGGCTATGAATTGTATCCTTTCTTCCACTAATGGTGATGATAATCTACCAAATTTTAAACGCAGTACACTATTCAACCTTTTGAAAGATATGGGGTTTGAGTTTCACAAGATGCGACGCAAGAGTATCCTTGTTGAACGTGATGACTTTATAAGATGGTACCATAAATACTTAAGATGCATCAGAAAGTTCCGATAAGAAGGTACTTAGTGTTTTTATTCGATCTCTAATTACATGTTCATAAAATCATGTCGTATTTCACATAATTAATAATGTTCACTTTTTACGTAAATATATTATATACATCGATGAATCGTGGGTTAACGTGAGGCACACAGTTATTGAGGCATGGTGCGACAACACTATTCAAAGTGATCGGGAGGCATCCGTTCAAGGGCTCCGTACAGGTTTAAAATCACCAAGTGGTCTTGGACACCGATTTCATGCTGGTGGCGATAATGGTTTTATTCCTGGTGCGGAACTTACTTTCCTCTGTAAAAAGAACACCGCCGATGTGTACAATGAAATGGATGTAGACACTTACGAGTGGTTTATCAATAAACTCATTCCAAATATACCACCAAATTCATTTATGGTAATTGACAATGCTTCGTATCACAGCAGGAAGGTAGAGAAGATTCCAAGAATGGCGTGGCAAAAAGAACAAACTGTGGTTTGGCTAAGAAAGAAAGAAATGCCTATGGAAGATAACATGTTAAAGCGAGACCTATTGGCTACTATAGGGCATCTATATGACAAGAAAAAATTTGTTAAGTTATGGTATGGCACAAGGAAGAGGTTATGAGGTTCTTGGTTTGCCTTCTTACCACTGCGAATTAAACCCAATAGAAATGGTGTGTGCACAAGTCAAACATCATATTAAAATGAATAAGAGTTTTAAAAACATGGAGGAATTAACAAAATTTGGGTACGAAAAAGTAACGATTGAAAATTGGCAACATTATACACTGTGGTCCAAATTAAGTTGGAACATAATTTCAACTTTAATAACTTTTTTGTTTGTTAATGGATTTTAATGATTTTTGGATATGATATTAGTCAAACTGTTCTTGTTATCACTATTGCGCTAGTTACAAACCAACTAGTATTTTTTTAAGAAGGAGATTTATGGGAAAATAAGGCCTGAAAATATAAATATTGTAAAACTAAAACCAGAAAAATGGCGAGTAATAATAATTCAGACAGAGAATGCCTCATTACTTTCAATAAGGTTGCTTTGGAATCAAACATTTGTCAAATTTTTGACATTTCAAAATTACTTGTTTAGTTTCAAATAAGTAGACATGGTTCTGTCTTTGAAGGATAAGATTTTGATTAAAGAATTACTGGAAAGAAATATGGGTCACGAAAAATACTCAAAAAATTGGAAGTCAAGTACCGTAAGCTATTTTTTGAAACATTATCGCGAAAATGCAACTATTCGGGTCGTGGCAGAAAAAGAAGTGAACGTTGTCAAGACAATATTTTAAGAGTTCGGCATATTGTCGAAAATGCTAATCCATCAGATCTGGTAAGTTCAAGAATCACAAGAATAAAGGGAACCAAAGTGCAAAGAATTTAAAAAAGTTATCTCAACTTTAAGATCTACAAAAAAGTGTATTCCCAAAAATTAACTGCAGAAAATAAAATAAAAAGGCTTTTAAGACGTCAACAGCTTCTGAGAAAATTTCTTAGCAGGGAAGATATCTCAAAAAATTGGTTTTCTGACGAACAAATCTTTTCTTTACGTCAACCAAAGAATGCCCAAAATAACAGTGTTTACTCAACTGCTGAAAAAATCGTGAGTTTCCATTGGATAGCCTTTTAATTCCAAGGTTACTTTTTGCAGAGTCTGTCATGGTGTCATTGGCTGTTTCTATGTCAGGAACAACCAGCGTTATCCTTATTGAGAAAAGTGTCAAGATAGATTCAGAAGTCTATCAACAGCATGAGCTTGCAAATTTGCTTTAGGAAATTGAAAACATAAGTGATAATTGTTGCTTTCAACAAGACGGAGCCCCTTTCTATACTTTCCGCGGTACAATAAGATTTTTACAAGGAAATTGTCCAGAAATTATCGAGCCGGACTTCTGGCCGCCTAACAGGCCTGACCTAAACCCCGTTGATTACTGCGTATGGGGAATTCTGGAAACCATGGTTTATGCGATATACAATACTACTATAATTAAAGATTTAAAAAATAGAATTATTTATTGCTGGGATAGGTTTAGTCAACGCATTATAAATATAATTCTATTAGCCAATGGAGAAGACGCTTGCAGATTGTAGTCGATAATGAAGGGGGCTTCATCGATAATCAATTCCTATAAAAAATATTTAATTTTTTGTTTGATTCTATATCTAGTTGCCATTTGTATTGTTTTATAATTCTCAGTAGTATTTAATCTTATAATAAACACTGACATTTGAAAAATTTTTTCTGAAAAAGATTAATAAAAAATGTCTATTCACAAAGCAATCTCGATAAACCGGTATTTATTACTTAATGTTGACAAGCACCGTTCCACAAAAAAAATAGCCATTTTTCAGGTTTCTATTTTACAATATTGATATTTTCAGGCCTTGTTTTCCCATAAATGTCCTGCTTAAAAAAATACTAGTCGATTTGTAAAAAGCGCAATTCGTTTTTGCAACGAGCTTAAACGCACCGATTTAATAAAATCGCCGGAAGTCTGGTCCTGGCCAAAATTGATAGGTCTTATTTTAAACTGATAACAAGACTATTTTGACTAATATCATACCCAAAATCATTAAAATCCGTTAACAAACAAAAAAAGTTATTAAAGTTGAAATTATGTTCCAACTTAATTTGGCCCACTGTGTATAAGTGTAAAGATCGTTGAAGGTACGATGTGGGTAGCTTGATAACCTTCAAGATGATATTGCAGAGTTTGTAATCAACGTTACAAAATGAGCATTCGAAGACCTAGAAATCGATTCGAGCGATTAAACAGTACTGAAAAAAAAAAGAAAGGTGTGGCTATTAAATCAAAATAAAATGTTTTACAGCGTCAGCCTCGTTATTTAACAGTCACACTTCCTATATTATACTATAATGGAAATAAATGATGCAGCTATATTCAAACTTTAATAAAATTTTTAATTTGTTTATATACTGCAAACTCCTTCCGTAGACAAGGGATAAAGTTACCTTTTGCTTATGCTGCTGCTTATAGAGCTTCTTTCACATTCCCATCTACAGGGTAATTTAACCCATCATATCGCCATGTAGTGAGATATAGGTGAGTCTTAATTAATACACGTTAAAAAGTTAAGTACGGCTCATGAATATCGGAAGTCTCTTAAAAGTTATCATGAAAAATCAACACTTTCTAACAAAGTATGCATTTTAAAGAAGCTTTGCAGATTACAGTTGCATGAAAATGTAGTAGATCAGATCAGATTTCTAGCATGCATGAGCAGCTAGCAGATAAGTTTGTAGTAGCATTTATGTTAAGCAGTTTACCTGAAAGCTATAATACAATAGTCATGGCATTAGAAACACGCACAGAAGACGATCTAACCACAGAAATGGTTAAGGAGAGACTTTAGAATACAAAAGAAGAAGTGAACTAAGCTCGTATCAAAAAGAAAATGTTATGAAAACCAGTAAGAACTATGAAGAAAGAAGGCAATTTACAACTAAAGTATGCAGTTTTTGTAACAGAAAGGGTCATTTTAATGATCAATGCTGGTTTTACAAAAAGGAATTTGAGAAATATAACAAACTTGGAACAAGTACTAATACCAAACACCAAAAAGCAAAGGAAATACTAATCAATTCTGATAATGAAGAAGATAGCGAAGAAGGTTATTATACATGCCGTAAAGTACAAAAATCATAGATCTTGGTATGTAGATTCAGCCGCAGCTTGTCGTATATCCCGTCAAATTTATTTATTTGATGAAATTAACTATAATAAAAAGGTAGATGTATTTTTAGCTAACGGAATGAATGTACAATCACGAGGAACGGGCAATGGGTTCATTGAAGTTGAAGAGCAACACGGTCATATAAAAAAATTCAAAATAACGGATGTACCTTATGTACCTGAAATAGGTGGAAATATAATATCTGTGAGAAAACTTACTAAAAACGGATTTACTGTCATATTTCAAGACATGGAGTGTAGAATTGAGAAAAATAATGAAATAATTTTGAGAACAGTATTAGAAGACAATCTGTATCCAATAAAAAACGTACAAAAACGTGTCATGGTTAGTAAGAACAAAGTCGAATCCTGCGACCGAAGATTTGGACATAAATGCAATCAAATTATTGGAAACAAGTGATTTAGCTGAAACAAAAATAACTGGTGAAGAGAATTCAAAACCATGCGAAGTTTGTTTAAAAGGAAAGATGTCAAGAAAAAGTATACCACAGAAATCAGAAAATAGAAGAAACGAAATACTTGATTTTGTAACAACCCATTTTGAGTTGTATTAAAATATACCGTAATTTATGTTCCTCGTTCATTTAGTTTTAAATGTAAGAAAAAGTTTTTAATTATTGAAATATAGGTATGTGGTAGGCAACTTAATTTGCATTTTGGTGTAACTTAAGTGTATATACTTCTTAATGGTTTATACTCCTACTTCTTTAAATTATTTTTTTCTGCTCATATTTTCGCGCAGGCGTCATCTTCTGACTTCCTAAGCGTCCATTTTTATCATTTCTGGTGGTACGCTGTTCGATGCAGGAATTCATTTTTGGGTTTCCACCTAAATTTTGTAAAAAGTGCCATTGATTTAATGGTAAGATATATTTTAACGCATTATATTAAAAATTAAAACATTTGCTTTTTGCAGGCACTTTGATTTACACTTTTATTACTTTTACTTTTCTATTTTAATTACATTTTACGTACGATTTCATTTTATGATTGCAATTTTGCGTTCAATGCTGATCCAAATTTTGATCACAATTTTTTATTTGAACGTTCAAGAAAATGCAATAAATGTTGAATTCAAAATTTCATGAAGAAAAATTTACAAGAAGTAAAATTCCATTTTGGTGAGGTTTACAACGTAAAGCATTGTTATTTCGAGATGTTGCGCAATATTGGTGCAATGATGACATCACCCTTGGCTTACACTTCCGTAATCGTTTAGATACCAGATGCTATTATAAAGTTTGTGTACAAAAGTTTCGAAGAGGTATTTATAACCATTATTTAGTCATTTAAGGCTATAACTAGTTTTTAAGAGATATTTTATGTAATTCTAATTTAACTGTTAATAAACATAGTCTGTATATTTTTTATTTTTTTCATTTTGATAAAATTTTTATTGTAAACCTCGGTTTAGTTATTCCGAGCATTTTTAAAAAATAACTTGGCGTCCGAGATCATTTTTATTAGTGTTACATTACAGTTTTTTTTTCCTATTGATGTTAAGTGGAAATACCAGCATAAATTGTGGTAATTAAGCAAATCAAAAGAATGAACCACCCTACGTTAATCAACCGACTGAGTCAAAGGCATTATTTTTGGTGAAGGGACTGTATTTTGAGTTAGTTTAATGATCTGTTATGAGAACATTTTAACAACCAATACATTTATTTTTACACCCATTAATTTATTACATTTTTTAAACCTCTTCAACCACATCATTATAAGTGGTGATCAACCACTATTTTATAATTTAGTACATTCCGACATTTGTGGACCGATGAAAACACAAACTCCTGGAGGAAACAGATACATATTAACATTGATTGATGATTTCAGCAGGTAAACAACTATATATTTACTTAAAAGGAAAAACTAAAGAGAAGAAATGAAAATCAAGTACAACAAAATAGTAAAAACATTTAGAAGTGATAATGGAGGAGAACATTTGTCTCAATTATTACAAGAATATTTCAAAAGAAATGGTATAAAACATGAATATTCTGCACCTTACACTCCCGAACAGAATCGGGTATCTGAAAGAAAAAATAGATATCCAACAGAAATGGCGAAATGTATGCTTCTGGAATCAAATATCGAGAACAAGTTTTGGGATGAAGCAGTCACAACAGCCACCTACTTACAAAACAAGTTGCCCACAAAAGCATGTGAAAAGACCCCATATGAATTATGGCATGGAACAAAACCAGATTTAAGAGAGCTGTAATGCTTATGTTTATATTCCAAAAGAAAAAAGGCCAAAATTCGTAAACCAAATTGAAATTTATGGGATACTGCGAAGAATAAAAATCATATCGCTTGGTAGATACAGAAACATGTAAAGTCACTATAAGTAGAAATATCAGATTTATGGAAGATAATAATACAACTGAAGGTAAAAAAGGTGAAGAATTACAAGAAACCATTTTGAACATAGAAAGTGAAGTAGAAGTGAATGTTTTAAGCAGATATTCAGGAAACCAACAACTTCTGGAAGAAAAAACAAATAAAGACGTCAAAATTTGCGAGGCAGCTGAAGACAATGATGAAATACAAACACCAAAAATTATTCTCAGTGACGTAGAAGAATCAAAAATATTTGAAGAAGCTATGTGTCAACCTGATCGTGAAAATTGGACGAAGGCAATGGAAGAAGAAATCGAATCAATGAAGAGATATGAAGCTTGGGAACTGGTTAAAAATCCTGGAGACTGAGAAATAGTTAACAACAGATGGGTTTCCAAAATCAAAGACAATCCATCAACAGAAAACATACGGTGCAGAGCTAGATTAGTAGCAACAGGTTATTCTCAGAAGTACGGTGAAGATTACGATGAAGTCTTCGCACCTGTTGTCAAACAAGTAACTTTCAAAATTCTATTAACTATCGCAACCATGAAAAATATGAACGTTCAACATTTAGATGTTAAAACAGCTTATCTAAATGGAGACTTAAAGGAAACAGTTTACATGTTTCAACCAAAGGGTTTCGAAGATGAAAATAAGCCAGATTTCGTATGTAAGTTAAAGAAAAGTATTTATGGTTTGAAACAATCCGCAAAAGCTTGGAATGAGAAAATTAGTCCTAGTAGTAAATGGATCTCGAAGGGGTAATACCGATTGCTGCGTATAGTTCAAAGATTCGATTTGTATAGATTAAGCGTAGTCTTTTTCGGTATATTCATAAGTACATTGCAGATTTATCTTAATTTGTATTGCATTGCAAATTGTGTGGTTAGAAATTGTGTCTCTCGTACCGTAGATATGTATTATTATAACCGTAATACGGTATTATAGGTGCAGTAATCTATTTGCATAATAAGTTTGGCAATCCTGCACTGTTTTCCATAAGCCCCATACTGAATTTGGAGGTATGGGCACGCTGTAGTAACATAAGACTTAATTTAACCAATCAGAAGGGTGAAATACATTTTGGTGAATGCAAACTGTGAACCACTCACGGTAAGGTTGAAGTTAAAAGAGTATGGGTCTAAGAATTAATCAAGGACTATCTCTCAAAAATTCACATAAAAGACATCATCCCTGCAGTAGGTCCAGCCATTAGGGGAGACCGGGGGAATACCGTGCGCTTAAGCAAAATGACTTGTAAGTTATTAAACATTCTCATTTATTACCCGATTTTCTCTATGTGGAGTGCCAATACAACACACGAACTATTGCAACATTTAAACACTGTCATTTTTTTTGTAATACTCATTAATAAATAAAAAACAAAAATCATCGCTTGCGCGGCATTACCCGGGCATTTGGGTAATACCGCGCATGCTCTGGGGGAATTGCAAGCAGTAAAGTAAAGTGTTCCAATGCATTTTAACTAAGACTTTATTGTCCATAAAATACAGGTAATTAAAAAATAATCAATAATCACAAAAAGAAAATCAAAAGCAATTGTTAGGAACAGTAGTCACACAAGTAAGATTTTCCTTTTTCTTTTCCACTACAAGCGGCATGTGACCTCTTGGAACATGAATTGCAACGATACCAGACCTCGTTGTTCCTCTCCGCAGACTAAACAGATGTCTTCATGGGTTGGGGTAAGATCAACTTCGTCTAAGTCATCATCATCACAAATATCGCTTTCGGAATAACTCTCAGATTCAGTGTCGCCCTCATTAAATTTAATATTGCGAATGGTTTTGGTTTTTTGATGATCTTTTTTCCTTTCAAAACTCTTAAAACTTTTCTTTTTTTCACTACATTTACTTCTTTTTTCTTCCGTTTCTGTTTTTTCTTTTCTTCCATAGCTTCCAGTTCTGATTTAAGTGGAGTAGCTGTCAAAATCTTCGAATGTTGTTTAGGGCGTGATTTCGTTGACATTTCTTTAGTTTTGAAGCTGGGTAATGGTGTTAACTTTTGCATCATAGACCTTGGTGAAGATGTGGTGCATTTTATATTTGATGGTCCAGGTTGAGGTTCAGCTCGTATATCTTTCGCAATATTCTCTGAAATGTTGTTCTTTGTAGGTGTTCTGTGTTCGGGCTTCAACGACATGGGATTCTGTACTTGTGAATTTTCGTTTTCATCTTGGAACGACTCTTCCATAGAAATTGGCATCTCTACGATATTTTCAGTTTCACGAAGTTGAATAAAATCATCATCAGTAAATTTTTCCGGATCCAAATTGAAGCCTCGTAATGCCTGATCTTTTGGTGCATATAAATCTGTAAATATAAATCACATTCTTTGTTCAAAGCATTTTTTAATGGTCCGAAGAACGTCAGATCGAGTGGCTGCAACATATGCGATGTATGCGGAGGAAGTGATACCATTATTATACCATTACTTCTACAAAAAATATATCCATCTAAAGAAATATGACTCGTGTGATTGCCTAATATAAGTAAAACAGGACCATCTAGTGATGGTTTTTCACATTTTTTGAAGTAGTGCAGCCATTCATTGAACAAAGTTTCGTTAATCCATCCGTTTACGAACATATTTATTTTTTTAGGAGAATTTTCTAAATGAGGAGTCTTGAGCTCAAGGACAATTAACATATTGTTGAGAATGTGACCAACTGCTAACGCTCAAACTACAGTGACGTTCCTTTATCCTAGACGCAACCCATGAATCTCCGCCTGAACCTTTCGGCGCTAAAATCTTGAAGGCTTTAGTCAACGTATAAATGACAGCTCTGAAAACTTATATTTCTAAAGACTCTTCTAAGAGTTTCAAAGAATTTTGACACAAGCGCTATTGAATGTAATTTTATTTAATAGTGCCTTCGGGTTTTCTGTGTGGTTTTTACTAAAAACACGTCTTTTTGTTCCTTTTGCATCGTGTCATTTTAATTTGGAGTTACAGAAAGAATATCCGTTTATGAAAATAAAAATAAATCGAGTCCGCATATTGTGTACTGTGAAATTTGTAGAAGTGATGTTGATATTTCCAACAGTGGTCGCAGCAATATTAAGGCTCATCTAACCAAGAAAAAGCATACATTAGCTGCAAATACGAAGTCTAAAAGCTACACTAAACACTTTTTCAAAAGTGAAAACTTCAGCTCTGAAAATATGTTAATTGCAGCCAAGGAAGGTACTTTCGCGTATCATACGATCAAGCATCAGCAGAGTTTTAGATCTTTGGATTGCACATCAAAGCTAATAGCGAACATGTTTGAGCCCAAATTTATGGCAGCTCGAACCAAAACTGAAGCCATTGTAAAAAATGTTTTGCTAAAGAATCCCAGTTGCGATTGGAACTTGATCTACACAAAGCACATTTTGTTAGCATCATGATCGATTCGTCCAACCACAAAGAAATTAAAATAGTACCTTTGTTGGTGAGATACTTTAATTGTGAAAAAGGTATTCAAGTGAAATTACTTCAGTTGCAAGACTTACCTGGTGAAACATCAGAACAGTTAAATAGTTATGTGTTTAATACTTTGAAAACCCACAATTTAGTGGACAAGTGTATTGGATTAGCTGCTGATAATACCAATACAAATTTTGCGGAATGAAAAGAAAGGGTGAACAACCTATTTGCAAAATTGAATGCTTCTCGTGGCAAACCTCTGGTTGGCATTGGTTGTGTTGCACACATTTTGAACAATTGCGTACAAAATGCTAGGACGTCTTACCAATTGACGTTGAGGTTATTGTTGTTAAGTTATTTAAGCATTTCTATATTTATACAGTGAGAGTAAATCAACTTAAACAATTCTGCGACTTTGTTAATGTTGAATACAAAAGATGTTATCATTTTCTAAAACAAGATTTTTAAGTCTGATGCCCGCAATTGAACGAATTCTACAAATGTACGAACCGTTGAAAGCATACTTTTGTCTATTGAAAATTGTCCAATGATTTTGAAGCAATTTTTGAGTGTCGCACAGCGAAATTTGGATTGGTTTGTACACAACATTGCTTCTATGTTTCACAAAGTCATATTAAAGGTAGAGGGTGACAAAATATGCGCAACAGAGGCCGCTCTAGAGTATTTCGATCTTCAAAATAAGCTTGAAAATCGTTTGAATGAATTATTTTTGCCGCTTAAAGTAAGAGAATCCCTTTTACAACTTGACAATTGGGAAGGTAGTTTAAACTATCGAGATGACTTCATCTCACAGGTTAGATTATTTTATTCAAATTGTGTTAGTTACTTGAAGAATTGGAGTACAAATTTAAATGAATTAAGGCTCTTTGAATGGATAAATTTGAGAAACCAAGTTTCATGGAATCAAATTTTGTGTTCATGTGCTGCTTTTAAAGACTACTTGGGTTCGACACTGAATGAGGACGAACTCTTCGATGAAGTTAGTCTATTACAAGCTAAACTGTCAGAAGATAAAATTGCCGAGTGGAACTCGAAAATATAGCTACCGAAGATCGATGGGTTGAAGTATTTAAATGGAATCAAGGGTCTGGATCAAGTGAAGATTTCAAAAATTGTGAAATTTTATGTCAGTTTATTTTTGTCTTCCTGGAATAAGTGCGTCAATTGAGCGACTATTCTCTAATATTAATAACTACTGGAGTGCAGAAAAATCGCAAATGAAAATATCGACACTAGAAGCTGTGATGCAAGTGTACACAAACTTCGATTAGACTTGCAGTGAAAAGTTCCAGTTTTGAAGACCAGAAAGCAAATTTTGGAATCTATCCTAAGCTCTCAAAAATACGATTGGCACAAAGGTGACCCCACTGATGGCGTTGCAGGCACGTCAAAATAATTAATAACATTACATTTCTGCCAGAGTATTTTATGTGTTTGTATTTTTTCTAATATAGGAATATAGGTACATATATTATGTATATGCATGTCATTAAAAATTATTTTATTTTTATTCTCATTTTGATGTTGGCTATGTCACTCTACATTTAGTTCTTTGATTTGTCCGTTTTATCTATTCCTAATACAACTTTTTGTTACTTTTTATTTCTGTACTTATTTTCTGAAAATAAATATGGTCACCAAATTATAACCGTAATACGGTATTATAGGTGTAGTAATCTATTTGCAATAAGTTTGCAATCCCATTGTTTTTATAACCCCATACTGAATTTGGAGGTTTGGACACGCTATAGTAACATAAGACTTAATTTAACCAATCAGAAGGGTGAAATACATTTTGGTGAATGCGAACAGTGAACCACTCACGGTAAGGTTGAAGTTAGAGAACTAACAAAGACTATCTTTAAAAATTAAAGACATCATCCCTAGTAGTCCAGCCATTAATACAATTAACATCCCGAGTGAAATAATTTTGAATCTAGGTCAATAAAGTAGGTGAATGTAAAAACTGCAAACTTCTATCTTTCATAATAACAAAGATATCTTTAAAAAAAACTAAAACAACGACATTGGGACACACTGTACATTAAAATCTAATTCCATTATATTATAATTTACTTTTATTACAGTGAATACTTTTTGCTTATTTAAAAACAATTGCATACCTACCTACATAAGCATTATAATTTGATCGAGATTTTTACATTAATGTCTCCCTTTTGAAGGTCGTTTCGGAATGAATGCAATGGATCATATTGTTTGGCACCTGCCTGGTACGTCTAGACATTCTGTCTGGGTGTCGGCATTGCATTGATGCACTTGACACTATGCATTGCATGTTCTAGCAGTGGGTGCAAAACAGGTGGGTCAATTTTAACATGACACTTACAAATGGGTATATTTGAGTAACTATTATTTTTTTTTACTTGCACGTCTTCTATAGCTTAGGTTGAATTAATTAATTTAGTTACCTGAAGCTAGGAACGTGTTTGTAAAGCAAATATTTCCTTAAAGTCTTTTTCATTTCTGTACATCAACTATTGCTATACTAATTTGTCGTAACGAAATATCCTGTTTATTACGAAACGATGTACATAAACATAAATTAATTTTAAAATAACCGAATGCAACCATCTATATGATTAAATAATCAAAATGTGTCGCTTGATCGTATTAGTTTCCTACGGCAACGACAATGCATGTAAAGTAATTTTGCTACCAATATCATCGTCCTTTATTATGTTAAAGTACTACCCGCGGTTACAAAAGATTATTTTGTATTCGTAATACACAATTGTGAATACGCAAAGTGTTTACTCCCGAGGTGTCAAATTAAATTTGCTTAATAAGAAAACCAAGATGCAAAACGTTAAATTACATTTAGAAAAATTTTGTGTCGAACACATCTATGAAGAAATGATGGCCACCCGTGAACATCGAGATGCCACAATTTCAAATATTAATTATTAAGAGTGATTGGCAGTCAAATTTATTTAACAATATTACCTACGTTTTCTTATTAATAACTGTTACTGCCTCCCTAGGAAGAAAGGTTATATTATTAACCGCAACATTTAAAATTAAACATTAAATTTGTATAAAAATAAATTGAGTTCTTCATTAAAATAACCATGGAATAACCTCACGGATACTAAAAAAATTGATAGGGCATCGATTTAAAAAAAAAACAATTTAAACCGTGAATAGAGGAGATAAATAGTTTTATTATATCGAAGTATTTTATTCCGAAGTGGAACATTTAGTATCTAATTACTCAAGCCATCCGGTTTAGTAAGCAACGGTTTTGCTTGTTGATATTGTTTCGTCACATTCAACTAAATTTAGTACGTGGGCGTTGTCGGAAATTAGATCTCAACATTACATTTATAGATGAAAGTGTTTCTTACGCACCTTTTAATGTACACAACGTAAATGCTTGAGATCGTAGTACATTTATGAATTATTCGCAAGCATTTATGATTTAGCAAAATTAAAATAGTAGCTTGCTTAATTATCAAAAATCGTTGGTCGGGGGATATACAGGATGTCCCGTAAAGAATAGGCCATAGTTCTGAGATAGTTTCCTTGGGTTAAAATAACCCCATTTAGGCCAACTTACATTCGTAGATCGTAGATCGTAGTACATTTATGAATTATTCATTCGCAAGCATTTATGATTTAGCAAAATTAAAATAGTAGCTTGCTTAATTATCAAAAATCGTTGATCGAGGGATATACAGGATGTCCCGTAAAGAATAGGCCATTGTTCTGAGATAGTTTCCTTGGGTTAAAATAACCCCATTTCGGCCAACTTACCTTCGTTCAATTCTGATTCCTTAAAAAGTTACGACCTTTCAAAGATGCATTTTTTGTTTCATTTTTTCTCTATAGCGGTCGAGTTTTTCGGATGGTATCTATTTAATTTAAACGTAAAAGATAGAGGGCGCCACCAATACCCTACCTTATTTTCTTTAAAAAGGTGCTCTTATCGTATATCGCTAAATGGTCCCGCTTTAGAGGAAAATACACTTAAAGTGAACTCTGCGAAATGTACAAGTACATACTTCCCTTGCATATTTACAAACAACTAAAAAGCTATAAAACATTGAACAGGTATTTAATTATAATGAATGGTGTTCTCGAGATGTCCGCCATTTGCCCCAATACATCTTTGGTATCTTTTCAAAAATGTCTTCTTACTACAAAAAAACGATGGAGATTTCTAATCGCATTTGCACCCTCTCTTCCAATCCAACGTTCCCTGGAATACTATTTAAGTCGATTTTCACCATAACGCATGCCGTCTTGAAGAAACCATACTCCTGACGAACGTTTAAAGAACTTCTCCATCAGGTTATGCTGACAGTTTAGATACCCTTTGTAATCTCTTCTTCTCCTCCCTCTCCCTCTTCTTCTCTTCTCCCTCTCCTTCTCCTCTCCCTCTCCTTTTCTTTTCTTCTTCCTCTTTCCCTCTTTTCTCCTTCTTTTTTTCTCTTCTTCTCTCCTCCCTTCCCTCTTCTTCTCTCTCCCTTTTTCCCTCTTTTTCTTTTTCTTTTCCTTTCTTCCTTTCCTCTCCCTCTCCTCTCTCCTCTCCCTCTTTCTCTCCTCTTTTCTTCTCCCTCTTTCTTTCTCCCTTTCTTCTCCCTCTTTCTTTCTCTTTTCTCCCTCTTCTCTCCCTCTCTCTCCCTTTTTTCTCCCTTTCTCCTCTTCTCCCTCTTCTCCCTTCTCTTCTTTCCTCTCCTCTCCTCTTCTCTTTTCTTTCTTTCTCTCTTTTTTATCTTCCTTTCCCAATTTTTATTTGAGTTTTGATTAGCTTTCTTGTGATCGTCAACTAATTTAAAGCCTCAGTCGAATGAAATCTTGTGTTTTAATTGAATATTAGTTATTATTTCAGGAGTAAATCATTAAGGATATTAAGTAGTATATAATGCATTATGGAAATTAGCACAAGCATGATTCCATGATTCGCATCATTAAAATTTTTTAGAAAGACCATTCAACTTCAGCCAGAGAAGCAAATATTCCTGGAAAATTAGTTTTTCTGAAGTTATAAATCTCCTGTGGCGTTAAGAGGAAACAGTGAGTCATTTTGAGGATGAGTCGTTATAAATAGTGCAGTGTGATGTGAGTAACGTCGCATTTAGAGTTACTAATTACTAGATCCAACAAACCAGCATCAGCATTTGCAACCGTATTGTATTGATTTCAATTGTCCAAACTTAAGAAATTATTTGTAAATATGAATTTAGAGTCAGTGACGTCGCTGAGAACAAAAGACGGAACGTTAAAATGTTCTAATACTAAAATTTTATTATAAAAGCAACAAACATGTCCACATTCTTCAAAAAACATTTTGTAGTCGGTTATGTGAATATTATGTGGTACATTAATAAATCACAAACACAGTTAACACGCAGAATTAAAGTCGCACTGGAACCCTACTATAATTATTGTTGATGAAAGACTACATAGTTAACTTAAATTCATTACTCTACAGATAACATTGATTTTTAATTCTTTACTGCAAGCAAAACCCCATCGCACCATTTCTTATTAATAACTGGTTCCCTTGCCTTTTTAAATAATCTAGACAAAATCTACCAATCTACATCGCTTATCACTGGCTTTTTTATCCACTTATAAAATTCACCAATTTCCCTGGTCTAGATATTTAGATCTCAAATACTCATACAACATTTGAATGGAATCGCTATTTAAGTTTATAGGTTGTTGCGGCAAAAAAGTCAAATCCACTCCTCTTGCTTCTTACTCTACAACTCCACATCGCGAAATATCATTGGTACTAAGATATTTAGATGTTTTTTTTTTACCAAATTTGGATACAATCGCTTCCTATTGTGATCGAAAGATAATCATTTACCCCTCTTACTCCTTATCTCACAGATTTACCGCCACTTAAAATCATTGTGATCTAGACAATTAGGTGCTAAATACCTACGCTGAGTTTGAATAGAAACGATTCTCAATTTTTTCAGTTATCCCGGTGGAAAAAAAGCCATACTTACACTTCGCAAAATCACTGAAGTCCAGAAATTTAGGTCATAAACACGTGTAGGGAATTCGAAAGCAATCGATGTTTAAGTTTCTAATATATGTCGTCCGAAAGATTCACCACTACATATTACCTGCGCGTATGCCACTAAACACACACGAACATGCACACGTACGTATATGCACAGCACAGGCAACGCACACGCACACGACACGACACGCACAGCACAACACGCAGCGACACGCACAAACGCACACGCACAGCAAAGACACCACGCGCACGTCACGCACACGCACAGACACATACACGCACACGCACGCGCACGCACACGCACCACGACACACACGCACACGCACACGACACACACACACACACACACGCACGCACACGAACACGCACGCACATCACAGCACGACACCACACGAACACGAACACACGCACACGCAACGACACGCACGCACACGACACGCAAACAAAACGCACACGCACATGCGTTGTAAAATGAGCTAATACGTCGATTTAGCGATAGTGAAGGAGAAGTCAACTGCATAACCTTCTATACCTACATATGTATAAGTAGGTTGGAAGGTAATAAAAATTAATCGCGAAATGTATTGCTAAGCAAATAATAGTAGACGTCTGAGGAAGGTTTTTATGAAAAGAAAAGTTGAAAAAATCTCCCGGAAAAACGTGATAACCTAATTTTTCTTTTTAATTAATTTAAGACAGCGCGCGACCATGCCGTCAAATACTTTCTCTCTCACACAGCGACCGTTCTTTAAGGGGGAAGGATTGTTATCAAACAAGTACATTTATTTGCTATTATTAAGCCACTCGTATCTGTGAATGGTGTTTGAAAAATTCATTTTTTATTCTTCCATTCGCTAATATTACTTCTATGGCTGTTTTAGCGTTAAGCACAATAAGAGAATAACCAATTATTTTAGTTCATTCTGTTTACATGAAACAAAAGTGACGTACTGGTGTATTAGTTTTCAGTAAGCATGTACTTCAACAGGAGAGTGATTAAAATGTAAACTTTCCCTAATGAACCAAATGTTTAGTTAATCGCTATCTTTGAGTGCAGTACAAAAATAAAAAACCTAGAATCAAATCAAGTTAAAAAGCAATTTAACTTTACTATTAACTTAAGTTATTGATTAGTAATTTTGAAACAGGAATAATAGGTTTGAAAATGTAAACTTTCACCATTAACACTCATAATAAAATACTTATCTTTTTTGGGATTTTTTAATGGTGTACTTTAAATTATACAATCTAAACGTTTCGATAACACTTACAGTTATCTTCGTCAGTAGTAATGTTTGTTAAAAATTGTTAAAGATGTAGTAAACAATTTTGTCAAATTTGAAAAATTCAAACATAAACATAAGCCTGCTATTAATATAACAGTTTGAGAAACGTATAAGCCAACTATAAAATTGTAGTAAACAATAACTAGGTCATTAAAATTAAATATTGTTAAACTGCCTCAAAGATGACAAACCAGAACACTCTCTACGACGAAAGCTAACAATGAAATTTGCCAGCCAAAAAACACATTTAACAAAATTTAATCGAGTTATGATGTAAGTGTAAAGTTGTGAAAAACATCAATTTTAAAATGATAGAAGCATTCACAAATCCAAACATTACATCAAATAAAATAACCCAGTTAAATCTAAAAAAGAGATATCTTTATCAATAATTGGAAGTGTTATTAACAATGAAAAGCACAATGCAGAACGTTCTTTGTAATTTTTAATTTCAATTTAATTTCAACTACTTACGTTAAATTATAGTGCTGTGGTAATTTAACATATAATCGGTAAAGCATTTGCTTCAAGGTCTAGGAAAAACACAGCAAAAAACCTAGACATACCAAAAGTTGAAAACAAATTAAAATCAAGGCGTATCATTATGCTCTTTTTTAATTATAAGATGCCAAAACCTATTTAAACGGAGATTTTCTTCTTGTCTATTAAAATTATTCGGGTGTTTATATATTTCAATAGCTTCACGTTGCAAACGAACATAATAATGGTTTGTCTTGACAATATTTTCATATTGTCAAATTGAATGTCATGATTTAGATTATTCAGGGCATGGTCAGCCACAGCAGACCTCTCTGGTTGACCCAATCTACAAAATCTCATATGTTCTTTGCGTCTTGTATCAAAGCTACGTTTTGTGGTCCCGATGTATACTTTTCCACATGAACAAGATAACTTATACACTCGGAAGATGATAAAGGGTTTGACACATCTTTAGGTGATCTTAAATGTTCTTTAATTTTCTTGTAGGTTTAAAAATAGTCCTAATGCCATATTTGATTAGGATTTTTCAATTCTATTTGTAACATTAGCTATAAAAGGAAGAAAAGCAGTACCAACATTAAGAACTGGTTTTCTTTAAGGTTACGCCTAGAAGGTGTAATAACATTATTAATATCTGTAAGTGAATATCCATTATCTTGTAAGGATTTTCTTAAATATTTATATTCATCATTCAAAAATTCAGGGTCACAAATTCGTTTTGCTCGATCTACTAAAGATTTAATTACACTAATTTTTTGACGTGGATGGTGGTTGGATAATTTATGAAGGTATCTATCAGTGTGTGTCATTTCTGTAAACCTTAAAAGATAGTGAATTATTATTTTAGATATTAATATGTCAAGAAATGGTAAACTTCCATTAGTTTCTTTTTCCATGGTAAACTGAATACTAGGATGTATACCATTTATAAAAACCAAAAACTCATGCAGTGCTTCTTCTCCATGTCTCCAAATAACAAATGTGTCATCTACATATCTATACCAAACTGAAGGTTTTTTAGGTGTATTTTGTAACGTTAATGTTTCAAATTTTTCCATATAAAAATTAGCTATAACAGGACTAAGGGGACTACCCATTGCTACACCTTCAATCTGTTCATAAAATTTACTATTCCACTGAAAATAAGTTGTAGTAAGACAGTGCTGAAAAAAAATGGTTATGTCCTTTGGAAAAAGATGATCTATGTATTCAATAGTTTCTTTTAGAGGTGCTTTTGTAAAAAGTGAAATAACATCAAAACTAACCATTATATCACCCTCTTCAATTTTGATAATTAAAGCGAATAATATTTACAGAAGAACTGAAAATGCTCTTCTACGTAATCAAATACATATTACTAGGAAGTTACTGGATAACACCGATAAAAATCTATTATATTTACATTTAGAAATTTCATCTATTTTGAATAAAGAAGATTGGGATAAAATTGATTCTATAACGTTTAAATCTATGAAAATAAATTTTGACATTTCATGTCAACGTCAAAAAGAAAAATTTAATAAATTATACAAACAACAAAATAATAGACCATCTATTGATTGTAGAAAAACAGTTATAAACCTTTCTGATAATGTTGTTTCAGATTATGCTATTGAAGCGCTTTCTAAAGGAGGAAATTTTGCGATAGCACCAAGAGTAATACCTTTTGAAGATATAATTTCCAACATCGAAAACTCCATTAGATTATTACCTTTTGATGCTGCTAATGAAGTTAGATATAACACCGTTAACATATTACGTAAAACAAAACCTCCAAAGAACAACTTATCCTTTCGTCAACGACATGCTTTACTTGATCTTAAACGCAATGAAAGTATTATAATATTAAAATCAGATAAAGGTAATGCAACTGTTATATTAAATATGAACGATTATAACACTAAGATAGAACAATTGTTGGGACCAGAAACTTATCGTGAAATACCAAAAGATCCAACAAAAAGTTCTTTTAAAAACTAAAGAGCTGATTAAATTATCATCTATTCCTGAAGAAATAAAGAAGAAACTATCTAACTCTGAAGCTATTTCACCAAAACTATATGGTTTACCAAAAATTCATAAACCTAATATTCCTTTAAGGCCTATTGTTAGTGCAATTGGTTCTCCTACATATAACCTTGCAAAACATCTTACATTGTTATTACAACCTCATATAGGAAAAACACCCCATTACATTAAAAATTCTGCCGACTTTGTTGAAAAAATGCATAGTTTCAAAATTGAAGAGGGTGATATAATGGTTAGTTTTGATGTTATTTCACTTTTACAAAAGTACCTCTAAAAGAAACTATTGAATACATAGATCATCTTTTCCAAAGGACATAACCATTCTTTTCAGCACTGTCTTACTACAACTTATTTTCAGTGGAATAGTAAATTTTATGAACAGATTGAAGGTGTAGCAATGGGTAGTCCCTTAGTCCTGTTATAGCTAATTTTTATATGGAAAAATTTGAAACATTAACGTTACAAAATACACCTAAAAACCTTCAGTTTGGTATAGATATGTAGATGACACATTTGTTATTTGGAGACATGGAAGAAGCACTGCATGAGTTTTTGGTTTTTATAAATGGTATACATCCTAGTATTCAGTTTACCATGGAAAAGAAACTAATGGAAGTTTACCATTTCTTGACATATTAATATCTAAAATAATAATTCACTCTTTTAAGGTTTACAGAAATCCACACACTGATAGATACCTTCATAAATTATCCAACCACCATCCACGTCAAAAATTAGTGTAATTAAATCTTTAGTAGATCGAGCAAAACGAATTTGTGACCCTGAATTTTGAATGATGAATATAAATATTTAAGAAAATCCTTACAAGATAATGGATATTCACTTACAGATATTAATAATGTTATTACACCTTCTAGGCGTAACCTTAAAGAAAAACCAGTTCTTAATGTTGGTACTGCTTTTCTTCCTTTATAGCTAATGTTACAAATAGAATTGAAAAATCCTAATCAAATATGGCATTAGGACTATTTTTAAACCTACAAGAAAAATTAAAGAACATTTAAGATCACCTAAAGACGTGTCAAACCCTTTATCATCTTCCGGAGTGTATAGGTTATCTTGTTCATGTGGAAAAGTATACATCGGGACCACAAAACTTAGCTTTGATACAAGACGAAAAGAACATATGAGATTTTGTAGATTGGGTCAACCAGACAGGTCTGCTGTGGCTGACCATGCCCTGAATAATCTAAATCATGACATTCAATTTGACAATATGAAAATATTGTCAAGACAAACCCATTATTATGTTCGTTTGCAACGTGAAGCTATTGAAATATATAAACACCCGAATAATTTTAATAGACAAGAAGAAAATCTCCGTTTAAATAGGTTTTGGCATCTTATAATTAAAAGAGCATAATGATACCTTGATTTTAATTTGTTTTCAACTTTTGGTATGTCTAGGTTTTTGCTGTGTTTTTCCTAGACCTTGAAGCAAATGCTTTACCATTATATGTTAAATTACCACAGCACTATAATTTAACTAAGTAGTTGAAATTAAATTGAAATTAAAATTACAAAGAACGTTCTGCATTGTGCTTTTCATTGTTAATAACACTTCCAATTATTGATAAAGATATTCTTTTTAGATTTAACTGGGTTATTTTATTTGATGTAATGTTTGGATTTGTGAATGCTTCTATCATTTTAAAATTGATGTTTTCACAACTTTACACTTACATCAACTCGATTAAATTTTGTTAAATGTGTTTTTGTGGCAAATTTCATTGTTAGCTTTCGTCGTAGAAGTGTTCTGGTTTGTCATCTTTGAGGCAGTTTAACAATATTTAATTTTAATGACCTAGTTATTCTTTACTACAATTTTATAGTTGGCTTATACGTTTCTCAAACTGTTATATTAATAGCAGGCTTATGTTTATGTTTGAATTTTTCAAATTTGACAAAATTGTTTACTACATCTTTAACAATTTTTAACAAACATTACTACTGACGAAGATAACTGTAAGTGTTATCGAAACGTTTAGATTGTATAATTTAAAGTACACCATTAAAAAATCCCAAAAAAGATAAGTATTTTATTAGGAATAATAGGTTATCTGTATATATAAAATTCAAAGGCATGACTGACTCGCTGACTGACTGATATATCAACGCACAGCCTAAACCGCTGGTCCTAGAGACATGAAATTTAGAGGGTATGATCTTTGTGAAGCGTAGGAAGTCATTACGAAGGGGTTTTCGAAATTCCAACCCTGATGGTGACATGAGCGGATGAATTTTTTTTAACTTTTAATTCTATGTGTCTATTGACTCGAAAATTGGTACACATACTCTTCAATTATAATTATGAGACACGTGTCTCACAGAATTTAAATATCGTTCAATATTTAATTTTTAATATAAACGCTCGTGAAATATATATATATATATATATATATATATATATATATTGAAATGTTTAGATAGGAGTAAGACAAGGATCGGACAGTTTAACTAGTAATTTCTTTAAAAAAAAGAAGGGTGATTTCAAGCATGATACATGTGCGAGACATTTATTTGATATAATTTGGTTCACGATGGGTTGAAAGTGGATTTGTTTTGGGTAAAACAATCTGAATAACATTTATACAATTTGATTTAATCATAAAAAGCATTGTGCTACCAACAAAAATGTCAGGAATGTTAAATAAACTTATTTCCGTAAATTCAATTCAGTATTTTAGTTTGTTTCAATAAATTTCAATTTTCGAAAATATTTTGGCATGTGAATATTTTACAGGTGTTTAACACAAAGTGTAAAGATAGATATATATATATATATATATATATATATATATATATATATATATATATATATATTAGATATTGTATAAGTATGTAGAATGCAAAATTTGGTAAAATTTGAAAGGGTTATAATATGGACTTAATATGATCATTTCTCACATATTTTGGAAGCGATTGTGTGACAAACTTAGTGATACAATTTAAATATTAAGAACAGTGCATAGAACATATTCACACAAAGACATTTACATGTAGATACATTTTTATAGTGGAATTTCAAGAAAGTGTGTTAAACGATATGACTTCTTAATGTAACATTAAAGTATACAATGCAAGTGAAATGAACATTAAATAAAATAAAGACAGTTATTACAAGTTATTAGGATAACATTTTGAGTTACATAAACGTTTTTAAAAGTAAGTTATTTGTAATTTTAGAATTAAGGTTGGTTAGGTTTTAAATTTTATGTTTTTTCACAAATTTATAGTTTTTTTGATTATATTAGGCTTAAATTATATTATTAAAGTGATTAATAGGAGGTCTTCCTCATTATTACATAGCAATATAAAGTGTACAAAGCATTTCAGCGCAAAATTTCATGAAATGGGGGTTGAATGTATAATTTTACTAGATAAACATAAAATTCCTTTAAATTTACGATTTTGGATTTCAAATGTGTGTTTTCCTATGCTAAATTTTATCAGGATTACATATATGTAACTAAATTTAAGTCTAGTTTATAAGATTAATTAGATATAAGCAAATTTAAATTAGAATAGGTCATTTTGCATGATGTTTAAAGGAACCATATCTTGTTGGATATCTATTTATGCGTAAAATTACACAGATTTCATTTCTGTCATTAAAATTTGAATCCGTAATTGTATAAGAAAGATATGGCTAAATTTCTATTTTTAGTTAACTTTGTAAATTTTTTCAACAAATCAGAAACATGGTTACATATTTAGATTTGCTAAAAAAAAATTGAAGATGTAGTAACAACCAAAAGGGTATAGGAAGTAATCTCTCTCTATAATTTGTCAGTTTTTTTGAAAAGGTTGTGTTGTGTTTTTGTGTTACAAGTAAGTTTTCTTAACCTAAATAATCATCGGGAAAGATTTAATAAAAAACGGAGAGAAGAGTATTCAGGCGCAATTGTTTTTATACCGACAATAGTTTAAATATTTAAGTTCGGTTACAATACCTGTACAGTTTCGTAAAATTCATTACGAATTATTTTTTGTGACAATTTATGTTGAACGTTTAAATTTTTCGTTTGTTGAAGTTGAATATTGGTTACGTTTTACCAAAATAAAATCGTAATCATTTTCTTTATTTGTGTTTTATTTCTCGCTGCGAATTTCTTTTAATAATTAACGTTTGAGCCGGAACCTAAAATAAAGTGACATTAATTTAAACCTTGGACAACCATTAAATATTTTATAAACGATACAGTTAGAAATCATTAATACACATAAATAAAATATTATCGAATTAAAATTTGTGGTTGGAGTGAAGCCGTAAACTGGAGAAATATTACCAGTTACCAAAGCGAACGTGATCAACAACCCGAGCACCAGTTAGCAGCTTGTGGGTAAATAGTAGCAGTAAAATTCATACATAAAGATCTTCGAAAATATTGGAAAGTGCCTGCATCTAATTGGAACAACCTGTATGAAGACATCAGTTTGAATTTGGAACATTTATATGCGAGTTACTTTTGATTTTAACCCTATCTATTGTTGTGATTGATTTCCTGCAATTATTATTGGTTATATGTATAGGTGTATATTTTTAAATAATACTTGTGTAAACACCTGCAAAAGAAGCAAAATTTTAAATTATTTCTAAATTTTAAATTCTATTTATTCAATTAAAAGCATAAACATAAATTCAACAAGTCATTGTTTGACAGTTTTGACATTTTATAATTTTATTCAGTAACGTTACAACGCATGGGTTAAAAGTATAAATTGTGTTCAGATATATATTTTTTACATATGTGATATTTTTCATAAAGGGCAATTCACATAATTATATTCGAATCAAATATAATATCCCACTAAATCCTGAACCCTATCCCCTATTGAGATAAATTGAAATTTAAATATATAGTGAATATTATTAAATATATTTTTTTTTACATTATATAACAACATCCCAATTTATATATATATATATATATATATATATATATATATATATATATATATATATATATATATATATATATATATATATATATATATATATATATATATATATATATATATACACGTGTTCAGCGAGGAATGGTACAGTGCAATATCTCGAGAGCGGATGAAGATTTTTAAATTATGAAAATATTTTTGTAAATATCTTCCAAGGGCACACATTTGTTGGCACAAAGATTTGAATCAACGCCCATCACCGCCAGGTGGCGCTATCTCACTTCAATTTTTTAAATGTCAAGTTTCTGTCAGTTTACAGTTTCAGTTTTGAAAATCGTCTGTGCATCTTCAAATTCCATAATTATGTTTACGTTTTCTAACGAAGAATATTTTGATATGGTAATAATTTATGGTGAATGTAGAAAAAATGCAAGGGCTGCACAAGTATTGTATGCTGCCAGGTTTCCCGATCGACGCCATCCCGAAAAAAATACATTTGTTCGTGTAGCAAATATTTTGAGGGGAACCGGTCATTTTCCTCACCGTAAGTGCGAGAATCGCACAAAGACAGCAACAGATGAAGCACACACCGTCGGTGTATTAGAATGTGTAGCTTATAATCCGCATGTGTCTGTGAGATCTATTTCTGAAGAGTGTGCCGTATCAGTTAGTTCTGTCCATAAAATATTAAAATCTAATAAATACAAATCATTAAAAATTCATTTGGTACATGGACTGCATGCAGGAGATCAAGATCGCAGACTTAATTTTATCACCGGAATTTTTATGGAACATTATGCGGAAGACCCTAATTTTCTAGGTCGTATCGTGTGGTCTGATGAAAGTAATTTTTCAAACAATGGAATCGTTAATCGCCACAATTTCCATTACTGGTCGTCAGAAAATCCTCATTGGGTAAGAGCAACCAATTTCCAAGTGAGATGGAACATACATGTATGGTGCGGAATGATAGATGACAAATTGATTGGCCCATATTTTTTTAATGGTACCTTAACAGGCCAACGCTATTTGGATTTTCTTGAAAATCAACTGCCTCCTTTGCTTGAAGATGTAAATGTAAATCTGCGGCAAGTGATGTACTTTCAACAGGATGGCGCACCGGCGCACAATAGCGCAATAGTGAGAAATTATCTAAGTGGAGTGTTTCCGCAACGATGGATAGGTACAAATGGTCCCATTAGTCCCTTAGACTACTTTCTTTGGGGACATTTAAAGAGTGTAGTGTATGAAACACCGTCTAGAGATGTAGAGGTGTTACAAAACAAAATTAGAATTGCTTGTGCAAACATACCAGGAGAAACTTTAAGAGCGGCAAAGTGTTACATTAATTAGGCGTTATCAAACGTGTGTAGAAAATGATGGAGAAACATTTGAACATTTAATTTAATTTGTATGCTTTCAATTAATAAAATTCCAAAATTTTTTTTCTCAGAAACTACAAAAGAGTCTTAATAAAAATCATCACAAATATGTCATAGAATCCAAAAATGAAATAAAAAATAGGGCATTGCATTTAAAAAATTTAAGTGAGAGCGCCACCTGGCGGTGATGGGCGTTGATTCAAATCTTTGTGCCAACAAATGTGCGCCCTTGGAAGATATTTACAAAAATATTTTCATAATTTCAAAATCTTCATCCGCTCTCGAGATATTGCACTGTCCCATTCCTCGCTGAACACGCGTATATATATATATATATATATATATATATATATATATATATATATATATATATATATATATATATATATATATATTGAGTAGTAAGGAGGGACGCGGATCAGACACGCTACGCATAATCAAATAAGCGATTAAATGCACCTGAAGGCGCTTATTGACATTTTTCCTTCAACGAAAGTATCACTGTAAACAAGCTAAAAATTTTGCAGTAATGGAGACAGGAAGAGCTCGTACCAAGATTTACCAGTAGAGCGTTCTCACCTCTAAACCACTGAAGGAACTGCATATAAACGCCAGTTCAAAATTATCGCACCGCACTACTTACACACCTGAACGTACAGCGTTTTAAGTGTAAATGTTAACTGTTATTTCTGTATAGCAATATTAAGAATAAGCAATCTTGAACAGTTCGCATAGTTTCGGATTTACTTTTGGAGTAATTTGAGAAAAAAAATTTGAAAAAACTGCCAGGATGGGAAAACACGTGTTTTAATTAACAAGGAAACAAAGGAAACCAACGAAATGAATTAATGTGAGATGATCCCTAGTAGGTTGTGTTGCCACCTCTAGCTTGGATAACAGCCTGAATGACGACTTGAAGAATATTTTCCCACTGATGTTGAGCAATTTCGTGTCAGTGCTCTTTTAATGGTGTCTAATAGATTTTCAATGAGATTTTAATGCGGGCTTTGCGCTGACCTGTTCATAACTTCAATACGGATTTCATTCAGGTGTTTAACACAAAGCCTTGCCAAGTGCGGTCGCGCATTATCTTGCATGAATACATCAGAATCAATAAACGGGGCATAAGGCATTACATGCACCTACGTAGAATTCCGCATTCATTGCCCTTGCATGTATAGGGTCTAACTCCGTACGGCCATCACAAGACACCCCCGCCAAAAACATTTCAGACCCACGACCAAAGGGGTTATGCGGCACGAAATTGAAGGGAGCTTCCCTTTCTCCACAAGGTGCCTACCATTCGAAGCTTTCAGGCTTATTCTTGTTTCATCGGAGAATAGGACCTTCCTCCAATCATCGATGGTCCAATTTTCATGTGTACATCGTAATCTAACTACCTTGTGAGAAAGTGAATATTCCAGTTTGAGGTTCAATTGAATACTAGTGATTTTTTGTTGGAACTGATCTTAATGTTATTAAGAATTTTATGCAACTTAAAAGTAAACGCTTATATTGATATTTTCTAAAATTGAATGTAGATGAACATATAGATCATATTGAATGGGTGTAGATTAATAGGAAATGTACAAATGAAACAATTTCTCTAGCCAGGGAATCGAACGTTCGACCGGTAATTGTGAAATCTGGGGTTCGATTCATCAGCTAGAGAAATAGTTTCTGAATACTTCTTATTATAATATTACACCCATCAATTCATTCGTACTATGTTCATCTACATCTACTTTTAAAAAGTAAAATTTTAATGGCATGAAAGTAATACGTACTATATACGTAATAAGCATTAATTTTATTTCTATACAGGGTGCAATAAATCACAACCCACATTGCAGCTTGCATACGTCCAATTAGGTTTGAAGCTATTTATCTTTGCAAACAAAATTGTACTTTCTCTAAAAAGGTATGAATGTTATATTGTTGGCATAAAAATAAACGATTTACCCAAAAAGAGCCAAGTAACTTTTATTATAAATAATCGTTTGAAAATTTAGCTCATGGTCTACTGATAGAACATTTTTAATTTATTACTAGAATGAAAACTTAATAAGAAAAGTTTTCCATATAGACTTTTATTACAGTGAGTTTAAATATTGAAATTCAAAGCTCATTTTAGACAATACCGCACGTATATTATTAAATTTTAGATAAAAGCTGGGCTTGGAGATTAATGCGGCACGCTTTCATAAAATTAAAAACTTTGCTTTTTATTTATTTTTGACTTAATAATTATTGAGTTGTTTACTCTAAAGGTACAAAAAAGAGAACAGGGGAAAACGTGAAACAATTTTTGCACACTTTTAGCGTTTGAAACATGTAATTGCTACGTATGTTTTTGTAACGAGAAATCGATTTTTTCTCTCTAGGTTAATAATGAAATTTTAACGCCTACTAAAAGTTAATTCCATTGTTATTGTGGCGTAATGTCAGTAAACCTAAACGCAAAAACTAGAAAGTAGTAAATAATAGTTATTTATATTACAAGACCAAAAAATGGGTGCTTGCGGGTACGAGTAAATCTTGCATGCCGAGACGAAGTCGAGGCTTTCAAATTTATGAGTACTAGCAAACCATTTTATGACAGAGATTTTTTGTGCCGACGTCAACAATTGTTATTAAAATCAATCAACAAAATTGTTGTACTTTTTAAAATGTCATACCTGTTGAAATCAAGTTGGCAATACTGACAACTGACACTAACCAATATAACCTAAAAAATACAATTACAAATTACAGAATGAAGGCGCAAAAAACAACATAAATCTCGGTAGAGAAGACTGTCTTCGGCTTCTTTTCTTATTTTCCTCGACGCTTCGCGTCTCGGGTGATTATACAAGATTGCTATTATCCTCTAAGATTATTAATCGTTCACTTTGTAATCTACACACTTTTAGATGAAGTATTTTGTAAGATCCCACTAAAGACCAGTTACTTCAGTTGTTGCTTCAAATACCTTCAAAAATAATACTATGAAAAAGAAACTGTTTTAAAAAGCACGCTTTTATTTACGCGTTGAAAGTGCACTAAAAATATTTTTTTTCTTTGCACCAAAATGTGACCAAACTCTTTACTACCAAAAATTAAAGCGTGGGTCGCTCAACATAATTTATTTCTCTCCGTCACATGTTTACAATATGAGCGCCTCACGCTTTTAGTTTTAGTGGTAACGATTTTTGGTCACATTTTCGTACAAAGAAAAAAAATATATTCTCATTTTTAGTGAACTCTCTACGCGTCAATAAAAGCGTGCTTTTTAAAAAAGTTTCTTTTTTCATAGTATAACTTTTATTTTTTAGTCTTGTCAAATATAATAATTATTTTTTTAATACATTAAAACGAAGAAAAAGACTGCGACACGCGGTGTTCCCAAGTAGTCACCCATCCAAGTACTGACCGCGCCCGACGTTGCTTAACTTCGATGGTCGGACAAGAACTAATCAAATCAAATCAAAAACAACTTTATACGGTTTTGTTTGCCCATAACGTTAAATTTTGATTAATTTGAGCTTTGACAATTAAATTTAATTTTTGTGGAACATGCCTGGGTTTTATTTTTACAATTCCATTACAGTGGCAGCAAACTGATTATAAGAACCTGCCTTACAATTGTTTTTAATGTGTATACAGGGTACATCTACTTTATACAAGTTATATCTTTTTATAATGATTCGTTACTTGTATTACAGATAAAGTTTCATATGGTAATTTATGTTTTTGTTGCAATTGAGGGTTAGGAGTTAATATGTTTCGAGTTAGTATGTTACTGCTAATTTTTTTGGAAAAAAATTTATTAGACAATTCTATTGAGGTTAGTTTTGTTAGTTCAATTCTCTTATTGAAGTATACCTGTCGCTGTTAGTGACTATTTTGTATTTTGTATTCTCTCTAATTTTAGTTTAGCAGTTTTGGATGCGTTGCACCATGCTGTTGCAGCATAAAGTGGACAGGCGGATCAAGGATCAACCGTAGCAGCGAACGATGCAGCAGCGACGCAGCGAACGATGCAGCAGCGACGCAACGCATAAGCATGTTCCACCAAATGCAGCAGGTAATTCCAGCGCTAGCAGTCAAATGAAATGAAAAAGCAGTGTAGTGTAGATGTACATACAAGTGAGCATAGACATGGTGGTTTCGCGAAGATCAGAACGAGCTGTGACCTTTCTTCTGTTGAGAAACAGAAGAAAACGTCGTGCAGAATACTGAATAAACCCACTAAATATGAGAAGGTTGAAGTATGGTGAATACCATTGTTTATGCCAAGAACTCGAAGATTTCCCTGCGAGATATTTCCAATACTTCCTCATGAGCAAAGAACTGTTTGAAAAATTACATGGTTTGTAGGAGAACGTCATACTAAAGGAAAATACAAATTAAAGGAATTGTAGTGCAACGGAACGATTACTGGTTACTCTAAGGTAAGTAAAAATTAAACTGAACTAAAGTTTCACATTTTTTTATTTTTATTACTCCAGCTTTTGATAGTTGTAGTGTGTACTTGTGCTGGGATAATTTATATATGGCAACTCGTACACAGAGGTGGATGATGGATCGCTTTCTATTTCTGGAGGCGAGAATAATGGAGTTGCAAGTGATGGATCCGATGTTGATGATAATGCCGATGTACGGATTGGGGGCTGTTGTCGCACACCTTTACAAACCAATTCAAAAAGAATTTTTTAGATATGCATCCTGGTAAGCATATTATTACGAGATGTTAATCACTTTAAATTTGGCACATAACTCAACACAAATAGTTCATCAGGATCATCCTTCTTTGTGACGATATCGAAGAGCTGGTCGTTCGTATTTTAGACTGAAGTGTAAAGTCTCCTCATCACCAAATATAACAACTATATTAAGCGGTCATGGACGATTAAAATCTTACTTCTACAGATTTAAGATAAGTGAAAATTCAGTGTGCGTCTGCAACGCAGAGGACCAATCTGTAGATCATATAATCTATGACTGTCCGGTACTCGAACAGTTAAGGCAGCAACTGAAAGATAGGGCAGGTCCCAATTGGCCAGTATCAAAAAAAGAACTAATTGAATATTATTTTAAGGACTTTTTTGAATTTGTAAAAAGCATTGATTTTGACACTTTAGCTTAAGTAAAAGCGGGTAATCTTTTGGTAAATTGGTAAGATAGTTATTATAAGTACAAATATTATATTAATGTTAAGTTGAAATATCTACATCGTTAAGTAGTTATGATAGGAACCATAATTCAGAGATAAGTCTTTTAAGCATAATAGATTAGTTTTAAGTTAGTAAAGCATGTAGTATCATTTGTATGGAGCATGCTACAATAAATAAGTTAACTAAAAAAAAAAAAAAAAATAAAAAAAAAAATACAGACACAGACACAGACACAGACAGACGCAGACACAGACACAGAGACAGACACAGACTCAGACACAGACACAGACACAGACACAGACACAGACACAGACACAGGCACAGGCACAGACACAGACAAAGACACAGACACAGACACAGACACAGATTCAGACACAGACACAGACACACACACACACAGAACACACACACATACACAGACACAGACACAGACCGAGAACCAGACCCAGACCCAGACACTGACACTGACACTGACACTGACACTGGCACGGAGACTGACACGGACACGGACAAGGGTACGGACACGGACACGGGCGCGGACACGGACACTGACACGGACACGGACACGGACACGGACATGGACACGAACACAGATACAGAACATACACAGGCACTGACGCAAACACAGACACAGACACAGGTACAGCCGCAGACACAGTCACAGACACAGAGACAGACACAGACACAGACACAGACACAGACACAGACACAGACACAGACACAGACACAGACACAGACACAGACACAGACACAGACACAGACACAGACACAGACACAGACACAGACACAGACACAGACACAGACACAGACACAGACACAGACACAGACACAGACGACAGACACACACACACACACACACACACACACACACACACACACACACACCACACAGACACAGACACAGACACAGACACAGACACATGCACAGACACAGACACAGACACAGACACAGACACAGACACAGACACAGACACAGACACAGACACAGACACAGACACAGACACAGACACAGACACAGACACAGACACAGACACAGAGACAAACACAGACTCAGACACAGACACAGACACAGACACAGACACAGACACAGACACAGACACAAACACATACACACAGACACAGACCGAGAACCAGACACAGACCCAGACACTGACACTGACACTGACACGCACACGGACACGACGACGGAGACGGAGACGGACACGGACACGGACACGGTCACGGACACGACACGGACACGGACACGGACACGGACACGGACACGGACACGGACACGGACACGGACACGGACACGACCACGGTCCGGACACAGGACACGGACACGGACACAGACACAGACACAGACACAGACACAGACACAGACACAGACACAGACACAGACACAGCACACAGACACAGACACAGACACAGACACAGACACAGACACGGATGCGAGGCGGAAATGGACACGGACACGGACACGGACACGGACGCGGACGCGGACGCGACGACAGACTCAGACGCACACGCACACGCACGCACCGCACCCACACGAACACACACGCACAGACGCACACGCACACACGCACAACGCACACGACACACAGACACAGACGCACAGACGCACAGACGCACAGACGCACAGACGCACAGACGCACAGACGCACAGACGCACAGACGCACAGACGCACAGACGCACAGACGCACAGACGCACAGACGCACAGACGCACAGACGCACAGACGCACAGACGCACAGACGCACAGACGCACAGACGCACAGACGCACAGACGCACAGACGCACAGACGCACAGACGCACAGACGCACAGACGCACAGACGCACAGACGCACAGACGCACAGACGCACAGACGCACAGACGCACAGACGCAGAGACGCGCAGACGCGCAGACGCGCAGACGCGCAGACGCACAGATGCACAGACGCACAGACGCACAGACGCACAGACGCACAGACGCACAGACGCACAGACGCACAGACGCACAGACGCACAGACGCAGACGCACAGACGCACAGACGCACAGACGCACAGACGCACAGACGCACAGACGCACAGACGCACAGACGCACAGACGCACAGACGCACAGACGCACAGACGCACAGACGCACAGACGCACGCACGCACGCACGCACGCACGCACGCACGCACGCACCGCCCGCCCGCCGCCGCCCGCCCGCCCGCCCGCCCGCCCGCACACACACACACACACACACACACACAGACACACACAGAGAGAGAGAGAGAGAGAGAGAGACACGTACAGACAATGCAAATTAACATGGGAAAACTGGGAGAAACCTTAAGGTGCAGATACGTAGGAAATTTTCCAAGGCAAGTACTGAAATCCTGCAGATGGCTGAACTTAGAAGTGGATAACTATCCTATAACAGCGCAGGATGTACTTGCACTACCTGTAATCCTTACAACGCTACTTAGGGATATAAATATATCGCCCCTCTGGAGAGAAACCGGCTGTTGGAGTATAGGAGAGCTCATAAATACAGAGAAGTGCGAACACTTGCTTGCCAAGAAAAGGAGCACGTTAGAGAGCAACAGCAACATAGTGGTAGAACACGTGAACACCATATACGCCAACCAGATGTCGAACCAAGAACGCCACTATAAACCAGTAGCGTACAAGATAGCCTGTGCCAACGAAAAAATACCGCTGGAGGATTTGAAAAAACACAAAAGGACAATATTGGACCTTTTCTTACGCGACATCTATAAAACCTACCAACCGCTTCGGAACGAAGTTACAGACGACGAAGTAAACTGGGAAGTTTTTACAATTTTTCCAACATTGGGAAAAGAAAGTTCAATCGCGTGGAAACTAGCCAAGGGCCGCTTAGCTGACGGTACTTTTTTGAAGAAATGTGGATATGTGGAAAGCCCAATGTGTATAAAATGCGAAGTAATTGCAAACATTATGTACGTAATGCTAGAGTGCGAGCATGCATGAGAAGCAAAAAAGTTACATTTAAAACTTACTGGAGACAGCCTAAGAGAAAACGACATATTAGCAGGAATACCACGTAACGTAAAAAATAGCAAGATAGCAAATTTCTTACTGAATACCGCCAAGGCCGCAATATATCGCATTTACATAGCCAAAAACAAGGAAAACAAAATAATCAACCACCCCAGAGCTTACTGGTTAGGGTCTGTAAAAAGCGAATTATGCAAGAATACATAGAACATAAAGGGAAAGGTGATATTACAAAATTTGAGGAAGTACGGTGAACCGAAGAAGAGTTGTGCTACTTAGACAACAATGATATACATTTTAAATTATAACACGTAGTGTATATAGTATTGTAAAAAATTCAACGGTTCATAGCAATAATAAAAACAAACATCATAACTTTAAGGTCGCTACAGGATCAAACTCTAGTAACACTTTTTCTATAAAAGCTGCACCCAAAGAAGCTTGGGGTTTCATAGGAAGAATAGCTCCTTCTATCACCGAAGAAGATATGATAAAACACGTCAAGGAGATTACGCATGATAACGACGCCGACTCTATTAAGTTCTATACTGCGCTCTACTAGAACCCAAAAACTGCTTGAATACGTAAGGATAAGTCGCTGTAATTTGGGTTTCGCCAATTCCAACCCGCTGAAATGATAGTAACACTCCGCAAAGGATATCACAAAAATTCAAGACGTAAATTAAAATGTTAATTTGGTACATATAAACATACAGTGCCTACGAAGTAAATTACTAGAATTGGTAGCATATTTAGATACTAGCAAGGAGGATTTCAGCGCGGTGTGCATACGTGAACATTAGCTTAAAGATATCGAAACCAAATCATTAAGGCGTGGTAAGTGGGTTATTGTATCTGCCTTCACTAGACAAAATTCCCAACGTAGTAGTGTATTAATCTTGGTAGAAGACAGTCAAGACTAGAGATTTCACGACTTAAATTTGCTCTCTATAGAATAGTCATCAATAGTCTTCAAAAATAAAAGACATTTTTGGTCTTTTTGCTCACATATCGTGAAAAAACATATGTCCAACTTGGTATTACCGTTAACAAAACTGATTAATTTGTACATTACAGAATACGTTTCTCCCTATAAACTTAAACTATCTTTAGTAATGAACTTTTATAAAAAAGGTGAGCCTGACATCACGTCCAATTATAGGCCCATAGCTTTATTGTCAATTCTCTCCAACATATTCGAAAAAGTTCTTGCTCTACAGGTAGTAGAATATTCCGAAAGCGACGAGCTTTTTAATAAACATCAATTCGGGCTTCAGAAAAAATGTGAGCACAACAACGGCAATCTGTAATTTCATCCGGCAAACGTTGGACGCATTTGAAAATACGGATTATTCATTATCAATCTTCCTAGACCTTTCGAAGGCATTCCACTGTATGTCTCACTCTATTCTACTCCAAAAACTCTCAAAATATAACTTCGGATCAAATAGTCTAAATTTAATACACTTGTACCTGATATTTAATGGACTTTCTAAAATATTGCTAATTAAAGTCAGTACTCCCCAGGGTAGTACACTGGGACCACTCCTTTTTTTAATCCATATCAACAACTTTTCTAACTGTTTAAATTTAAATGATAATGTAAACGGGAAAAACTTAGATGGCTTAAAGCAACATAGTGAAAGGCTACATTTGAAGGTTTTGAATGGTTTGCAGCAAGTCAATTATGTTTAACCATGGAGAAAACCGAAAGCATGTCTTTCTCATTAAAACATGCTCCAGAACATAACCATGTCAAACCATCTGCCACTTTCCTATAGTATGTCTGGATAGTAAGCTAAAATGGACTGAGCATTCAAATCAGCTAGCATCCAAACTAACAAAAGATATTTTTATGTTAAAGAACCTAAACATTCCGTTTCACCTCATGTTTTACGCACCGTATACTTTTCCACTTTTCATTCAATCATGTCATATGCAATTATTATTTGGGGGCATCCAACTGGGCAGCATAGAATTTTCCGATTACAGAGATAAGTTGTACGAGTAATAGCAAACATTGGGTAACGTGATGATTCTAAAGACAGTTTTACAAAACTACGAATTTTGACATTGCCTTGTCAGTTTATATATGATTGCTTGTTACATATTAAAAGAAATCTAATACAGTATACTAAACATAGATTTACACCACTGCGAAATTGGAGACAATAACAATCTTTTAATTGATCAATTTAGGCTAAAGGCGTCTCATAACGGCCCTAATTACTTATCGCAGAAATTCTTTAACACATTACCTCTAAAAATACGTTCTTTGCCAACAAATCAATTTAAACTAGTCATCAAGCAACGTTTAATCTCCCATGCGTTCTATACTTTTAATGAATTTTTAAACTATGATCACAATGTAATTTCAATATAACTGGTTGTTTTAGTTGTTTCCTTCCTGTGCCTTTTAATGGTAACTTTACCAACTTATTGACGTATAAGTACAACTTGTATAATAAATAAATAATTATTATTATTACCTAGAAATGTGTATTAAGTATCTTCACAGAACGTAGTTCGTTTTGAATCGTTGAAACACACATTTACAACAATAATTAACTGATTAAATACGGGTTTTTGTCAAAAGTTTTTGCTTTATTGCATTTTGTAACGTTTCGGAAAGCTAATATATGTCATGTCCCTCTCTTCAGACAAGCAAAATATAACAAAATAAATTTAACAAATCTTAGTGGTAACCGATTGTCTACAAATCGTTAACTATCAATTACCTAATACTATATTAGTGAAACACCATTAATATAGCATTAGGTAAGTGTAAGTAATACATAATTACTTCTTAATTGAACGTTAACGATTTGTAGATAATGATCACCTACGATTCGTTCATTTTATTTTATAGAACATATACTTTTATAATGAATAAAACAAAATTTCATGAAAACCGTATTAATCAGTTAAACTACTTAATAAATAGTAGTTTCTACGATTCAAAACGAACTGCGTACCGTGAAAGATATATTACATTTCTAGATAAAATATATACTGTTCATAAAAGAAAAAAATTTCCATTATTGAATTATTATTATTATTACTATTATTATTATTATTTATAAGTCCCTATCCATCCCAAAAGCAGAACCTCGTTTAAATCTCATATAGTTTAGCTATAATCCTCGGTGTTGTACACCACGAATAACGCTGTAAAATTTGGTACGATCACCACCAGTTACCTTATGTCTGAAACACCTTAAGAAAATTTAAAAAAGTAAAAATGCAAAATGGTGCACATCCAACTAAAGCTACTGTATAAAAACTAGTAAAAAATGTTCCACCAAAAAAGGGATTTAATACTAAATTTCATATAACCTAGCAGTAGTAGGCACTTGCGCCGCCATCTTGGATTTTGACGTCACAAGCCCGCCCACGTGGGACCGGTTTTCCACCCTTATTTTTACTCGCTTACGTGTGAGACCGATTTTCAACCCTTATTTTATATACCCTCATGTGAGCGCATTTTCACCCTTATTTTTGCACATCCACGTGTGAGACCGGATTTTCCACCCTTATTTTTATATATCCTCGTGAGACCGCATTTTACCCTATTTTTACATATCCACGTGTGAGACCGGATTTTCCACCCTTATTTTTACACATCCACGTGTGAGACCGTATTTTCCACCTTTATTTTTATATACCCTCGTGTAGGACTGTATTTCATCCCTATTTTTACACATCCACGTGTGAGACCGTATTTTCAACCCTCTGTATTAATTAAGATCTTTTGTAGCTGCTAACGTGAGCTGTATTTTAGGGTTAACGTTGAGCTGAGGGCTTAGTGGTGGTTGAACTGGGTATGGCTTGGCTTAGGGCGGGGCTGAAGCTTGGTGGTCTGGAAAGTCTTAGAGTTTGGTCTTGGTGGTGGAGCTAGGGTTGGAGTCAGGTCTTGGTGGTGGAGCTATGGTTTAGAAGTGTATTTAAGGGGTGGGGCTGTATGTAGAGGTGAGGATAAGTCTTAGGGTTATTTCTGATGGTATTAAGGTCCTTCTGGTAGTTTAGCCCTGGAGGCAGGGCAGACACATACGCATACAATAATTGTATAATTAATAAGATATTATTATTTAGTCTATTGCTTTAAAAGGGTTAAATGCTACTGGAGAAAACGTTTCTAATAAGGAGATGAGATAGCAGATAGGATTGATCTTGCGTGGGGAATTTGAATGACAGTAAAATTTAATTATAGAACACTTATTTTTATTATCGTAATTAAAAATCCTCAGTGAGCTATAAAAATTACTGCCATTCTAATGAAACAAAAACATTTTTATTAAGTTAATTACATAACAGTTTTGTCTTTTCTAAAACGCATATTAAAAACATAGTTTACCTGCATTGAAAATAATATCCATACGTCCGTTAAAAATGTTGTACGCCTTAATATTTTTAAAGAAACTTAATGCTTGTGTTTTATAACTGTAATTAAAATCTGTAAATAAATAAAGGGTTAAACCACATTACCAGCTCTGTAACGTTTTAAGGCACTGAGTGATGGTTACGCTTTTGTGTTATTTGTCAACTAAAACTTTCTAGTTGTGTAAAACCAGCTATAATTAGAGTGTAAAAAATACAACCTCATTGTCTTTATTACTTGCAGCAACATACATTTACCTTTCCTTAAAATAAAATTGTTTGAAAATATTCGTATACGGCACAAATTGTTTTATAAAAACCATATTAAGTGTTTGGAATGTTTAAAATTCCATAACATTTTGTAAAGAAATTACTGTCACGTTTACTAATTACCGTGTAATTATATAACTTTTTTAATTTAATAATCTAAAACCAATATAATATAAATTTTTAAAAATTTATTAAAAAATTGTTTTCTATTAAAAATTGTAAGGGACCTTATTTTGTTTAATTCTATTACAAATTTTAATTTCACAAAAAACATACTATTTTAACCTGAGGGTTTTTTAACCCTAAAAACAAAGTTTTTGGGAAACTTCTAAAATTTCGTTAAAGTAAGATAAGAGTTTCAAACCTTGTTTTTTTTCTGCAAAAGTCGTTTTAACGGGAAATAAATCACACCGCAAGGCGTTTTAAAAAAGTTTATTGAAGGGCAACATACAAAGCGAAAAACTTTTAAAATTTTTCTTTAATTAATTTGGCATTTTTTTTGAAATTTTTTTAAACCAGATTAATTTATTAAAAATTGTTAACCTAAAAACGTTTTAAAAAATTCTAATTGAAAATAAGTGGCGGTTTTCTATTTTTGAAATTCATGGGGAGTTATTAAACCATCAATCGAAAAAATTTTGGGGGTATTTCCATCTCAACCTTCCCGAACATTTTTATTTTTACAATATTAAAAATAAACTTTTAAAAATTTTAATTTGAAAATGAGGGTAATCTAATTTTTTTAAATTTCTGGAATCTCACAAATTTTAAAACCTTATCGCTTCCCGAAGTTTAGTAAATTCAACTTCCCTAATTTTATCGACTTTTCAGGCTGAGGTTTCCTAAATTAAAGGTTTCAACCTGTGAATGTGCACAAAACCTTTAAGCTTAAGTTTAGTTTCACTTTCTTAATTTTATTACTTTTTAACATGCAAACTGAATCTTAATCATAAAAAAAACATTCTGTTTTCAAAAACTTTTAATTAAACATAACTCCACGGCCAGGAAAAGCAACGCTTCCAATTATAGCTCTTAGTCAACACAATAGGGCCTACAACCTACATCGGGACTAGCACTGCTTTACCGAGGATCAAACGAAAAACACGCACGCACCACGTAACACGTTAGCACGCACGCACGCCGCAAGCCGCACGCTCGCACGTACACCGCACGTGCGAACGTCGCACCACGCACGCTCGCACGCACGCTCACCCGCGCGTTCGCACGCCCTACGTACGCTCCCGCACGTATGCCCCACACACACACACACACACACACACACACACACGAGAAAAACACGCTAAAGCGAAAAACTTGTAAACTTGCAAACATGAATCAAGACGGTGGAGCACCGCTAGAAAAAAAAAGGTTTATTAACAAAACCGAAGGAAAGCTTAACGTTTTGAAAATATATTATTATTATTATTATTATAAACAAAACATCATTATTATTTAATAACATGCTTTATCGGTTTTCTTCTTCTTGAACCGTGAGTCGTCCTCATCATCATCATCATGATTTTGAGATTTGCCCTTCCCCCATCCATCCTTTCTTTCTCTTCTGTGAACCATCATCTTGGATGTGAGATACCCAGCTCAACCACGTCATCGCTTTCATCATTATCTTGAACGGTTATGTTGTAATAGTTTATTCCAGTAAAATCCTAATGTCCGCTGATGTTGGCTCATAAACAGGAGAATACATTATAGTAATGCTCACTGAACAGTTACACTTTAAAGAGCGAAACACGAGAAAAAACGCAGCTAGCCTTTGGTTTTGCGCAAGCGTGCTCGTCAAGGGGTAGAATCGGACATCTTCGGGTGTCTGAAGTATTGACCTAAACACTTAACATAGCCCCTGGGGCATGTTTATAAATCTAAACACTCTTTTATGGTCGAGGTATTTTCTCCTAAGACGCCAGAACGCAGCTAACCTTTGGTCTTTGGGCGTGCTCTCAATGTTCGGGTAGAATCGGACATCTTCGGGTTTTGAATTTGGGTTTAAAAGACCAAAGGCTACTCGTTCTGGTGTCTTGGAGCCCGACCATAAAAAGGGTTTAGATTTATAAACGCCCCACTATGTTAAGGTGATTATCAATACTCAAAGGGTGATTCTAAATTGACACACCAGACAAATGCCGTTCTGTCTTAGGAGAAAATACCTCGACCAAAAAGAGGGTTTGATTTATAAACATGCCCCACTATGTTAGAGTGTTTATCAATACTTAACAAACAAGATGTCCGATTCTAAACATTAAACGCTTGCGCACAAAACCAAAATAGCTGCGTTCTCGTTTCTCGTGTGTTTCGCCTTTAAATGTTGTCAGTGAGCATTATGTATTCTCCTGTTTATGAGCCAACATCAGCCATTGTTTTACGGTTTTAATAAACTATTACAACATAACCGTTCGGGAAAAATTTGACTTGATTTCCATCCAAATGATTTCAAAAAGAAGAGCGATGGTAAAGGGAAATTAAAATCAAATATATAAATATTAAAAAAAAAACCATAAACATTTATTAAATAAAATGTTATTGTTTTTTTAATAATTTAATATATTTTCAAAATTAAGTTTCCTTCTTTTTAATCCTTTTTTTTTCCGGTGTCCACCTCTTGATTAGTTTCAAGTTTACAAGTTTTCGCTTTACTTTTTTTTGTTGTTGTTTTTGGGTGTTTCCATTCGGGTTGTGCCAAAACGGGGGAAAAAGGGTACTGTGAGGGTCATTTGGGGACCCGCGGGGTACTGGGCTGTGCGAGGCGTCTCGTCTTTGTGTTGGTTTCGGTGGGTTTTTGTTTACCTCCTAAAGCTGAGCATGTTTTTTACCCTTTTTTGCGAGTATTTAAGCGGGCATACCTTTGGGTTTGTTTTTTGCTTTTTGCAATGTTTTTTAATGACACTTAGTAATATGATGCCTTACAATGTTTTTTGACCGAACTATTAAATTTTTTATGTATTGAAAAACTAAACCGAAAAGATGCGTAAAATTAAAAATAAAATTGGCCACTAGGTTTTAGATGTAATTTCCCAAACTAAAAAATTTGGATTCCCATTGCCAGATTGGCCTGAAAACTATTGGTTTCTGTTTTGGTTCCTTAAAGTTAATGTGCGGTGAGATTTATATTCTTTATGAGGAACTCCCTAATTTAAATTAATACCTTTATTTAAATTGAATTTTAAACGTGTTCATTCAATATTCTGAAAAAACCAAAATTATGGGAAGTAGAGTTGAAAACCCCAGACATTGAATTGTTTTATTTAATGTGTTTTCAACTACCCCCCTTTGGTTAATATGTTTCCGGCCCTCAACAAACCAGGTTTGGTTAATCTCTGTGGGTGGTCGGTTTCAAACCCTTGTTCTAGGTTCTTCTCAAGGTGTAGTTGCGTGGTGTAAATTCGTGTGACTTCACGGGTGTATTATGCTTTTTTAACCGTTTGACGTCTAATGTTTTTTGATTCGATAAATCTTTGGTTAAATGTTTCTGGAATTGTTTATAAACCTTGAAATAGTAATATAAAATTCGGTATATAAAATAATTACAAGGTTGTTAAAATTTCTAACTAAGTAAACCTTTTAATATTGACACTATTAAAATCAGTTAGTTTAAAAGTCGGTGAATAAAACGTCTGGATTGATAAATTTATCTTTTAATTTAAAGTGAAATGTTAAGGTTAAAAATGGTTTTACATTTATATATTAAAACTTCTGAAAAAAGATAACCAATTTTTTTGAAAATTAATATATGGTTAATTTAAATATGGTTTATAATTAAGGTAATGAACCGTGCATTTCTAACCAAAAGTTTGGATTTTAAACTTCCAAAATTAATTGGTTTTATAAAACCTTTGGTGAATTTAAAAATTTTATTTAATAATAAATTTTTTGAAACAATAAAACAATGTTGGTTTTTAAATTTATTATGCGTTTCCAAATAGATATATCTGAAATCATCGTGTAACGTAAACTGTTCAAGAGTTGGTAAATTTTAATTCGTAAATTAATTAATAAAAGTTAAGTTTTTAAATTTGGCGTAAAATTTAACGGCTTATATTATTTTAAAACGTTCTAATGTTTAATTGGTTTTAGAAAAAAACAAATTATATTAAAGTTTTTTTTCAATGAATGGAAATTTTTCAAACATAGGTTTTTATAAAAATTGTTTATAATTAAATTTTATTAATTAAATTTCGGCAAGAAATTTTTTCTATCTCTATAGAAAGTTTTTACAAATTTAACTTTAAAGCATGTAAAATTAATATTTAATTATTTACAATTTTTACAGTTTCCCTCAGCTTTAAAAAAAGCTTAATACAACGGAATATAATTATTCAATCTTAATGTTTAACCCCAAAAATAATTCTAAAATCCCCGCCTGACTAATAGCCCACAAAAAATAATTAAACTTCTTCAGACCATCTTGCCCCGTTAACCGTTTTAATACCTTTAAGCTTAATAATTAACTTTATAATTACGATGCTATTATAATACGAAGGTTAAATTCACCTGAAATTTAGATAATGCTCCAACAGTAAAAAAAGAAAATAAACTTTGAGAAATGGGTGGAAATCCGTTACCAGTTTAAGTTAATAAATCGGTCTCATCACGAGGATATATAAAAATAAGGTGGAAAATCGGTCTCACACGTGGATGTGCAAAATAAGGGTGAAAATCGCTCCATGAGGGTATAAAAAATAAGGGTTAAAAATGGTCTCACACGTAAGCGATGTAAAATAGGGTGGAAAAACCTCCACGTGGGCTTGTGACGTCAAAATCCAAGATGGCGGCGCAAGTGCCTACTACTTAGCATTTTAAATTAAAGGCGAAACCGAACCAGGTCTAATAATAAAAATGTACAGCAAAAAAAAAATTACTCATTAAATATGTCATCAACCTGAATGAGTGTAATTAAATTTCAAAGCATTTTTTAATTGTCGTTACCATAGTATAAAAAATTACATACATCATATCATATTAAGGGTATATACCACATTATTAAAATTCGAGAAACAGAAATGCTTTGACGATTCGTTAAAACTTATTTTTAATTTTAGTCCACCTGCGTATTCAAAATGAAAGATAATTATGTCATCAACCCCTTGGTTGAGACGAATGACAATGAATGAAACAGGAATTTAGTTCTTATCGTAATCATATTAAACAATTCGATATTTTAAAGTTAATGACACACGATTTCTTAAATAGTCCATTTATATGCTCATTGGCATAAGAAAGGATACGTTTAAAAAAATGAACATAAAATATTTCTGTCCGGGTATTGCTTGTTATTATTTTTCAGCCACATGCCTCTTCTATTTTTATTCATGAAGTTATGCCTTAATGTAAATACAGTTGAAAGCAATTTACAAGTCTAGACAATTAGTACCAAAATGAAGCGTAGTGAATTATAATACAAGTGTAACATGCACCGTAAGAAATGAAATTTATGATATAAGGACTAAACTATATAAAATGGCACAGATCTAATCTAATAAGTTCCTTCCCATTCCACTGAATACAAGATCGAAAATAAACTAGGTTAATATTCGTTACATTTAGACGGATTTAATCAGCGCCGTATCAAAGGTCCTTCGGACCCCGGGCACAGAGAGTTACCGCGCCCTGTCATGGGCTCCATGTACTTATATCCATAATGAGGTCCTACGACCAGGAAAAAATAAAACGAAATTCCAATAAACTTTTTAATTTTTGAAAAATACTTGACTATACATATGTTCATAATCTAGATTCTCGAAATGGATAATAGACAATGAATCTAGTTTCTAAGATCCCATAGATGCCCGTAAATAATTTTGTATGCGCTGCAGTATTGAAAAGGATCTTTCTCCTGACGCGTTTGAGACAGGTGTTGTCAAATAGATAAAAAAACGTTCGGGAATATTGGTTTCGCCTCCTGTACAGTTGGGAACATTTCATTGATTGTATTACGTTTTAAATTTCTGCATAATTCTTCAAAATGACAAAACTCATTTTCAAAACATTCAGAATATTTTTCCTTTAGGATGTTTATAGACTCTCTTATTGCTGCTACATCATTGGAAGGAGGAATTAACCTCTTCGTGGCAAGTAATTTTCTTCGTAATATCTTGTATTACTGCATCACACAAGACCTAAATAGTAGTGCCCTGAAATAATCACGGCTTATTAAATTTGCTTAGTTAATTCCCCCTCCCAATTCATCGGAAAATAATTTTCTTTTCATCAGTCTTTTATTTTGATCACGATACCTGATTTGACACTAATTCTTTGCTTCAGCTTCTAAGACATCGAAACTGTGTCTGAATTATTCAACAAAAGATTTTAATGACTACAATAAATGAAATATTCATCAGAACACCTTGTAAGGTTTTGGAAATAGCATTCATGCGGTACAAAGTCAAAAATATAAATTCGAAAGTATGCATTTTTTTAATAAAGAGCTGATGCTTCATTTCTTGCAGCTAACTTCTCGTTTTGGTCATTTATTAATTTAAAAAAATATTTCTTGTACTTTTCAATAATGCTTATTCAAAGCATCAACAGCTTCATACTTAGCAGACCACCTTATTTCTATTAACAATTTTCAAAGTCCATCCTACATCTGTTAATAAATTCCACCTCTGTGGAGATGGAGAATAAAATGTGAAAATACTTTGGGTCGTGGTGGTCTGACTCTGAAGACACCGTTCACCTTAAACCTATTCCCGACACAGATCCCGTCACAATCAAATCCTTCATACAAGTCCTTACCCACTCTCTCCTAGACCTGTTCCCTAACCACCAACGCCGTGTTATCCGAACCATAGAATCCTTATCCCTCAACTTTTTCCAACGGCGTATCAACGTCTGCGTAGCCGGTACGCGGAGGAAGGTCGCCGTAGTCCGCCAACACCATCCTTAAACGCCTTTGTTCCCAATGGACATCATAACAGGGACCATTAATGCTAGGGGCGTTCGTCGGAAACGCCCCCTAATTAAACACTTCCTACACCAACACAATGTACACGTCCTTTCAATTACAGAAACCAAACTCTCACAAAAATGCACACTACAATTTAACACTTATAATTCCTTCCTCAACAATAGCGCACACGGAACCGCCCTCCTAATTAAAAACTGTTTCCCTTCAACTCCGTTTCAACTACTGCGCACCTGCAGCAACTCGAATGCGTTGCTGCAACGGTGCACTTCCCCACTCCATAGTATTCATATCTTACTACAATCCACCCGGGCACAATACACTTTCCGATGACCTGTTAGTTTATGCCTCCAGCCTCCCAAATGCAGTCATCCTAGGAGACTTCAATGCCCGCCATATTCAATTCGGTGACACCGCAACAAATGGAAACGGCAACAGACTATCATCTGCTCTGTTGCAGTTGCCTATGTTGAGGATCGCCAATACACAACCTACGTATTTTGACCACTTAGGAGCCTCAATAATAGATCACATAATAGTATCCGAATCATTAGTACACTACTTCGATCGTGAGTGCTTTCTAGGCACCACGATCACTTCAGATCATATTCCACTGCTGGTCAAAACTTCATTTTGTCCAGCTCCCCCAACACCCCCTCAAAACACAATCATTAAAGATTTCGAATGCAGACTGGAATATGTTCGCCGAACACATCTCCAACAACCTTCCTACACCTGATCTTCAAACCACCCAAGATCTCGAGAGAGCCATTAGTGACCTAACTTCCGTAATTACGGAAGCGGTCGACACCTCAATCCCGCTTAAAACATCGACATTTCAAAAACCTCTCCCACGACACAGTGAACTGGATCAAAGAGAAGAGGCGAATCTATTGTCAATTCTTGAGATCCAGAGATCCGGCTCTCAAGACGGAATACAATCGCCTTAACGCCTTAATTAGCCGAGAAGCCAATAAACACGCAGAAGACTCCTGGGCTATAGCCACTTCCCAGTTAGATTACCGAGACGGTAAACGCTTCTGGCAACAGTTTGACAGACTGACCAGAAGAAAAGTTAACCCCAAATCCCATCTAACCGACCTTCAGGGCAACCTAATCTCCTCCGACCAAGGAAAGGCCGATTTCTTTGGTCACTACCTCCAATCCATATTCCAGTCCCCCAACCATCCCCAATTCGATCCTGTTTTCAAGGAATTCCTCGAGAACCGCCTCGAGAATTCCGAAACCTTAACCTTCCCGAACCCCCTCTCGACAACGAGAATCCCTTCTATTCCCCAATTACGCCCGACCAGGTCAATACCTATTTTAAAAAAGGCAAAAACTCAGCCCCAGGCCCATGCCTCCAACTACTCTCAAACATATACAATAAGTGCCTAACCCTCTCTTACTTCCCGACGGATTGTAAATCGGCCTCCACCGTCATGATACCAAAACCTCACGTAGACCTAACCTCACCTAATTCCTACAGACCCATATCCCTCCTCCGTTGCCTCGGAAAATGCTTCGAGCCAGGCGGCTCAGGGAACACCTAGAGTATGACGACCTCCTTCCCAATAGCCAATTCGGTTTCCCCCCAAACCGGACGTGTGACGATTCCTTGTTGAAGCTGCTTACCGAGACCACCAGAGCATTCAACCATAAGCAATCCAATCTGGCTGCGTTCTTGGATATTAAGCAAGCATTTGACAGGGCCTGGCACGCCGGTTTCCTACAAAAAATCCGAAACCTTAACATTCCCGACCCCTTCTCCAAACTCCTGCTTTCGTACCTGACCAATCGATCGGTCAGGGTGAAAGTAGGGAAAAACCTCTCAGACCCTTTCCAATCCACTGCCGGCGTTCCGCAAGGTTCTGCTTTAGCCCCCATCCTTTACACCATATTTGCTTCAGAGTAGTCGTTGCGCAGTTTGCAAATGACACCGCCTTCTGGTCGGTTAATCGGAACAGCGAAACGGCCTCCAACCGCATATCCAAAACCCTTCGGAACTTTTCCCACTGGGCCAACCGGTGGAGAGTCTCCGTTAACCCCTTCAAAACTCAAGCAATCCTTTTCCGTCACCCTAATTACGTCGAAGACAAATTCCCAAACCTATCCTCCAGAAATGTCTCCCTCACCATTAACCAAGAGAGAATCCCCCTTCAAAACCAAATCACATACCTAGGTATCCTATTCACCAGAACACTTAATTGGCTCCCCGATGTTAGGAAAACACTTAACAGAATTAGAAACCGTGCAAACCTACTGGGCGCCCTCCGGGGTCAGGTCGTCACCCCAAAACACTCCAACACACATACAAAACTTACATCCGCCCTGTTATGGATTTCCGAGCACCAATATACACAAACATTAAACCTAACCACCTTTCCTCTATAGCATCCTGTAAACACCGGATATTTAGACGTATACACGGGCTACCCTTCCGGTACCCAAGCAACCTCACAACACAACACGCAAACATACCACCAATCACAAACAGAATCTAAACACTTCAGAAAAACTTTAGACACAAAAGGATTTTCGGCGATACCATCCCTACCAAAGAAATTATCACAACTTCCTACACCTACCAACCTCCCAAATTCCCACGTAAAAAACCCAAACCTAAATTTAAACACCCCCCCGCGATCTTAACCCAATTATTAGACGACATCCCAGAGGAGATAGAAGAGACCCTCGATAACATCCCTTACGCACTCCGCATCCCATCGTCAACTGGATAACGACCACGCAAGAATACTGGCTAACGAATCGTCTACACCCCTCACCACACTCAACCACATGCACTCCTAAACCTAAATATTCACAACAGTAATAAATCAGACCTTTAACCTTTTTTTTACACCAATAATAAACCCTCAACAAATTATTTTCTTTTTTTTTAACACACCAAAAATAATAAACTCATGATTGTAAACCACACAATTACAAAAAACATCGCAACACCAATAGTAATGGAATGACCAGGGCTGAAGAGGAGGAATCCTGAACAGTCTACGAATAAGCATATAAGCATAAAATATAAGCATACTAACCAAACGCATGAGCATACTAACCTAAAAAAAAAATAGAAAAAAAAATGGGTCGTGGTAAAATAATCAGAATCTTCTAAACTGCTTTCTGATGCAAATTAAACACAAGATGCAAAGGGTGATTTGTGCATGGCATATATGCAACGTTAACAGAGAGTTCTCGTGTTTTTTCTTGAAGGCTATTGTATTGTCCTCCAATATAAAAAGCATTTTCGTAAGCCTGGCCCGTGCAATTTTTAGTGTTTAACCCTAAGTCTTTTATTTGTGTGGTAATATACTGTGCTATGTGTGCTGTGGTGTGATTCTCAAGAAGAATAAACCCGAAAAATCTCTCTGCCACTAACCGTTCTTTCATATACCTTAGAATGATCGTCGATTGATCATGATGACTAATATCAGGTGTTGAGTCTATTATAATTGAAAAATATTTAGCCTGTTTTACATCTTTAACAAATTGCTTCTGTAGTATTTCTTTCATCATGTGAATAAATTCATCAGAAATAGTATGATATAGATAACTAACAAGGCCTTTGCCCCTATTGGCCATTAGTTTTAAATGTGACAAAAATTCATCGAATTTCGATAAATATACAGACTGCTCAGATAATTTCCCCTTTCGCGATCATTTACATTCCCACTACTGCCGCGAAATGCCATGCCTTGTGAAGTAAGAAACGTAACAGTTTCGACGACTCGCTTAAGAATGTTAGTCGAATATTACGGTTGATTTCTTATTTGTTCGTGCAAAGTCTTATCTATAACACCAAGACAAGAAGATCTTGTTAACAACAAAACTGCACATCGTAAACGTCTTATATTTTCTTCGTGACTATTGAGGTATTCAACTACATATATCAGGCACACCTTGAGTGGACAAATTATATTTTTCCTTTGAAAACAACTTACAATGGTAGCAGTACACAGCTTTAGTGCAGGCATCATAAATTAACCAGTCCCTTTGTTATTTTACACCATTCGCTTTTACTTTATAAAAATGATTTTCATTTAAACTTCTAGAAATCTATCGGCCATCTTTACTAATGTATGTTTTTGATGTGCCAAGTAAATAAGACCTAGGCCTACTAACAATAACGTGTTCAATAAAATTATCACTTAAAGTGTCGGGCCATTTTGAAATTGGTATCACCTCCTTTTCAGCCACCATTTCACTGTCTTCGGTTGCGGTAGGATCCTCTGACAAGCTGTGCACCTCACGGTTGGCGTGCTCAAGTTCCTATTCGTCGAAGTCTCCAACTTGGACGTTTATAGGATTAGGCGTACTTGTACTTAGTACTTGACTTGATGTGATGGTTGATCTTGGGATTGTGATGCCGAAGAACAAGTTGCCATTTCATCATCTACATCTTGGTGTTGTGGTTGAGGCGAGAAGAAGTTGGTGATTAGTTTTAGTTGTTTTATGCAATCTTCTCTTTGTTTCTTCTTTAGTCGGTTTTTTTGCACCACACTCATGTTTGTAACTCATTGTCGTCCCTAGAGAACAAAAAACATTTTAATGATATAGTATTGATGTCGTTTTTTTTAAACATCGGCAGAAGGAGATTAGAAGAAATTTTATCAAATTAGATGAAAACAGATATAGATTATGATATTTCATTCAGTTCAGAATTAAATAATAAATACTTTTATGAAAAAAAAAATAATATGTTGCCATTTGAAAAAATCAAATGATCCACGTTTTTTGTTTGCGATTTTCAAAAATTCACCGTAGGCCTTACTTTTATGCCATGAGAAAGGTACATCACTTGACAGATTCTACGACGTGTATTTATTTCACCGAAAAAGACCGCATTCTCTTGATATCAATTTTCGAAATAACCTCTGTATCTGCCCATTTTGACAGAAAATTCGCAATATCTCAAGAACAGCTGATTGAAAACTATTGTGTTGTACATGATTACAGAGCTGTGTGTCCGTTTAAACCGAAAGTAGCTTGACCACCCTTAAATTCTACTTTGTTATTTGCACAATGTTTGAATCAAAGCTACATTTTGAGTGTTTTCGCTTCATAATCTCATATTCGAATGCGAATCAATGAAAAAAATTCAAAGATTCATAGAACTTTAAAAAGTAAGAAGTTACTGTAAAGTAAGCATTCTCCGTTAAGTGCATATTAACAATATTACATCAGGTTGAACATTTTGAAAAATAAATTTAAAATGGCTACTGAACTGGTTGTAACGAATTAAAATTTTTAACGACTGTTAGTTTGCATCTCTAGCTCTACAACCCTCGCAAATGGTAGTTTATGATGAGAAAGGAACAAAACCGTTGATTACTTCTTAGAATTCAACTTATCGTTGAAATTGCCGTAATTTGTTTAGTATATGCTCAAAATTTTGTACATATGACAAAGAAAATACTAATTGTTTTTTTTTTATTTTTTAACGTTCTATACGCTTTTAAAATTGTAGAGACTTATTTTGCAAAGCCCTGTACATGAGTTAATAAATAGCCTTGAAGACTTGTACTCGCCCTTATGCACGTATACGGTGCCACTGAAGACGCACCCGCTCTTCGTTTCTGTCAGTACTGCCCTTGCTTCTACAACGCAGCTTAGATTTGCAGATTATTGAACTATAAATAAAAACAAAATTAAT